>OU911086.1:14320000-14920000 GCA_918358865.1 Melinaea marsaeus rileyi | reverse complement strand
AAATCTAAGACTTTTTTAAAGGACTAGTTATGGAGTTATTTTTTTGAGACGTGCATTATTTTTATTAATTATTTTATTCTGAACATTAATTAACACATACATATAAGTACATATGTTTTGGTGTAATGTAGGTTAAACTTAGAGTTTATCGTATAGTTGAAAACTAAAGTGTAATGATTGTATAATGATTTTAAACTTATTTATTTATTAACCATTAATAAAAATAAATATCTTTATATGAAATAATGTATCTGCTTAAGTTCTTTTTCTAATTTGCCCCTAACAAATACACAAAACCTAACAAATTAAATCAAATAGATATATAAGAGGAGGGATGCTTCCTTCTTCAATAACACCAACTCGGTCGCTCCTGATAATTGTTAATTATAGATTACCACAAAGGTTAGTATTTATAATTCGAAACTTTTGAATTCTATAAAAAGTCTATCCCTATTATTATATATTAAACCTTATTGTTTAGACAAATAACACAGGCACACAAAAAAAAAAAAAACGTCATGAACCAGAGGGGAGACCCCATTATTCCTAGGTTTTTGGGATCGCTGAAACCGAATATGACAATAAAAACTAATTTTAAATGCCAGTTTTCCCGCTAGCACCCCCTTACTATCTCTTAAGGGGTGAAAATTGAAATTGTTGTAAAAAATCAAGATAGATGTGTCTTTCTACGTTTTTTGGGATGCTGAAACCGAAAATGATAACTAAAAATAAATTCATGACCACTATCACCCCCTACCATCCCTTACAGGGGGTGAAAATTTCATTTTTTTCTATAAAATCAAGACAGATGTGTATTTCTACGTTTCTTGGGATGCTGAAACCGAAAATGATAACTAAAAATAAATTTATGACCACTATCACCCCCTAATACCCCTTACAGGGGGTGAAAATTTCAATTTTTCTATAAAATCAAGATAGATGTATATTTCTACGTTTTTTGGGATGCTGGAACCGAAAATGATAACTAAAAATAAATTCATGACCTCTATCACCCCCTTACTACCCCTTAAAGGGGGTGAAAATTTCAATTTTTCTATAAAATCAAGATAGATGTGTATTTCTACGTTTTTTAGGATGCTGGAACCGAAAATATGTGAATTTCTATGTTTTTCAAGATGCTGAGAGAAAAAATGATTATAAAGTATATGGTAACCTTATTGTATGCATATATTTGTTATTATGATACTAAGACTGAATCATGATTTTTGTCCTATTCTTAACAAGTTGTTTCATTTTTTTTTTTTTTTTGCTTTCTATTTAATTCTGTTTATGCTGTTATCCATCCGGCAGTCTTGTAAAACGCTTAAAAGATGTTGAACCTAATTCTATGCCTCCGAAATAGAAAGGTTACTATTTTTCGGCCAATTTAGGAGACTATAGTGAGGAGCAAGGTGAAAGGTTCCATCAGACAGGATCTTAAGACAATGGAACAGCGCTATCAGGGTAAATGGGATGTCAATATGTTAGCAGACTACTGTTGGAATTTAAAAAGAGATTTGCCAGAACAGAAAAGAACCAATAAAAGGTAACCACTTAGAAGAACTTTTGACAACAAGAGAGTTCGTTATCGTAGAAACAGGTAGACGCTGAATAGTGAGAGGCAAGGGGACTCACTTTAATTCAGCACCCCGGATAGTGAGAGGCAAGGGGACTCACTTTAATCCAGCACTCCAAAAGGGAACAGAAATCTACTACGTCCACGCCGTTGTTCCTGGGTTACGCTAAGAATAGAATTAAATCATGAATATATATCAGATACTTCTGATCGATAAAGCATTTGAATTTCTAATATAAGAGCTAAGAGTAACTTCAAACTAGTTTGATAAACATGTCATTTACTGTAAATCGTCAAAATTTCTTCATACGTCTTGATTTTATACAAAATTGAAACTACCCCCACCCCCTCCCCCCCGTTAGGGGTAGTTAGGGGGTGGTATTGAGTAAAAGAGCTATCAAATTCACTTTTGGTTGTCATTTTCGGTTTTATTATACCAAAAAACGTAGAAATACACATCTGTCTTGATTTTATAGACAAAAATGAAATTTTCACCCCCTGTAAGGGATGGTAGGGGGTGATAGTGGTCATGAATTTATTTTTAGTTATCATTTTCGGTTTCAGCATCCCAAAAAACGTAGAAAGACACATCTATCTTGATTTTTTACAACAATTTCAATTTTCACCCCTTAAGAGGTAGTAAGGGGGTGCTAGCGGGAAAACTGGCATTTAAAATTATTTTTTATTGTCATATTCGGTTTCAGCGATCCCAAAAACCTAGGAATAATGGGGTCTCCCCTCTGGTTCATGACGTTTTTTTTTTTTTGTGTGCCTGTGTAATCAATGTGTCAACTATTGATTTGGAAAATTATTATTGTCTTTTATATCATAATTAGTTACTTCTGCGAAAGCTCGGATTTAATACTACAAAGATCTTTAAATTAAATAAATATTGTAGGTTTACTATTTTTTTTCTAATACTGATTGATTGTTCCTGACTTCTATTAACTTTAACCTGCTCAATGCAAAAAAAATATTGCACTCCTGAGAATTATACGCAAAAACCTAGAGCTATCTAAAATATAATGTGTATTTGCGTTAGCAAATATTATATATATATTATTATATACACTTAAATAGTGATTAAAATCAAATATCATTATCATTAATATAATATTGTAATCTTATCCATTGAATCATTATTTATAGTATTGTTGTTAAACAACAATATTTAATAATAATTGTATACAGCATAAATATGGAAACCGGGAGACGCCGACAGGAAAACGGATTATTAAAATTCCTTCCACGTTTCTGGAAACATGGAATTACGTCACAATCAAAAATTAAACGCAATAAGTACGGAGGAAATTATGTTTAAGAGATATGGAATTTCAACACCTTAATTATATTTCGA
This sequence comes from Melinaea marsaeus rileyi, assembly GCA_918358865.1. Lineage (NCBI taxonomy): Eukaryota > Metazoa > Arthropoda > Insecta > Lepidoptera > Nymphalidae > Melinaea > Melinaea marsaeus. The sequence continues at coordinate 14,917,067 of OU911086.1, read as the reverse complement.
TGTTTATTGATATTATAGATCTGAGTTAAGCGAGTTATAATATTAAAAACATTTTTATACTTTTTGGCTCTTATTATTAAAGGAACTGACATTTTATGAAAAACTCTTATCTTTTGAAGAAAGACTACTTTATTGAAAACAAAAATACCGAGTAAGAAGTAGCCTTTTTCATAAATAATGTTATTTAATCAATTACTTTGCAAGAAATGAAGGAGAAGGATTATTTTGATTCCTTACTTTTCACCGTTTTCTATGATGATCAGTAGAAACTGATAAGTGATAGTAGAATACTAGGATTTTAAAAGTTATTCATTTTAATTCAAACAATTAGAGATATATTGCCTTTGATATATTTTCTGTTAAGATACTGAAGATTAAAGTGGAAATCCGTGAAGTGACATTTAATGTCCATACAGTATCGAGATTTCCGCTGGAGACCGAAACGTTGTATTCGAAATATAAAACCATCGAAAAGAAGTTATTACATTAAACTGTATAATACTAAAAGCATTAAGGCCGCCTGTTGTACTTTGTTTTTTTTGCTATTTTGTATATATATATATATTATTTTTTGTGGTGTATAAGAATAAATAATACTCATTTATATAAACGTAAACTGAAGTTGAATTCAACATTTCGGAATATATTTTCACACCACCATTAAATACTACTATTACCTTAATTGCATCCTTGTATTAATGCATAATTAACCATATAAAAGTTCAACATTTTATATTTAATATCAAGCTCAAGTTAAACGAGTCACAACTACTGCATTTGAGAAACAATCCTCTATTTTCTATAATTATTATGAGGTTGTTTCTGAAATCCATATCTATTACAGCATAAAAATCACCAAAGGCCAGCGATTTGTATTTCATAAAACGTTGTAATTGATACACAAATACGTTGTTCACTATTACTATGAGATACTTCAGAACAAAATAAATTTTTCATTATATTCTAAAACATCGCTTTTTCTGTGTCATAACTTAATAATTTTATTGGGTTTTGTTCTAAAGAACATATTTTTACTATTATAAATGTATACTATTATAGATGTATTTCAGCCGTAAATAATTAAAAAAAATAATAAAGGAATTACAATACAAAATAAACATTATTTATAAATTTGTAACACGGAGCGTGACGGTGCGGCTCGAAGCCAAGTGACACCGCGCCGGTCAGCGGAGTGCGGGACGACTGACGAAGTATTATATAATGCTTCGTGCACCTTTCCGTCGTACTCCAGGGAACAACTTAATTCAAATAAGCTTAAAATAATTTGTGTGTGTGTGATCCAGTGCTGATTTTGTTTTGGTGAAACAATTACCCTATAATTAGGATTTATCCAATATATAACATTCCTGGGATGTTAGATACAACAAACGTGACGTACTTTAGCAAATGTTATTGCACTTCCATTGAATAAAAAGTATTTAAATTAACAGTTTCTATTATTAAGTATAATAATTAATTAAAGCTTCAGATAACCACAATGTTGTAAACACAACTTTGTAACTGCCTTTTTAACACGCTAGTACATATTATAATTAAGAGACTCTATTGAAGTTTGGAAAAGTTGATTGAAAAAAAAGAAGCTGCATTCATTAACATAGAACCATACTTTATTTTTCTTATATCTTTACTTAAAAATACAACATTTTATATATAAGTAAACAGACTTGTATTTCTTATTAAAGTCCTTCTGTTTTCATTATTATAATGATTGTTCAAAGTTATATCCTTAGTCAAAATTGTTAATTAGTAGAAATTGTTTTAATTTTCAATAATAAATAAATAAATATATGTAATCATGTTATTTTTCAGTAAAATAAAATATTTTACATAATATATGACAATGAGTTACAATGTATGATTTGTTTGTTATAAAACAAGTCATAAAAAATAATTAAAATGTTTATAAAACACTTATTGTTTTGTTGTTATATTTTAACTGATTCGATAAAATATTTGAAAAATAAGTGATATGATCTGCAGTATGTAAAATTAATTATTTATGTACATGTATTCATTACGGAAAATACTATAAACATTATTTCCAAAAAATATAATAATATATATTGTAGTACGCATCTTGTCTCCTTTTGATTAAAGATTACTATATACACTTAAATAGTGATTAAAATAAAATATCATTATCATTAATATAATATTGTAATCTTATCCATTGAATTATTATTTATAGTATAGTAGATATTAAGTAATTTACATAAATAAATAAATTTGCCACTGCGTTGCAACGAACCGCATCTTGATATTCAAAAGATTTCAAAATCAGACAAACTTCTTCGTTATTCATTCAAGTCTTACTACTTATCTTAAGAAAATGTTTTGGAATATATTTATTGTACTAGCAGTATTTAATTCTTTTTCCGTAAAGTATTAATTATTACTTCATATGTTTTATTTTGTACACGGCACAGAACATCACAACGCAGCACGGAATATGAGGTGTTATTTCACTAAGTATGTAAGCCCCACTTCAGGTACTTCTTTTGGTTACTGAGTATTTACGATCAATCAACAAGCGGCATCAAGATAAGTGTATGTACAGTAAATATGAAATAAAAACTAAATAAAATTTAAAATAGAAAGGTAGTGATGATACAATACAGAGATCATGAATACAGATTAAAAATATTTGAGAACCAAATTAATATTCATAATAGGTGTATTATGATGTAACAATAATATGAGAATAATGTGTGTAAGGGAGGTGGTTGTTGTTATTCAGTGCCTTCTTTCACAACACGCAAATTATGTTCAAACAAAGTTAAACATTCTCTTTGAGGTAAAAATGTAGGGACTGTTATCAAACAAGTTATTTTGTTATATTTTGTAATTTGAATATAAACATACAAAAATAAATGATGCCTAAAAACTATATATCTATTATTACAATATTCATAAAATGAATTATGATAGATGAAATAATGAAACTGCTTAGGCTTTTTTGTAAAAATATAAAATTAAATTACCATTCGCTGAAAGTAAGTCTCTGTACTTATTATACAAATATTTTTAAGTACCGAACTAAACATCTTTTAAAAAAACAAATTAATCGGTATTAGTTTGGATTTAGCTGCAGTAACAGAAGATTCGACAGCCGCGGCCGAAACTGCTTCGGCAGCCACAGTAGCAATAGCTCCGACATCTAAGCGAAGCCTCGCAGCCGCAACAGCGCCATGCCGAAGAATGCTTCATCAGCAAGCGTTTAACAAACTTATTTGTTCACAAATTCTATGGACACAATAAAATGTTGCCTAAGACAATGCAATGCAATGCAATGGAACGTAGCACTATACCTGGCAAATATAAGTGAAATACAATTAGTAATTCCTAAATATCTTAAAAGAAATCTAATTTTACTTTCATTTACATCAATATCTGAACACCCTCGGCTATAGTAACGGGAAGTTTAATAAAGTGCTTCTAAAACCAAGCAAACAGGAACTACAACATTTTGAATTATGAAACATTTCTTATACCGTTAGTGCATTATTATTCTTAAGTAATCATACACCTATCAAAAAGGATTCGAAATTATATATCATAACCGCTCCATATTAGCACCGTGTATATATTATGCATTGTATTTTCAACCGTATTATGTATATGATATAAATAGATACTTAGATACGAATCATACTTTACAGTTATCAATTTTATCTAACCTTAAATCTTATTAACTTTAAAATATATTAAATATTTTGTTCACCTGTGTCTTCGAGGCGGGTCACTAGAGCTAGCAACAAAAAAGATTATATTTTATATAATAAAAAATAATCTTTTTTGTTGCTTTAACATATTTGATAATAAAAATAGCATATTTTTAGTGTCACTAGAATTATTAAAAGATGGTCAACGCTATCTAAAAACCGAAATATGCGTCACAATCAAAATTTAAACGCAATTAATACAAGGGGGAATAGGGATTTGGAATTTCAATTAAATATGTTTAGATATCAATTCAAATAATGATAATAGTAACTTTGAGATAATCGAGCAATAATATTAAAAAAAAATTTTTATTAAAGTGTGATTAAACGGTTAAACAAATAAACATAAAATTTTAATAATTACTTGTTTTGATATCTCCTTATTATGTTAAAAAAAATACATTTAATAAATGTCAATAAATTGAAGCGTAAAATCTAATTTAGTGAAGTTACAACTACAGAATATGTAACAACACTGTGAAAAATAACAATTTTGCCGCAATAACAAACGAATCTTAAGCAAAAAATACACCTTGTGTCCACTTCAAGTAAAAACTAGTTTCAAACGAATAAAAACATAAGTGACTAATACTAACTCTTGCAGTCTCATTTGTCGTGTCTTCGGAGACAAGTCTTGCAGTCATTGTGTGGTGATCATTACCTATAATATATTATAATTATATTACAAATAAGCAAGTATATAAAATAAATTGCAATATTTTGGGCAGATGAAAAAGTACCCCTGAGCTTGCAAGCTATTGTCAAAATCAACTTTTAAGAAAATTACCTAAGTCTGACAGACCTGACTTCTTTCGGTATTAAATTATTTAATATTTTATTACTTCATTTTTTGTATTTGGAATATAACTACAAAATATTATTAAACGAAGTATTTAAATTACGTTTCCTTTTTTCAAATCAACAACAAAATAACTCAACTTAATTAACGATATTTTAAAAGTAATGTAACGAGTTATGTCAAGTAGGAAATAAACAGATATGTCTTGTCGATAACAATAGAATATGACTACAGTCTCCAATGAATATACGCAAACAGAGAAAATTGCAAAACAAATGTACGAAGAAGACTGGAGAGGAGAACACCCGGCTCTATAAACGATATATTTTATGAATAATAGATAAATATCTTTAGCTATGTTGCGCATTTTTAAATTTAAATATATATATATATATATATATATATATATATATATATATATATATATATATATATATATATATATATATATATATATATGTATATGTATATATATACTATAAAAAATGATGTAGGTGGATAGAACTACGACTTTACAAATATCTGTTTTCTTTTGATTTCTTTTTTCTCTGAATATGAGTTAAAGTTTGGCATATGGCATGGCTTGACGACACTGGAATTATAAATATATTCGTCATTATTAGGATTAAAGAATCATCTGTTAGGCTTTATTAGAAAAATGATCTTAAATTTTGTAATATACTATATATAATACGTAAAATAAATATATAATAATAATATACTATTATCTAATGTACGTTTTCAAATCAATTTAATATTGTGAAGAGTAAAACTTGGTTGTAGTAATGATACAATGAAACCGTATAAAACAAAATTTCTATTATCAAAATTAATTAAAATAATACGATCAAGTAAGCATCTCAAGGTTGTATGTATTACACGATGAAGTAAACAAATTGATATAATTAAATTGGAAGGTGTAGATTGTTGTTATTAAGTAAATTAAACCGTTATTTCATTTTATCGTTTTTAAAAATGAAGTATAATTTTATTTGTTAATTTATTAACCATACTCATTTTTTTTGACAAAGATTTCTTAAAATTTTAAGTTAGTTATATTTTTTTGTTTATAATTCGTTAATTTCGTTAAGTTCAACTTTTATAGGACCTATTTCAATGTTGATATACTTTTTTACAGGTAGGTTTCATAGAACTATTTATTTCAAAAACTTATAATATGCTACCTACTCTTAGCCATAAAAGATTTAAGATTAGAAGAAAGTTCATGTTTTATGTTTGGAATCCATTGACCCCGAAGCTGCAAGATAAAACTGTCTTAAAAATAAATTGACACCTGTTTTAAATTCTGAAGATACCAGTGTTATATCGAAATCCTGTCAATCCATGTTTTTTTATTTTTAGTGGTAGACGCACACGCACTTGTATCTTTCGGCGATTAAACAGAACGAGATTCAGTTCGTACTTTGAAACCATCCCTAGAGAGGTCTCTATAGAAGGTACAAGATACTTTCATCTTTCGGCTCTCGTCGACGTTTTCCCAGACTATACCGCATCCTCCGTGCTGAACACCGGATAATGTATGTTGAAATTAATCAACATATTATTGAAAGGCAGGAGGAACAGGGTTGGTGATATCAGGTAGCCCTAGGTTCCCTAGACTAGCGTTCACTTTGGTTGGGTTTGTAACAAAAACCGTCTGGAATGATCTGTATGCTTTGGGCAGTAAGAAGCCTGGTGATTGAGTTGCATAAACCGATCGGAGGAAAGCTTCAAAATAATCCTTTTGTGCCATACAGACTTCGATGTTTTCGTCATATCCAAATTAACTGTCAGTCCCTCTCTTTTGCTTTCAATACCTATCTATACCCAACGATACGTCAATCAACTGGTATTCTTCGAGTTACATTAGGAGATGTCGGCTAATTACTCTTTCTTTTTTCAGAGAAGAGAGATGGTAAAAAATATCCTACCTGTATACTTAATTTAACATTTATTTATTTACTTACTGTAAGAGTATATACACAGGGTAATGGTTTCACTAGATTAAGTAAAAAGATAGAAATTTTGACTTTATTAAATATTTACTTTCTTTAACATAATCATCGGTCAAAGTTTTTTCGCTGCCAATTTTTTTTTCTTGTATTTCGGCGAAATCAATAGATTGTATAGAATATCTATCTGTATAATCATAGTAATTGTGTTTAATTTGTAATTTATAAGATTGATTTTTTATTTATAGCAGTATTAACAAATTTAACTACTTACCACACATAAAGATCCTGTCTGCTTTTGATTAAACAGTATAAATTATACTACTTACTAGTAATTTGAATGATTTGAAATACAAATTACAAATTTTTGTATTGTAACCCTTCCATAACTATAAAACTTTTACCTCAAGTCCAATATACAATGTATAAAATAAAAGAACACAATTTGAAATACAGCAATATATCTACAACTGCATTGAGACAATCGCAGAAACTTGATGTAAATGAAGGTATTCCAAAGTCAGTACAAACCGCTCCATTATGCATACAGATGTTTCAAATCTGTACATTTTCGAAGATGAAAATATTCCAGAATATTTTCATTATCCTGAAATATCAGTTAAAATTTTTAGTATTTAAAGTAAAATAAATAAATCGTTCAACACAAAACAAATAGTCATTTCTTATTTTTGCACCTCGTGCAAATCAAGTGGAAAAGCTGTTATAATAAATTATTTTACAAGTACTAATCATCGACTAACGTCTCCGCTCTTACATCTTTTATTACCGTGATAGCCTAAGTATATTACTTCATGTGTCATAATTAAGGTTATAATGATAATACATAACTTAAGGTTGTTATAACAAAGCATACAAGCAATTTCAGGAATTTCCTTTGGTTTCTTAGTCTTAAAAGTAATCAATAAATATCCTACTAGCTGTACCCACGGCTTCGTTTGCCCTCAATATATTTTTTTAAATAAGCATGGCCTTATAACATCAACTATCCGCCAGTAAAAGTCCTGATAAGATCGGTCCAGCCCTTTCAAAGATTAGTCGGAAAAATATTCTTTATTTTATATTGTTAAAACTTCATCACAGTGTATAGTTGGATAATATTAATTAAAATTAAAAGATTATTAAGATACATGTCCAAGTTAAAGTTATGAACATATACCCAAAAAAAAGTCGGACATAAAAAAATTGGTAAATTCTAATTTATTATTCTAAGGATTTTATGGTACTGCCTTTAGTGACTAAAGGTTACAAAGTGTAAAAGTTAAAATGTAAATCATATAATGTGAAAATTTCGAAACAACCTTCTGAAGTAAATACTTGTATCAGCTGTTTTCAACTTGTAGCTCGAACTGTGGATTACATAATATATTAAAACTATTAATTAGCTAGAAGTTACATTCATAAAAATGACTTTATAATTAAAATATCTTTGATAACAAAGCATGTAAGTATCATTATTTCTTTCATGAGTACTGTCAGAGAAAATACCGAAAACTTTATTATATACGTGTTACGTTTATTTTTTTATAGATATTTGTAAAATGTTGGTTTGTTATTTCAATATAAATATTCATGGATTTTTATAATCCTTATAAAAACTAGAATATATATTTTTTTTTAAATCACTCTCCATTTAAGAATGTTTTATTTGAATTGTATAAACATATTATTGTAAAAGTCGTTGATGTTATTTAATATTATTGAAGAGAAATTCTCCTTTTATAGATCGATTATACAATCTTTACAGGTTAAGGTATAAGAGTAATTTCTATTACTATATTAAATATTGATCAGGAAAATTAACTTTAGCAATAGCTAAACTATATAACTTAATAACTAAACTAATATATAACACTGAATAAATTATTATAGTTACATAAAAGGTTTAATGTTCTTAAAAGACATCTTACACCTTTGTGAGTGAGTTTTATTATTCCGTTGTAAGTTGTACACAAACAGAACTCATGGTACTTGGTCTTTACCATTCCAAACCATGGTCGTTAAGAAAGTTACCTTCTTTTACACAATACAATTGTAAAAAAAATAGCTCCGATATCAAATATTAAAAAAAGGAACTTTGATAGTTATTGTTAAAGCAGTTAATTGTTGTTTGATAAATAAACATATTTATGACACTTTAGTGATAGGTTATAGTCCTGACCAACAAAACTGATACTTCTAACAAAAAATTGCATGGAAAAAATAATAAAAGTGGTTTGAACTTTTATAACAATCAATGTGAGAGGTATAAGTGTTGTTGATATGGTAGGTTAGATGCGCGGGTCGGGAGATGGTACCTCAGGTCACAGCTAGTCCTGGACTGATGATATGTGATAATGATATATCTGATTAAATATTATTTAAATTTAATCAGATATATCATTATCACATTCAATTACAATACTATATATTAATTATATACATTGATACCAAAATCAGTGAGTATCCAATTGGTTTAACCTAAACCGATAGATCGCTGATCAATTGAGGAAGTCAGATGGAAATCATGTGCAATATCAAACGTGTGTGATGAAGATAAGCGGTTGTTGAGCGTTACTGAGTAAGACTGTGTTGTTAAGGGATACTGTGTTGTTGATCCGATGTAGCAATAAAATAGTTCGCAGATTTTTTTTAAATATCTGCCTTGTACAACTTGGATTTTGATGCTTACTAAAACTTTTCTCTAGCTTTTGCTTTTTTAAGAAAACATTTGATTATACAAGTTTCTAAGGATTTACTTAATGATATTTTTAATATAAAAGAAAACATATTACGTAATCTGGAATATTTTCGTCAAACTTTTCCAAACGCTTTGACAGCCTTATTAAATAGGTGTCATTTAATATATTTTAATAATAGATTTTATATTTCAACATATTTCAAAGGAATAAGATGGCGTAAAAATAACTAGGTTAAAAATATATTTAGTAATTATACACAGAAGTGAGGAAGCGCTGTATACATCATCACTGCAATATAAGTAATACTTAAAAGAACACGACGTCATTTTATGGTTTATGATCGGATTTATACAGATACATGAAGTTGTTTGACTAGATTACGTAATATAACTACAAAAACCCTAATTTTACTCTTGTTATAGGTAAAACACATTCAGGTACAGCAGTTTCAGTATCAAATGTAGCAATAAATCATTCATAAAGATACTGCGACCATTTCACTAGAATTGAAGACTAAAAACAATTTGAGCATGACTTAAGACGTTTTTTTTTTAAATATAACGTAACATTAACTGTAAAAATTAGTTACCTTTTTATGAAAAATGGTACGTTGAACAAAGAACCTTGAAAATTACATAGCTGAAAATCGCTAGAAATTCAGGTGGTACGGATAGTGCTGAGTGGTGTTGAAAATCGGCGGCAGTGATCAGATCAAATAGCTCTTTAGAATATTCCCCGCTGTAAATGTGATACACGTATAAAGAGGCTACGTATCTACAAAATGCCAAAGAGCCCACCCGTTTACAAAGCACCATGTCCTGGCCAATCCGAACGGCTCTCTTTATACTTACTTTCCTGATGAGCACGAAACTGACAATCGTTCTAAATGCGATGACCCAATATTCTGACACTGTGCGAGGCGTTGAGGGTTACACATTCCATATTATTTATGAAAAGCGTGTATTAAGTCAATGAGAGATAAAGTTCAAAATGCTTATTATTGGAGACACTTTTTTATATTTTCAAATCCAGAGATCATTTTTTATCGGGGGTATAAATTGAGTCTGTGTGTCAAATTTAATGAATAGATTTTTATATAATTTAAATCAGACCATCTATAAAAGTAGCCACTGATTTAACCAATTCTTTTTTTTTATGAATTTTTATGATTTTTTTATATATTTTCATAACAATGTTTTACTTTTTATAGTTAAGCATTTAAGATAACTATATAAAAACATTACTTAAACAAACAAACATACAATTAAACATTACATAAAATTATTACATTATATTGTGTTGAGATAGCGAAGCTCTAAGTGGAAGTCCTCAAGAAGACATTTAATATCCATACAATACGTCTAGAGAGGGAAAAAGGTTCTATCTCAATAAAACTAGAAAAGACTTCATTTGAGGAATTATGCTAAGAAAGTTATATTTTTTATAATATTCACATACAACAATTGTTTATTATTTGTTAATGTAAAACTAAGACTAAATTCAACATTCGAGAATTTATTGAGCAATTTTAATTATTATTACTAAATTAATAAGTGCGTTAATTAAGACAATACTCATTGCTCTCTTGTAGTCACCGCGCCGCACGCAGTCAGAGCACGACTGACGAAGTATTATATAACGCCTTCTTATATTTCCCTCGTCACCGCTACTCCAGAACACAACTTGATTCAATAATAGCGTAAAATAATATTCCACAAAATGTGCAACACAACATGTGCTACACACAACCTGACGCTCAGCGGGTTAAAAATCTGAGAAAATTAAAATAACATAAAATTTTAACATTTAATTGTTTTATGTAAAACCGCTAAAATTCTTTTTGAGAGTGAAGAAGATTACTTAAACATCTTTGAACCCGGCTTCAAACTAGTAAGTTCCCGTTCTTGTTTGACAATAAATATTAACTAACTTACTCTTGAATTTGGCAATATGAACTCAACGTTGACTAAAATCCTAAATAAATAATGACTGAAAATTGCTTTCTGGAAGACTATAAGTCTATTTAAATACTTCAAGTTAAAAATGAGAAATGTCCGGATCCTTTTTATCTCCAAATGTTATTAAAATTTTATTTTAGTAACTGAGTATTTGTGTATAAGGATAATAACCTTAATAATAAGGTTAATAACCTTAGTATTGGACTCTATGAAGAAAAAGGAATTGGTTGCAGATTATTCTACTACTATAACCTTCATCTCTTATTAATAATATAAACCATTTATAAAATTTTGTTAATTTTTCTTTAATTACTTTTAATGTTGTCTGTGCCTTAATATAAACAAACATTCATGTCCATCACATTCCCCAGCAATAGTTGTAATCATTTTACGATAATAATAAATAGAATTCAATAACTTTGAACTTCGCGAATCACTGTATATTATTGTTAATTAAAAAAAAGAATATATGTATATCTAAATTGTATTTGAAGATTTAATTACATAGATAACATGTATTTACAATACAATTTAATTGCTATTAAACGAAATAAATTGACGAGAATTTATTTAAAAATACACATATTCGTATATTTTTTCTTCCTGAGAGAGATTCCTTTATTAAAGACATTTTACTGAAAACATGTCAGAAGTCAAGTATTTTCATTTTATATTAAATTCCAATCCCTCTCAGAAACAAAACCTTTTCGAAGTGAATAAACTTTTTTATTTCCATACATGTACTACACATCAAAATATTTAGAGCTTTCGGAATGTCGTATTCGAATGGCATTTATTTTGGGTAGACCTCGAAGAATTCGGTCTACCCATTCATTTGTAACCGACTTTCGAATTTAGGAAAAATTTCTTCACAGGAGGTCTTCTTATGATCCCCTGAGTCCGAAATGACAATTGGTCAAAAAGTTTATATATATATATATATATATATATATATGCGTGCGTGCGTCCAGATTCGACTTTTGTCAGCACGATAGTGGCCGCAGTTTCGCTTGGATGGCTTTCAAACTTTGCACAAAAATCAACCATCCAAAAATAAAGGTCAAGTTCGTTAACCAGAGAAATCCGGCCACAGGGGGCGCTAGGGCCTCACTTTTTCTGATTTCAGTTTTTCAACCATAACTTTTTCCCTATATAAAAAAGATCATTTGCGTTCATATCATATGATGTCTTAGATGAATACTTATAACTAATATAGATAAACCGAAATCCTAACTTCAATAACTTAGGGGTGAGGGTAAAAAAACCGAAAATTTTTGAAAAAAAAATCATAACTTTTATCTGGTAAGCATTCTTCCATCACATGTATTTTAAATAAAAAGGCTTTTTTTTACTCTAAATTCAAGTACCAAAAGTTTTTCCGTAAAAGGTACCGTTTTCGAGAAAAAAAATAAAAAACACTTTTAGCTTGAAAATTTAAGATAGGTAAAACAACGACAACTTTTTTCTAGTAAACATTTCCTCCTCGCAAATATTTTTAATAGAAATGTTATTTTTTACTCTAAATTTAAGTACCAAAAGTATTTCCAAAAAAGATACCTTTTTCGAGATAAAATAAAAACTGCTTTTTTCTTGAAAATTTTTGATGTAAACAACGGCATCATGTGTTATTCTTAGGTAGTGAGTTATATTTTAAACGAGTTACACAGGAGGTCTACCCAGGCGTGTCCCCCTGCGGGCACGGATGTTTTTTTTATATTTCTTTTAAAATTCGAAGTATAGTATAATCTCCAAAAATATATAAACTAATAAGCTTCATAATAACGGTTTTGTCAAACAACGATTATGCAGATATTTGCAATATAACATCATAAATTAGTACACTTGAACGAAATTTAATGATAATAAAATACTAGGGGCGTCAACAAACCCTCAATGTCGACTCGCTGCGCTCGCGAAATCTCGGGTGCCGTTTGCATATTGAGCGGAGCGAGCCCAGTGTATTGACTCATCGTTTTCCATTGACTTCAATGGGATATCAGTTTTTGATATGATATTAACAAAAAAAAATTTTTTTTTTGAGGACATTTTTCAATTTTTATTTTTTAAAACCATTACCTAATGTGTGTCTTTTTGATTGCAAAGTTTCATAATTTTCCGTCAAGTTGTTGTTGACCAATTCATCACAAGGAATGCAAAAAGTCTCCAGCAAAACGCTCCACTCACTTCGTTCGCTCGCTCAATTATAATTATAACCACGGTCGGGTGGATGGAGGATTAAACTAAATCGTTCATATTGCATGTCATTATGAAGAGGTAACACTGAATAATGATTTGATAGTGATATTAATAATTTATCTCAGTACTAATGCTCGTAATACATCAAAAGAACATCATACACACAAATCACTATCCGTTATATCAATAGTTAGAATTCACGTTACATTTTTCACCTTATCCTTTTATGGTTCAACGATCTCGTCAAGGGGATTTTCTATCAAAGATTTAGAAACATTATACAGATGATTACATTTTGATAACTTTATATGTGTGTACACTTACATGATTAATGGAAAGTTCTTGTTATCTTGAAAGGATGATGATGGATACATGAAGGATACAGCAAATATTTATCTATGTCAGACTAACAACCGTCTGTAGTAGTGACAACGATGCGTATTATACACAATTACAAAGTCCTAGGTTCTATAATATTTGAAAAGTAACAAATCCTTCTTATTATAAGAACGGGTTGGTTTTGCGAATGTTTAAAACTTTTATTTTATTATATTGGAAATATTGTACACTAGCTTTTGTCTGTGACTCCGTCCGTGTAGATCATAAAGGTTCATTGCAAAATTGCTCACGATGTACTTTGTTTGTAATTTTAAAGAAATATGCAAATAAAAAACTTTGTATACACTTAATTTTGAATACACTCTAATTATTACAAAAGTAATAGAATATTTGAAATCGAATGATCCTCGAACTTTATATCCATTATACGAACTTATTTTAGCTCTTTAAAATATAGACGTGCAACTACTATTAATATTTGGATGTCTTGACCTACGTTTAAAGTGAAAAGTTATATTATTAAAATTGTATTGGTAGTATTGTATTGGTAGGTTTCATGACGGACAGTTTATTATTAATACCGAAACATAACCTTAAGAAAGAAACAAAAAGAGAGACGCTGATTAAAAATAATTTCATTACTATACCTTTGTTAAAATTACTTACTTATTTAGTTACTAAATATTATATTGTATCAAACTAGATACTACTCGGAATGAGTTGTATAATCATAATAATAACAGAGACGGATAATAAGAATCTAAATATTAGGAATATTAAGGGTTATTAGTTGAAGGACGAGAAAGAAGGCGGGAAACTATGAAAAGATTAGTTTTTTGTTTATTTTATATTAGGTAGTGAGGTCGCAGTACGAGAAATGTTACTTACGTAATACATAATAACAATATTGTGGGTATAATATGGATATCTTCAAAAGTATATTTATTTATTTATATTTATACTCGTTTATGTATTGTTACAAGGCTAACTATTTAATTATTTTACGGCACGGTGTAGTTAATTACAGTTTATCTTTGTTTTAGTCACATAAAGTGATGATTAGCAGATACGTGTAAGATGAGTCATAATAAGGGGATGAGGGTGGTTATAAGAAAGTACAGTGAAAATAGTAGACAGGAATGGAAGGAAGGCTTAGAAAATGGCATAGAAACAAATTACCACATAGCTGACGTATGATAGAAGATACACTGAACAACTTACCATACATGATATTAAATCTTATTATCTTGGACAAGCATTTGGTATTTGACAATACTGTGGCTTTACAAAACGTTGTCTAGGATCTGATTTGATAATGTTCTTAATATATTTAAATAATATTAACGAAGTGGCAGTTTTTTTTATTTTAATTGTCTCAAAACTTCTTTTTTTATTTTTTAATCGTATAAAAAGACTTTTATTTGTATTTGTCAGTTTGTCATTTCATTTAAAATAAAATTAATCCCTTTTAACTAATAGTTACATTTTAAATAAAAACAAGTTTTATGTCTAATTTTATTTTGTTTTTATATCAATATAATTTAGAATTCCATTTAGTTTGTTTATACACAAAACTATATTAATTGGTTTATAGCACTGTGGATAAACCAATTAATAGGTTTTACAAATATTAATAACGAACACAAAGTGCATTCAAATCCTAATATTTTGATTTCAGACAAATGTTTGCTTATTTTATTTAAAAAAGACTTGGTACTATTTCTATTTCATATATTAAATATTATACATCAAAGTTATAATTAAAAGTTATTATTTGACAAATTATTTTATTATTATACATATCATTTTATTTATCTAATAAACTACATCCATGATTAAACTTTATTACAATATTTAGCTTGATATTTTAGTAATCCAGTAACCAATAATGTATATAAACAAGAACAATTAATTAGTATTTGAATATTAGTAAGTTTTAATTGTAAATAAATAAAACGTGTATCATTATCTCTGAACTGACACGAGTTTGTTAATTAACCACAGAGGAGCAGTGATTAAGGAATCGGATTAAAATTTTGAACACAACAATTCAAACAAATATTTTAAATGATCCTCCTGGATTATGGAATTTTAATGACATTATATAACGACACATATCCCGATACTCATGGACGGTGAAGTGTGGGAGTACATGTTATAATATTATTTATATTGATCTTTATACTACAAAATAAAGCGCTCTTATTTATAGTTTTAATAAACTCTTTAAAAATGTATTAGTAAGTAAACCATTTTACACTGGAAAAACTCACTACAATATTATCTCTCTGCGCTACTACGGGTTCTAGAAAGCTCTAATTACAAGGTTGAATGAACAACACTCAAGCAAAAGATTAGAGGAGTTATTTTTAAAAAACAATAAGTACATAGTTGTTTGTAAAAGGTACACCTATATTGCTATCTTAGTGTAATCAATTGAAATACAAGTTTAAAAAGTCTTGTAAAAGTAGCAATACAATTTTATAAATCAGTAATCAAAAATGAAGAATTTAAAACGAAAGATGAAAATGATGACAATAACTCTGTATGAGAGCTTTGACAAATCTGAACACGTGTCTGAACAATTACAAGACATACAATGTATTAAACAAGTAGACCTCAAACTAAATATAAGTGATATAAAATAATTAATTATTACTCATACACTTTTTTATTCAAGTATGTTTAATGCCTCTATTATTATTTTTTATCACAAATTTATTATTGTAATATTTTATATATATTATACTAGCTGCCGCCAACGACTTCGTCTGCAGCTTCATGAACCAAAAATTTATTATAAACAGCGATTTCTTTTGGAAACCTATGTTATATAACACAGAAGTTAATCAGATCCTTTATGCATAAAAACCTCGAATGAGCAATAAAAAATTGAAGATTATTAATAGAGATAACGTTACGTAACATAACGTAACGTAATCACATCACTCGCATCTCGTTTAAGAAAACCCACACCCATTCGTGGGATAAAATACAATACATATATTTCTTCCCAATTGTTTCATGCTGTTTTTATATTGTAAATATTTTAGTTTTACCAAAATACAATACCAAAAATTTTAAATGCTGTGTTTATTTTTTAGGCTAACAATAAAACAAAGTTCTTTTTACATCTCAGTTCTATTTTATATTTAAATATAAAATTAAGGAACAAACAGTTCCTGGTAAACCGCTATTAAAATGACTAAAACTAGGATCCGCCAACCGTGCGCAGCGGGTCTTGAGCTGAGCTACTCTCCTTTCATCTGAATAGCTACAGTAAATATCAATTTATTAGGACTAATTGTCACCTTCTAGCTCAGCACATTGCTCTAATGTATTGTCTATGGCAGGAGTGATCTTTTTTTGAAAACTTTTGAATGGCTAAACTTTTTTTCATCTGTTTTCGCTATAACATCCGCGTTCGGCTCAAACATACATGAGAAAATTTTTAGCCAATTATCTCGTCGCATTCTGGAGACAACTAAAAACAAAAAAGGCCTCCCAAACGGTTAAGAGCTTCGCTTACGCTCAGCTCAACAAAGTATATCATTATCATTAATATATTATTGATTTATTATTTATAGTCCAATATACACAATAAGTAATTTACATAAATAAATATATTTGCAACCTCGCTGCAACGCACAGCATCTTGATGAAGTTCAAAGGAATCCAAATCAGGACAAACTGCTTCGTTATTCATTCAAATCCGACTCCTTATTTTAGAAACACGTTTTGAAATATATTTATTTTACTAGCAGTATCATAAATTATATTATAAGTATAAATTTTTTGCTAAAGGCTCCGATCTTTATATTTTTTGCCCCAAAGTATAAATTATTACTTCCTATGTTTTATTTTGTACACGGCACAGAACATCGCAACGCAGCACGGAATATGAGGTATTGTTTCACTAAGTATGTAAACACAACTTCAGGTACTTCTTATGGTTACTGAGTATTTACGATCAATCCATAAACGGCATCAAGATAAGAGTATATTCAGCCAATATGAGATAAAAACTAAATAAAATACAAAATAGAAAGGTAATGACGATAAAAAGATCATGAATACAGATTAAAAATATTTGAGAACCACATAAATTTTTATAATAGGAGTATAATGATGTAATAATAATATGAGAATAATGTACGTGTGTGAGGGAGGTGGTTGTTGTTATTCAGTCTCGTCCTTTCATAACACGCAAATTATGTTTAAACAAAGTTAAACATTCCCTTTGAGGTAAAAATGTAGGGCCTCTTATCAAACAGAAGTTATTCGTTTATATTTAGTTAACTCAATTTTTTTACTATAGCATGCTCTATATCGAGTAACATATGAATAATAAAAATATTAATGATGCCTAAAATTTATGTACATATTATTATAATAATCATAAAAAAATGATGATGAATGAAATAATGAAATTGCCTAAGATATTTTACAAAAATATAAGATAAAAGTGTATGATTCGCTGAGAGTAAGTCTCTGTAATTACACAGGCACACAAAAAAAAAAAACGTCATGAACCAGAGGGGAGACCCCATTACTCCTAGGTTTTTGGGATCGCTGAAACCGAATATGACAATAAAAACTAATTTTAAATGCCAGTTTTCCCGCTAGCACCCCCTTATTACCTCTTAAGGGGTGAAAATTGAAATTTTTGTAAAAAATCAAGATAGATGTGTCTTTCTACGTTTTTTGGGATGCTGAAACCGAAAATGATAACTAAAAATAAATTCATGACCACTATCACCCCCTACCATCCCTTACAGGGGGTGAAAATTTCATTTTTTTCTATAAAATCAAGACAGATGTGTATTTCTACGTTTCTTGGGATGCTGAAACCGAAAATGATAACTAAAAATAAATTTATGACCACTATCACCCCCTAATACCCCTTACAGGGGGTGAAAATTGAAATTTTTGTATAAAATCAAGTTAGATGTATATTTCTACGTTTTTTGGGATGCTGGAACCGAAAATGATAACTAAAAATAAATTCATGACCACTATCACCCCCTTACTACCCCTTAAAGGGGGTGAAAATTTCAATTTTTCTATAAAATCAAGATAGATGTGTATTTCTACGTTTTTTAGGATGCTGGAACCGAAAATATGTGAATTTCTATGTTTTTCAAGATTATTATAAAGTATATGGTAACCTTATTGTATGCATATATTTGTTATTATGATACTAAGACTGAATCATGATTTTTGTCCTATTCTTAACAAGTTGTTTCATTTTTTGTTTTTTTTTTTTGCTTTCTATTTAATTCTGTTTATACTGTTATCCATCCGACAGTCTTGTAAAACGCTTAAAAGATGCGGAACCTAATTCTATGCCTCCGAAATACAAAGGTTACTATTTTTCGGCCAATTTAGGAGACTACAGTGAGGAACAAGGTGAAAGGTTCCATCAGACAGGATCTTAAGACAATGGAACAGCGCTATCAGGGTACATGGGATGTCAATATGTTAGCAGACTACTGTTGGAATTTAAAAAGAGATTTGCCAGAACAGAAAAGAACCAATAAAAGGAAACCACTTAGAAGAACTTTTGACAACAAGAGAGTTCGTTATCGTAGAAACAGGTAGACGCTGAATAGTGAGAGGCAAGGGGACTCACTTTAATCCAGCACTCCAAAAGGGAACAGAAATCTACTACGTCCACGCCGTTGTTCCTGGGTTACGCTAAGAATAGAATTAAATCATGAATATATATCAGATACTTCTGATCGATAAAGCATTTGAATTTCTAATATAAGAGCTAAGAGTAACTTCAAACTAGTTTGATAAACATGTCATTTACTGTAAATCGTCAAAATTTCTTCATACATCTTGATTTTATACAAAATTGAAACTACCCCCACCCCCTCCCCCCCGTTAGGGGTAGTTAGGGGGTGATATTGAGTAAAAGAGATATCAAATTCACTTTTGGTTGTCATTTTCGGTTTCATTATACCAAAAAACGTAGAAATACACATCTGTCTTGATTTTATAGAAAAAAATGAAATTTTCACCCCCTGTAAGGGATGGTAGGGGGTGATAGTGGTCATGAATTTATTTTTAGTTATCATTTTCGGTTTCAGCATCCCAAAAAACGTAGAAAGACACATCTATCTTGATTTTTTACAAAAATTTCAATTTTCACCCCTTAAGAGGTAGTAAGGGGGTGCTAGCGGGAAAACTGGCATTTAAAATTAGTTTTTATTGTCATATTCGGTTTCAGCGATCAAAAACCTAGGAATAATGGGGTCTCCCCTCTGGTTCATGACGTTTTTTTTTTTTGTGTGCCTGTGTTATTATTAAAATATTTTTAAGTACGAACTAAAGGCCTTTTAAAAAACCAAATCGATCGATATAACTTTGAATTAAGCTTTAGTAGCAACAGCAGATACAACAGCCGCGGCCAAAACAGCTTCAGCGGCCACAGCAGCAGTAGCTCCGACAACTACAGCCGAAGTCGCAGCAACAGCGGCACTAACGAACGTGCAGCTGCGAAGCCTCGCAGTCGCAACAGCGCCATGCAAGGAAGCACGTTCAGCAAAATTATTTGCTCACATATTCTATGGATGAATATGCATATCCAGGTAACTAAACTACCACCTTCTTCCATTTTTAATTCTGTGCCAACACACTTTTTTACCTTTTGTTATTCTGTGCTAACACTTGTTTATAAGTAAATTGATATTAACATTCGTCCTCGGATACTGAGTTAACTTCACAAGATTAATATTAAATAAAAAAATTAATCTTTATAAAAATAACTCAATTATAGTAATTTTTATACCTTTTACTGTACGACGACAGCTTATGTGTTCACCCTTTTTTTTTTTTTTTGCGTTGGATAAATCCGTTACGGATACCCGCCGGCTAAAAAGGTAATGGCCGGAGGGTTATGTGGGACTACCCGGCGGCATAGAGGACACCGCCATTTTTAAAGCTACCCACTAAAATGTTGTGAATTTGTTTACTCTTATTTATCTCTTGCGTCTTTAGGGTGAAAAACTAAAACTGATTACGGACTGAATAAAAATATATATCTAATTTAGAAAAAAGACAATTAAGCAATATCGAGGTATCAAAATATAATTATAACTAATCATACTTTCATATGTAATGTACTATGAAGTATACTGAAATTAATTACTAGTACAATTCACATTTAACTTCAAAATTCACATGATGTAACTTTATAATCTTTAAGTATTAGACGACATGTTTTAGAGGAAATCGACCGACAGACGGACGTCCTTAATTATCCTGAAGACGGATACGACATGTAAGAGACAATACTGACAGACAAGGATTTACAATTAATAGATATATAAACCTATAACTATCAGAAACTAAAGTAAGTTTATGTTTACTAACTAGTTACAAGTATTCATTCCATTGTAAGCACGTTATTTGACACAGATATTTGTTATTAAATAACTACAATACCAACGAATTTTTTTAATTTAAAACAATTAAGTGGTCACGTCAAAAGAATGTATTTATTCAGAACGGTTGATCATTGACATTCTTAAAATGGTATCTAAAAATTAAATCTTTGTGTATTTGGTATCTAAAAATTATAACAGATAACAAATAATCTCTTCAGTCTGTAATTGGTGTTATCATTTCCATGTTAATTACATATAATAAAATGATTGTTGTGTTTTGCGTTTCATTTGTGTAAGTTATATAAATTATCTTTATATACTATCACATTAAATAAAAATTAAAACTTAAGTATCAAATAAGTTATATGATAAGGTTTGTAATTATTAAACACTAAAAAAGTCTTTTAGAGTTTTGTTGAACAGTTTTGTATGTACATTTTGTATCTCTAAATGATAATATTAAATTTAAATAGTCAAGTGTTCTATATGTTATGCGGGACCTGGTTGTAATAAAGTATTAATTTCCCTGAGATTACTACAACCATATTCACTAACAAATAATACATAGAATAACAAATCTGTAAAAACATTTATATACTTTTTACGCCTGTTTATGAAGATCTTGGTTTTTATTGTCTTTATACCGTTCCTATCTCTTCTTGCATATCATCCTCCTCTTCGTCATATCTGCTCTTCACAATCATCTATGATTAAAACAATGAGTATGGCGTGTATATAATTAACAGATTTTGAATTAGATCTATAAATTGCAAATTAAATTGCAAAGTAACAAATACGTTAGATGAATACAATATTCATAATAATGGTTTTGACAAACAATGAGTATGCAGATACTTCAATATAACATAATTAATTAGTACATTTGAATGAAATTTAATGATAATAAAATATTAATGTAATTATTACTACGGTCAGTCGATGGATGGAGGATTAAACTAAATCATTTATATTATATATGTTATAAAATTATCAAGAGGTAACACTAAATAATTATCTGATAACGATATTATAAAAAATAAAGATATTATTAATAATTTATTATTATTGTTATGTTATTATAAATTTATCTCGGGTTTAACGCTCATAATAACAAAATATTGTACTCTAGTATAATGTGAAAAGACATCAGTTTACCTCAAAAAGAACTCCATGTATATACAAATCACTACCTGCTATATCAGTAGTCTGAATTGACGTTTCATTTTTCCCCTTATCC
Organism: Melinaea marsaeus rileyi; assembly: GCA_918358865.1. Taxonomy (NCBI): domain Eukaryota; kingdom Metazoa; phylum Arthropoda; class Insecta; order Lepidoptera; family Nymphalidae; genus Melinaea; species Melinaea marsaeus. The sequence continues at coordinate 14,894,750 of OU911086.1, read as the reverse complement.
TTTTATGGTTCAAGATCTCGTCAAGGGAATTTTTATCAAAGGTTTAGAAGTGTGACACAGATGATTACACTTTGATAACTTTAAATTTGTGTACACTTACATGAATAATGGAAAGTTCTTGTTATCTTCATAGGTTCATACATAAATGATACAACAAATGTTTGTCTGTCAGACTAAAACCCGTCTGTAGTAATGACAACGATGAGTATTATTGTCAATTATGAAGTACTAAGTTCTATAATATTTAAAAAGTAATAAATCCTTTTATAATACAAAAACAGTTTGTCTTTTGTGAATGTTAAAAACTTTCATTTTTTTATATTGGTAATATAGTACACTAGCTTTTGTGCGCTACTCCGTCCGTGTAGATCATAATCATCGTAGTTTAGTTTTGAATACGTTCTTATAATTACAGTGGTAAAAAAAAAATTAACTGAGCCTCAAAGTGTATGACCGTTAGTCAAACTTATTTTTGCTCTTTATAATGTGAATATAGACGTTCAACTTTTATTAATAAATAAAGTTAGACATACTTTTTCTACAGTGAAAAGTTATATTATCGTAGTCACAGAGTGTATTGGCAGTTTTTATGACGGACTGATTACACAGGCACACAAAAAAAAAAAAAAACATCATGAACCAGAGGGGAGACCCCATTATTCTTAGGTTTTTGGGATCGCTGAAACCGAATATGACAATAAAAACTAATTTTAAATGCCCGTTTTCCCGCTAGCACCCCCTTACTACCTCTTAAAGGGTTAAAATTGAAATTTTTGTATAAAATCAAGATAGATGTGTATTTCTACGTTTTTTGGGATACTGAAACCGAAAATGATAACTAAAAATAAATTCATGACCACTATCACTCCCTACCACCCCTTACAGGGGGTGAAAATTTCATTTTTTCTATAAAATCAAGATAGATATGTATTTCTACGTTTTTTGGGATGCTGGAACCGAAAATGATAACTAAAAATAAATTCATGGCCACTATCACCTCCTTACCACCCCTTACAGGGGGTGAAAATTGCAATTTTTCTATAAAATCAAGATAGATGTGTATTTCTACGTTTTTTAGAATGCTGGAACCTAAAATGATTACTAAAAATAAATTTAAGACTTCTATCACCCATTAACACCCCTCACCAACCCTTACAGGGGGTGAAAATTGCAATTTTTCTATAAAATCAAGATAGATGTGTATTTCTACGTTTGTTAGGATGCTGGAACCTAAAATTATTACTTAAAATAAATTTAAGACCTCTATCACCCATTAACACCCCTCACTAACCCTTACGGGGGGTGAAAATTTCAATTTTTATATAAAATCAAGGTGGATGTGAATTTCTATGTTTTTCAAGATGCTGAGACAAAAAATGATTATAAAGTATATGGTATGGTATGCATATATTTGTTATTATGATGCTAAGACTGAATCATGATTTTGGTCCTATTCTTAACAAGTTTTTTCATATTTTGTTTTTTTTTTTTGTTTTCTATTTAATTCTACTTATACTGTTATCCATCCGGCAGTCTTGTAAAACGCTTAAAAGATGCTGAACCTAATTCTATGCCTCCGAAATAGAAGGGACTATTTTCCTGACAATTTTGGAGACTACAGTGAGGAGCAAGGTAAAAGATTCCAAGAAAAGAGCCAATAAAAGGAAACCACTTAGAAGCTCTTTTGAAAACAAGAGAGTTCGTTATCGTAGAAACAGGTAGACGCTGAATAGTGAGAGGCAAGGGGACTCACTTTAATCCAGCACCCCAAAAGGGAACAGAAATCTACTACGTCCACGCCGTTGTTCCTGAGTTACGCTAAGAGTAGAATTAAATCATGAATATATATCAGATACTTCTGATCGATAAAGCATTCGAATTTCTAATATAAGAGTAACCTCAAACTAATTTGTTAAACAATTCATTTTTGGTTTTCATATTCAGTTTCATCATACCAAAAAACAGAAATTCCTAGAATTCCTACTAACAGGGTAGTAAGAAAGTGTTAATGGGTTATGGAGGTCTTGAATTAATTTTTAGTTATCATTTTCGGTTCCAGCATCCCAAAAAACGTAGAAATACACATCTATCTTGATTTTATAGAAAAAGTGAAATTTTCACCCCCTGTAAGGAGTTGTAGGGGGTGATAGTGGTCATGAATTTATTTTTAGTTATCATTTTCGGTTTCAGCATCCCAAAAAACGTAGAAATACACATCTATCTTGATTTTATACAAAAATTTCAATTTTAACCCCTTAAGAGGTAGTAAGGGGGTGCTAGCGGGAAAACGGGCATTTAAAATTAGTTTTTATTATCATATTCGGTTTCAGCGATCCCAAAAACCTAAGAATAATGGGGTCTCTCTGGTTCATGATGTTTTTTTTTTTTGTGTGCCTGTGTTATTATTGATACCAAAACATAACCTTGAGAAATAAAGAAAAAGAGAAACGCTGGTTAAGAATAATTTCATTACTGTTCCTTTGTTAGAATTACTTACTTATATAATATATTACATTATACCTAACTGGAGACTAGTCGGGCTGAGTTGTATAATCATAATAATAAGAAAGACGGATAATAAGATAGTTTCATGTTGGGAATATTAAGGGTTATTAGTTGTAGGACGAGAAGGAAGAAGGGAAACGCTGAAAAGATAAGTTTTTTGTTTGTTTTTATATTTTATATTAGGTAATGAGGTCTCAGTTCGAGGAAAGTGTTTTAGTTACGTAATATATAATTACAATATTGTGGTGTAAAACGGATGTCTTCAAAAGTATATTTATTTATTTAAAGCTTACTTATTAATTATTTTATGGGACGTTGTAGTTAATTACAGTTTATCATGGTTTTAGACACTTTATGTGGTGGGGTGGTGTTATCTTGCACAGGCACTCAATGAATATTCCACTGTTGGAACTGACCCTACTACTTCGGATCACTATTGACGGTGACCTACAACTAAACCAAAATTCTATTTAAGCAAGCAGATAATAAATAGATTGTAGTTCAAATAAGAATATAATTTGCTGATATATAGTGTAAGAGATGACAGTATGGGATTACTTTGAGACATGGTTGAAGATCAAAGAGCAATGGCTAGTCGGGACCGCTAACTAAATTAATGTTAGAAGGTCTTCAAAAAATGTAAGTATCTTTAGTAGCGTATAATATATTGTCATTTAAGTTTAGTTTAATTAGTAGGTTTCGCAATGTCGTGATATTTCACACTAACATAGTTAAATTTATATAAATTGTTATTTAAGTCTAGGATAGAATTTAAGTAAACAAAACAACTATAAAGGAGATATAAAACTTTGATTCTTAATCAGGATAAGTATAATAATTGTTTCGAAACTCTAATTCTGATTTTTATTTTGATTTCTTTATCACAATAAGGATAACGATTATAAAAATTTCGTAAAAGTAACCAAAGTACTTTCAACTAATTCAATTTATACCTTAGCTTTGTCACCCTAAATAGAGAAAATATATAACACAAATAAGTATCTGATAACATAATTCTGTTTACATTAGACCGCTTTCCTATAATTAAAGGTTATTATTTGATTAATCATTTTATACTTTACATAATTAAACTTTTATTACAATATGTAACTTGATATTTATGCAATTACCGTAATATATAAAAACAAGAACCATTAACTGGTATTTGTTTATTAGAGAGTTTTAATTGCAAATAAATAAAACGTGTATCATTATCTCTGAACTGACACGAGTTTGTTAATTAACCACAGAGGAGCAGTGATTAAGGAATTGGGTTTCCCTAATATTCAAGTATTCCTAACTATGTTATACATTCTTATAATAATTCAAAGGATGCACTTGTAAGAGAAATAAGTTATAATATGTATTATTTATTTTAAATTTTAAATATATAATTATTATTTCTGAATTCTGAATAAAAAAATTGTTAGAATAAGTTTTTTAATTTGTTAACGAAGAAGCGGCAGAAGGATATATCAGGAGCTATGTTTGAGGAAAATCTTTCATGGTATATTAAATGTTTGATTATAATGAAATGTGATCATATACAAATATTTCTTTATATTAATATGTAATTAACAACCTTTTATTCCGGTAGATAATCTAAAATTGAATCAAACTCTATAAGGTACGTAATTTAATAACAATACAAAAGCTCTTTTTTTCTTTTCAAGTTAACAATTTAAGAGATATTTTTGATAATTGTTTTCATTTACACGACCATATTAAAGAGCTATAATGTATAGATACTTCCAGGCTATGAACTTATTGTATCTACACTAAACTGAAAATATTATATTTTCCGTCTGTCAGTACACATAGCAGTATAAATAATTAATATAAATATTTGTACACTAAGCGTATCGAGTGAACCCTTTAACTACATACAACATGGTAAATGAGAGCACGGTGTCACTTTAACGCGTCGTTTGTTCTTTGTTGTATCTCGACGAAGCAGACCTCTTCTACTCACTAGGGAATTATTATCAACTAGTGCGTAAATGAGTCACTTTATAATGTTGAAACGCAACTTACCGAAGAGATGTTTTCTTAAATTATTAGCGGTTACCATGTTTAAAACTCTTCATACTTTGGATTATTTTTTAAAAGAAAAAAATATTAGCTCTAGAATAATTTTTCTAGGCCATTTGTTATTCTAAAAGCATTTCACATTTAAATTTTTAAAATACTTAATTATAATATCAATGTAAAAGACAACACTAAATTTAATTTTAATCGCGTTAACACTTTCGTCAAACTTTTTAAAATGCTTTGTCAGCATTATTAAGTAGGTCTCTCCGGATCCTATAAACTAACGTTCACTTCACAAGCTACTGGAAGAGTGTTTAAAATATGTCTATAACTCCATTTTAATCATTAACAGTTAAGATTATTACTATTTTTTATTTATATTAATTATTTATTTATTGATTGAAAGTGCTGTTCTTAATATCTTTGTAATAGACATATTATTATCTCGTTATATGAAATGTAGTAAATACCATGTAACTTTAGTTACGAGTATCTAAAGCTGAGGAAGGCTTGAGCGTCATCTAACAGTCTCAAAGGTTTTATATTTTTACAAACTGGTTAAGGAAATTAGATGAAGCGGAAAGAAATTATTGTGTGTATTATTTTTATAAGATGCAGTGTCTTAAGCATCATTCATAATATTACTAAATATTAATCTTGTCAAATAAGGTAAACAGCTAATGGTAAAATAATCGTCCCCAAAGTATGTTATAAAAGGTTACTAGTAATTCAAAACTAATTAGAGATTGGAAAAATTATTGTTATATTTTTACTGTAAACATGTTTTCATAAATTAAAAGTCACAGGATTGTGGGTTTGGGAATTATTTATTTCATAAGTTAAGCATCGTTTACGTTTAAGCCAAGCCATCGTGATTTATATTAGAGTCCTTCCGTTTCATCTAATTTTCAGAAAACCGTCCACCGTAATAGGATACAAAAACAATTTTTAACAGACAACATTACCGTTAAATTACTTTTTAACAGATTTACGAATTTTCATAGTTCGAATGACGAAATAATGTTGTTACAAAGAAAAATATTAAGGGTAACTTACAATATAGATTACATGATTTGATGACTCTGTTTTGTTTAATATCAACCGTTATACACGGTACAGTCTTTTAAGATATAAATATTTTATAAACATGATCTCATTATGTACCAAAGATGATTTTAAAATATAATTTAAGCATTTTGTAAATATAATTTTATTTATTTCATTTATTGTCTTCGAAGTTAAACATTCTGAAAAAAGATATGCAGCATACTGTGATCAAAATTTAAAGTAGTAAATTATTATTATGGACAGTACTAATTTAGTTGCAAAGCTTTTTAAAACCGATATATTTTGGAATTACATTTACTTTTATTAAAGACTGTGTGAATATGTGAAATAATTATATAATTATCATAAGAATACATCGTCAGATCCATATCTGTCAGTACCCGTCTATATTCATACTAATATTATAAAACAGACTAGGTTTTATACTGAACATAATTTATTAAACTACTCACCGGATTTCAAAAAATATTTTTATACCTCAGAAATATGTTTGGAATTTTTCAATATTAATGAAAGATAAATTTGTTTGAAACAAAATGTATTCCAATTTGAAAATTGAAGTGTAATAATTTTTTAATAAAAGTGTATTTGTTTTTATTTTTAAAGTGTTTATTGAAGTATAGACAAATTATTATTAAAAAGTAACAAATCCTTTTTTGTGTTTTGCGAAAATTAAATATTTTCATTTTATTATACTGGCAATTTTGTACACTACCCTTTGTCCGCTAGATATAGCAGTCCGTCCGTGTAGATCATGAAGGTAGTGATGGTAAGGTTTCATCTTACATTGGTCGCGATGACATGTGTTTAGTTTTTAATACACTATAATTATTACAAAAGTCATAGAATTTTTTAAATCAAATGATCCTCAAACTTTAAGTCCATTATACAAACTTACTTTAGCTCTTTGTAATATGAATATATACGTGGAACTAACATTAATAGTTTGATGTCTTGACCTACTAATAAAGTAAGAAGTTATGTTATTAGAAGTCACAGAGTGTATAATCATAATAATAACAGAGCCGGATAATAAGAAGCTGCATGTTGGGAATATTAAGAGTTCGCTGAATGAAGGATGAGACAAAAGGAATATTTGTACGGACTTTACAGTCTAGTACAAAAAAAAGTATATTTTTTTGTGATGTAATATTAACAAAATACATATTTTTTATTAAAATGTCTCGCTCTATATCAATATAGTTACAAACACACACGTACACACACACACACACACACACAAGCAAGCACGCACGCACGCACGCACGCACGCACGCACACACACACCCACAGGGACATAATCCATGTCGTTACTCTCAGTCAATTAATAGATGCCTTAAGACTATTAGTTTTAATCCATATCATCGTTGCGCTCCATTTAAGATGAATCTACATTGTACCTCCTAATATCTATTGAAGGTAAAGTCAATTTGCATTTATGACATAATGGTATCTACAAATATCGAGTTATATAATATTTTATAAAAAAAGTGCATGATTTATATGTTTAAAAATATATAATTTAAAAGAAACATTTGAGAAGTTGAATACTTTGATTTTAATAATAATAGTGTCTCAGTGAAACATGTGTTAATGACACCAACTGATTACAATAAAAGATACTACGTGAGGTCACTTTGGTTACATTACTTACCATTACCAGGTTATTAAGTGAGTTTCTTATAAATAATAAATTATCGTAATAAAATAAATGAGATGATATCACCAATCAGATTGTATATCACATGGACCGTACATCTTTACACGAGCGAGAGATTGCTACCAACACTTCACGACTCACCTAAATTAATTGCTTCAATATATTACTATCGAATTTATTTAAATAACTTGAACATTTTTATGATACTATGTAATACCAATGTAAGTAATTAAGAAAACTAATAATTTAATAAATTATTTTGTTTCATTTATTGCATGTACTTAAATTCAATTCAAAATATATTTATTTAAGTAGGCATTTAAACGCACTTTTGAATCGTCAATTACTACAATACAAAAAAGGTTAGTGTAGTCAGTCCGTAAGTAAGCTACCACCGGCTCGGAATGCTGCTCTGTTGAGAAGAGCCGGCCAGAAACTCAGCAGTTGCCCTTTTCTAAAGCAATATAACAATAGGTGATGTACATTATAATATAAATCCTGCAAATGATTCAACAACTTAAGTTCCACATATTTCGATCCACTAAAAACTCTTGAACGTTATAATAGGCTTTATTTAACAATAAACTTTTGATTTTAGATTTAAAACTAAGTAATGGAAGGTCTAAGATATCTTTACGAGTTTGTTTTTATTTCTCGTATTTATCGCGTGTCTGTCACTGTTCTGTGTTCTTCTGTTAGAAATAGTTATCGCGATAGTACATCTATGATACACGAGACTGTGATGCTTTCCGCTTGGATCGTGTTTTTGCGGCTCCATTAAAAATCAAAATAACAGAAAAATCGTAAAATAACAGAAATTGGAAATTAAACATTTGGGAATAATTTATGAGGTTTATTTTTCTCTTAACATACTGTTAATAAATAATAACAAAAAACTTCTAACAGTACTGAAGAATAACAAAAAAAATCTAACAGTAAAAACTACAAATAGTACTGAGTGTTTTAATGTATTTTATGTTACAAAAATATTTTATGTTTACAAAGAAACATTAAAATACTCGTACTTAGTAGCCTTAATTATCTGTAAAAAACTCATCAGTAACTATCATACAGACAGAATAACACAAATCAAGTTTTGTTTTAAGTAAAAAAAAATATAACTTAAAAATAAATTATTGACAATAAACGAGAAAACAAATTGTTTAATCTCTTTCCACCTGCGGTTAACTGTTCTCAACAGATCAGTTGGTTTAATTTAAAAATAACAAAAACAGAAATAATTCCAAGCATTTACTTTATTAGTTATTTTGATAAGAAGTTTGAAATTCAACATTAAAGACTGAATAAAAGTAGTCATATTCAATCATTATTTCAATTATTATTTTATTATTATATATATCATTTTTCTTTATCTTATAATCTACATCCTTAACACTAAGTACCGGTCAAATTGACCGTTCTTAAACTTTTGTAAAACTTACACATTTTTAAACGTTATAATATCGTTATCAAACTACATGACAATTCTGAGAATATGCATATAATATTTTCTACACTCTTTACTTTTAGTTATTTCCATTTTTACCTGCGTTATATCGGGTGGGCCAAGAATTCGTTAACATTTAAATGTAACTTACCACGCAAACTATTGCCGCGCGGGGCGCGGGCGCGGGCGGGGGCAATAGCTCGCTTCTTGGAAATTTAGTCGCAATGGATCGCTTCACGGGGCCACAACGCGCTTACTGTGTGAAACAGTTTTATTTAAAAAACTTTTCGCTCATTACTGTGAGACGCTTATTTCGCGTTGAATATGGTTTACACGACTTAAGTCAGTGTCCAATTGCTCCTTTAATAAAGAAATGGGTGAAGAAGTTCGAAGAGACGGGATCTACACTAAATGTGAAACAAACCGGCGGCCCGCGGACTTCTCGAAGCGAAGAGAACGTGCAGCAAGTTTCCGCTTCTGTTCGACGTGATCCAGATTTATCGACGCGCAAACGTTCGGCTGAATTAGGATTATCCCGCACATCATTACGCCATATTTTGAAATAAGATATGAAATTACATCCATATAAGATCTAGATAGTGCAAGAACTAAACCCTAATGATTTAAATTTGCGTAAGTCATATGCCGAAACATTGTTAACTCGATTCAGTAATTTTGACAACATCTAAGCCCATTTCCACCTAAATGGACATGTAAACAAACAGAATTGCAGGTATTGGAGCAGCGAAAATCCCAAAAGCTAAACATGAAAGGCCACTTCACTCTCCTAAGGTAACTGTATGGGCTGCAATTTCAGCAAAAGGAATCATCGGATCTTACTTTTTTGAAGATTCTCGAGGCCGTTCAGTTACTGTTAATTCTGCCGAGTATATGAAAATGTTACGGAAGTTTTTAGCACCGATGCTACTGGAATTTGCTAGCTATAATCGTAACACATGGTTTCAACAAGATGGAGCCACGTGTCACACATCGAACGAGTCCTTGCCGGTGGTCAAAGAAATGTTTCCGGAAAAGCTGATTTCCAGACGAGGTGACATCCCATGGCCGCCCAGAAGTCCAGATCTATCCCCAGCAGACTTCTTTTTATGGGGTTATTTAAAGAGTCGTGTCTACATTGATAAACCGAATACACTCCGTCAACTTAAAGAAAAAATCATCGAAGAGATGTCGGCGATTTCGCGGTACTCTTTGCAGAAGAGTATTCGAAAACTTCAGGACTCGCTTAGATGAGTGCAAAAACCGAAACGGTGGTCATTTAGACGAAATAATTTATAAAAAATAAATTGCAACTAATTAGCTTTCTTGTAAATAAACTATTTCTAAAATATGTTAAATGGTTTTTTTTATACGATTCTTTCAAATGTTAACTAATTCATGGCTCACCCTGTATAATAAAATAACTTTTAGTTACCGGTTAATTTGACGGCGTGCGGTAGGAACAGGTATACAAGAATTGTCGGTAGATTTAGTGTTAAATCAGCGTTGATTAAAATATGTAGATAAAACATCAAACTACAAATACAGTATTTTATATAAACAAGAACATCGCATTGGTATTTGATTATTGAAAAGTGTTAATGGTAAATAAATAAAACGTGAAAATTTCTGAATTGACACGAATTTGCTAATTAACCACAGAGGAGCAGTGATTAAGGTATTGGGTTGACATTTTGAAAAAAAAACAATTCTATCAAATATTTGAAATTATCCGCATTGATTATGCTATTATAACGAGATTATGGAAAAAATTGTGTACACAAATACTTTGACACTCATGATACAGACGTACCCAATTTAATTTTATAATCTGTATCTGTACCGAACCTCTGTAAAGAAGTTCTGTTCAAGTGAGACTGGATTCCCAATCCTTTTTTTTCTATATTTGTGTGCTAATTTATAACGTTTACGGATATCCACAGACGATGGCACCATTACCTACCGTCAGGGAGACAATCAACTCTGTCTCTAAAATATAAAGAAAGATTTAATTGAAAAAAACACTTTTCATAAATTCTTATCATGTCTTTATAACTTTATTATCACTAAGCTTCAAATTAAATTCATGTGAAATAAAATTATCATAAGGTAGTTAAAGGTTTTAAAACAGTTTTTTAATGCATTCATTGTTACAGAAATTGATTGAATATTATGAATTATATTTCGTTATATTATAATTTATAACAAATATTCAGATAACAAATGATTGTAAAATAGTTATAGACATTGTGTTCTTTTTAATTACTTTTGTAATAAGATTGTCGTATCTTATTACAAAGTGTCGCTGAAATGGAGCTGTGACCGTAACGCTATTGTTTTAGACGAGATTTTTAGTAATTTACAAATTGTAATTTACAAATTACACAATCTAAAAATCTCGTCTAAAACAAAACAAAAGACTAATTACTTATTTATAAATAAATATGTAACTAGTCTTTTAGGAATGTGCTATTGTATTACTACTCACTTGCTCTCCATTCACCAGTGACTGTCACTACCTGTCTATTATCACTTATAGTTTATGTTGACTTAACAGCATTTTGATAAATATTTTTTGAAAATATCTTGTCCCTTAAAAATTAACATATAAGTCAGTGATGTAGCAAGAAAAGATTTATTTTCTTTCTGAAGCTGCAGCCTTTGCTAATTTATGATTAAATCCTCCTTACTCTCGAATCGTCTTCTCCGCAGTATAATACGAGTATGTTTTATAACTTGGAAGTGATAAATGGATGGTGCGAGCAGTTGGAGATATTGGACGATGATAATGGTGTGATGTAATTTTGCATTAAAAGGTTCTGCGACGCGAAAAATTGTCATAAGTTTAATGAAAGATGAGGTCATTATATTGAACAATATATATAAAGCATAGGATTTTGTGTTTGCTAACTTTATTTTAAAAGTTTTCTTGAAATCATAGCTTTGAAATTAAATACGTAGCTCTTTCTATTTATTTTTCACTATTTCTATATTTGGCTATTAAATATGTAGTATTATACTGAGTCAATGTACGGTTCAATTAACATATATTATCCATAATCGCTTTAAATTAAAACCAAGAAATCGCGTAATACTATTTAATTTGTATGGTAATTTAAAGCCAAATAAGTACACACATGCAGACTTGAGAATGAGATGCATATCAAGTAAATAATATAATAAATTATTATTTATTATTATATAAACATCGATATTTTACTTAATGCTTAGTCACAAGATACTCGATTAAATAAATTAATTGAAAATTGAATTTACCATATTATTACTTTGTAACATCTATAAACAATTATTATATTAAAATAATCATACTTATTTATTTAATTGAAATAATTTTGTTATTTCAATATTTAGTTACTGAAGTTCTATAATCAATAGTAGTAATCAATAAATAACAAGACTAAGACAACGCAATATTCTATGTTTTGACCCATTCCAATCACTCACTAAACCTTCTATCATACAAGATTATATTTATGATACGTTTAATGATGGTTTTCATTCTCACTCCTTTAATATAACTTTGTTTAATAACAGGGATGGGGTTTACCTGGCATGTGATTAGGGAAAATCTTTTAGTATATCTTAAGCGTAATAACAAAATTTTTTAATAAAATAGGAATATTTTTTTTATATTAACCTTAATTAACAACCTGTCCTTGAATATCTGCAATGAACTTAATTTATGAAACTTGCATTTTCACAGTTCTCCCTGGTGAGACTCCTACTTCGAGAGACTCCAACAATGACTACGTAACTTTGACCACGATGAGTATGAATATATTCAAAACTACATATTCAATACACGTGTGTAATATACGAGTAGAGAACAAACATCTGGAAGAAGTGAGTATCTTAATATAAGTGATTAACCAACTTACACTCTGCAAAGTATAATTGTATCTTTTAATAATTAATTTTATTTAAGAAAAATGATAAAAAAAGGTTTACAGATATAGTACAAATTATAAACTTACCGAATATATGTTTATATATTTAAACATTAATTACATTTATAATAAAATGCTTTGAAAATAAAAAAATATGTCTTCAATTTGTCCAAAGTTATTACATTTCGATATAGCTGACTAATTGCCTTCTTAGTCCATGGTTTTAAAAGTTGATGTGCCTTCCAACACAGCCGTTGCTATGAATATCATCGTCATATTCTTTATTAATGTAGTATCAGTAGATGAAATTATGAATCGCAGGTCAAAGGTTGATACGTCTGTTCTGTTCTGTTCAAAATGTTATGTCTTACATGAAGTCTCGGCTCGTTTTTCGCTCTAAGCACATTTTTTTTCATACCGATATACATACGTAATTTAGCAAATTGAATTTCCGTTGGGTGAGAAGTATTCTAATGTGCAATTTATACATACATACATACAAATTGACAGTTGACATCACCAACGACTCCTGTAATAACGACGACACATCGTCTTAGTTGCGTCTCTAAACAGTCAAGACACAGCACTATTAAAAAGCTTATAGCTAAATTTTGTATAGTTAAAAATTTATATGATATCTAAATTCATGTCGTCGTAAAGTTAAATTCCGCATTTCGTTTGCGCTTTTGACTTCGAGTATTGTAAGTTATATTGACATAAGAAATATCTAATCACTTTTTCATTTTCCATTGTCTGTTTCAAAGACTTTCAAACGTAGATCCATCAAAGATAAAATTTCTCCAACGTTATTAAATGCTACCAACGACCGAGAAAATGTCAAGTTATTTGAAAATATCTTAAAAATGAAAAGACCTTGTTGTTTAAGTAAAATAAAATCTCACCTCACAGAACCTCAGTAACAGAGCTTTCAGTTATTTAAGAGATATAACGTCAACACATGATTTGGATTTTGATGATTACAAACAATAATCTGTACCTGTTATTAAATTTTATTAGCGGTGACAGTCCGGCATCTTTTTTTTATTTTATAACTAAATGGTCTAGTTTTAGAAATAAAAGTGCATTATATCTTCTATCTTCTTTTTAAAACATAAGAGTGTAAATCCACGTCGATAATAAATTAGATCTACATTTATAGTCACTTTATATATCTTAAAACTCAATAAACTAAGAAACCATTTCACCCATATTGGTGCTAAAGGTTCTTTTAACGACGACTGAACTGGTTTACGGACACTGAGACGATTCACTTTTTATCTTTATTTCAATAAATCGTGAAAGTTAGTGTGACCGTTTCACAACAGTTTGATGTCGATTAAAAACAGATTGTACATGGTTTATGAAGTTATGTCAGAATTATAATTAATTCAATGTACTAAATACACATTCATCATTCTGGTAGATATGCGCTACCTGGTTAGTCAATACATACTGCTCAAAATAGATTAATTGTATCTTAAGTAGTTAGAGATGGCGGGCTTCAAATGAAAGTTTATCTTCAATTACTTTTTAAGCGTAAATTTTCTTATTAATTTTATTTTTGTTTGAATACCAGTGAATTTTGTAATTTATCTTTATTCATTACCCACTTATGAAATGGCTCACATGTTTATAGATGCTTAATAAGAAGATATATAAATTAAAATATTCAGAACATGACTTAATAATACCGGCGCTTGTACCGAATTATTTACTAATAAAATATAACATTAATTCATTTCATATTACATTTACATTACCTAAAGTAGCTAACACAGTGTGTGCGGTGTCAGCGAGGAGTACCAGGCGAGTACATACACGGGAGTCTGTACATTGTCAGAGGTCTAAGAGCGGGGCCGAGGAGATAAAGTGGACTCATGTATGATTTGGTATTGTGATTGATACAAAATACAAACACGACCTACGACAGAGAAGAGGAACAACGACACTGTTATTGTTATTAGAATTATCTCTGAATAAGAACACTTATTAGTTACATCTATTTTAATTTGACGTGTCTAAGTTTAATAAAAATACTTAAAGAACGCAGCTCGAGACAAATAAAAGGAAAGACATCGTTTTGTTGTTTCCGGGAGGTGGCGTTTTATTTAAGTTCATTTAAGATATTGGCAAATATATTTTTAAGCATTACAACTTTGTATCTCTTTTAATTGGTTTACGAGAGGTATTTGTGAAAACACTTTTATTCCTTCAAATATTTTAAATCCTTTTCTTAATATTTTATATTCTATTACTACCTTTTTTCACAAAAAATAAATATATAAATTAAAAATAAAGGGACTGCCTCTATAGTTTTTAAAAGTACTTATACCCTTATCTTATTTTTTTTTATGAAATTGAATTTTTTAATCTTTATTTTATCACAACATATCACTGATAGGTCCTTATATGCATATGCGTTTCTGTTTCAGCTTCACGTACTTAAAATTCAAAATACAATTCATAAATTATTTCCCCGCTAGCTTGATTTTCATGTTTCCATTGATCTTTTGATTTCAATTAAAATCACATCAATTTAATATAACTGTCACAAACCAAATACATTATGTATTTATGAAATATTATACGCTACATGTAATGACTGTAACATATTATATTGAATAACTGTAGCCATTCAATGTTCCATCAAATATCTTATAATACGGAATAGATCAAATATTATTAATTAAATCACTGATTATTAAAACGATTTGGTATTACTTCGTATCTCTCAATGTCTAATTAGTCACCTAACCTGCAGTGAACGGATACTGGACGATCAATGGTCAATGTGAAATGTTATTTTAAATAATTTATTTATGTCAAAATGTTCTTGATGCAATTTTCCGCAATTTCACTTGAAACATATGAACACAGGAACCTCTAAATAACATCTGTATAAACATATTCTAATATAGAAATACAATGTTTAGTAAAATCCATTGACTACTTTTATATCTACTTTCGAACTTTGCAGACAAAAAAACAGTTGATTCCTATAAAGCTCTCGAAAAGAAATATGTGTATGTATGTTGGAATAGTAATTAACTGATTGATTAAAAAACATCAAACGAAAATATGTAAAAAAATTTAAGTAAAAAAAATACAAACTACAAAAGGCAAAATGACATTGGGAATTAATAAAAGAAAATAAGTAGAATTAAGCCTTACGAAGTCGAAATATCTTCGAATTTTTTGAAAATTAATGTTTTGAACAAACAGACAATATTATTATTTTTTTAGTTATGACGTCATTTATAATTCAAAATATACGATATAAAGTAGATATGAAGTTAAATAAAACAATATTCCTCGCCAAAGAAAATATATATTTTAAAATCTTGTGACTTTTCTTTCATATCTATTTATTGCAATAATTATAACATTTTACAGATTGCAACAATCACAACTGAGATGAAGATGACTACCTCTCAGTAAGTTTTTAACAAACACATTTGAGTTTCAAAACTCTATGCGTACAAAATCAGAGATAAATCTTTTTAAACATAGTGTTATAAAAGGTTTTTTTTAATGCTTTTTAACTTAAAATATGTATTTTAACAAGAAGTACACATCTAACGTTTTTATTATGTGTAAACTTACCTAATATGAAATTATTTAAACCTTGAATAATGCTATCACAATGATACTTAGGCGTTAAGTCCGTAGACAAATGCTAACTATACAACTTCAAAGTCGTTTCAACAGTATTGTAACCGGTCCCGGTAGTTGGCTGAGGTACTGTTATTTGGCGGAGCATGTAATACTTTAATTAATTAATTTAACTTTTAATTGATAACAATAAAAAATAAAACAAAGCTTTACCTAAACCACTGATTTGTATCACTATGCGTTAACATAAATAATAAACTACGTGTCTATTATAAAGTACATCAATGAATATTGAAATATGTAAACTAACAAAATATATCCGTTTATTTTCTGGAAGCTCTATTTTTATGTTTCTTAAAAAAATAATAATAATTTGTATTTCACTTATTGATAAAGATTATATAACATGATATATAACAGATCCTCACATATATACATTAAACTTAACTCATAATGTGCTGAAGTTGAAACTGTTTTATTTATTTCCCGTACACGTATAAGTGAGTGCAAAACTTTTATCTTACGTTCATTACCGCTGTGGATAACCTACTTAGAGTATTATAGATTAAGTTTTAAGTTTAATAATATGTGAGTAATAATATGATATTGAGGTTGCTAGGAACTACTTCACAGCTTAGCTTCAATGATATAGAATTGCGAATACTACCATGAACAGGATATTAATAGATCACGAGTTTTCTATTTTAATCTGAAGGAAAAATAATTAAAACTTTATTAGAATTAAAACGTCTCATGTTGAAATATTGAACTTTTCATAAAACATACTTAAAGTAAACTTTTATTTCTCAATAAATTAAAGTAAGCCACGTCAATATTGATATTGTCTTAATGCTAATAATATTAAGTTTAATCAATTTTAATATATCTCGTATAAATAGTTATATATGTTAAGATCTTAACATCTGACAATGAAAGGTATTAATTTATCAAATTACAATCAAAATAATAATATTGAATCTGCTTGTTCAAAACAAACACCTTTAATAAGTGTAAAAAAAGTTTATGTCTTGGAACTTTTATCAAAACACTGGCACAAACTCAAAATAATATTTTCAAGAATATATATTACAAAAAACTGGACATTTGTAATCCAGTACTAGATTGTATCTAACTACTAAGTTTATAAACTTGGTAGGAGGCGAGTAAGTTTGATGCGTAAGACTGAGTGCTGAATATATTTAGTGAATATAAAATCAGCATTAAAGTTTATAATAGAGTGAAATATTTCTTTATTTTGCTTCAATGTTTTGAAGATGTACTACAGATACTTTTAACTTGACTTGCAACTACTATTTTGACTCGCAGCGAATGGTTGTGTACATAATATTTCAACTTTAATCAGTTTCCATTCAATAGAGATGTTTGATTGTTATTAGTTATATTCTTCAGTAATAGTCCATTTGATAATTGTCATCATTTAATGGAGTCTTCATAAGATTATCTTCATCGTAAATAATTTAATTGAAGGCGCAATTTAGTAATTAATTTTGTGATCTCAGTTAAACTGCGCAGTAATAAATAAATATAACTTAAGCTTCATGAGGATCTCTTTTGAAATTTTGTTTATTATATATATTATATATATTAACGTTTAATATAAACAACGAGCTACACTTTAAGAAAATGTGTGGTTTATTTTATCTAAATATCACGGTCCTATCTGTATTTAAATGTTGATAATATTCAACATAATGTTAATCTTCTACTCTTATGTAATGTCATGTGGTTGTTGTATTTGGTAACCTCACTTGTTGAGAAGGTTATATCTTTGATGTTGTTACGGTACAAATTTTTGTGGAACCAAAGTGGTACAGAGGTGTGTGTACTGTCCCCAAGTAATATAATATAAATAGTTAGTGTTTTGAAAATCCTCAAACAAAAAGGGATTAGAAGAAAATTGAAGTTGAATAAAAAAAATTAAGGAAGAAGAATAAAACCATAAACAAAAAATGAAATGGCTAAGTAATAGGGAAATTAGGTATCATGTCGATACTAACCTTGATACATTTACATCCAAGATGGACGACGTGTATTAGGTATCTAAAATCCTAAACAATTTTCATGAGTCCATCCAATTATTAATATATAACTAAAATGTCCTAAAATTTAATAGACCAATTTGAATACATGTTTATCTCGTGATATGAAATGTATCAAATGCCACGTAACTGTAGTTATCTAAAGCTGAGTGTGTCCTGAGCGTCATCTCAAAGGTTTGCTATTTTTACTAACTGGTTTAAGACTGGAGATAAAGCGGAAAGCGGGTTAATACTAGGTATTATAGTGTGTACTATTTTCATAAGATGCGGTCTCCTAGACATCATTCATAACAATAACAAATATTAATAAGCTATGAAGTTAATGGTAAAATAATTGTCCCAAAATAATTTATAAAGGGTGTTTAGTAAGTCAAAAGTAATTAGAAACAAGAATAATTATTGTTTTTTTAACCGTAAATAAGTTTTCATACAACAACTTTTTTTTTCATCAACTAAAAGGTAGCAGGATTCTGGGTTTGGGAAATAGTTATTTCATAATTTAAGCATCATTTACGTTTAAGCCAAGCCACCGTGATTTATGTGTCCTCCCATTTCATCAAATTTTCAGAAAATCGTCCACCGTAACAGGATGCCAAACTACAATTTTTAACAGCCAACATTAGCGTTAAATTACTTTTGAACAGATTTAACGAATTTTCATAGTTTTTGGATACCAAAGAGGATTTAAATTTCAAGTCAAATACTGACACACAACAAAATTTGTAATAATGTTGATATTTCGAGATAAGGTTACAATAAGTCAAATCAAATTTCATCACTGTTAGTAGACACAGATATTGGCAAGTAATATGGGCGTGAAATGACGCTCTGTTTTTTTTTTGTTTCTCTTATGAAATATTATGTGCTAGAGAAATATTATTATGTGATTTTCATTTTATTCATTTGTATAGTTTTAATTAAATATATTTTGATATCAATATGATTCATTTTATTGTACGCCTTTGTATATTGTATATATAGTTTTAAAAAGTTTTTTTAGTTTACCAAGGTAATCATTGTGCAGAAAAAAAAAGAGTTATAGTAGAAACTGTTATATGCAGCATATTATAAGTTAGTATAATAAGTTTAAGTTAATATTATAAGTTTTAAGTTAAGACTACTTTTACATATCGAATACGTTCTATATATATTTAAAAAAATTAAATACTTTGCAAAACATAAACCATTTAAATAAAGTCTCTTAATAATGCAACAAGTATCAACAACACCAAATAAAAGCAGAAGTATTTTATATTTAGGTTAAATTCTTTATAACTCGAGATGTTTTAATATTTATAGTCAGTTTGTTAAACTCATAAGTTAGTCATTACCAGTGGCGTAATAGGTTACACTGGAGCAGGTAATCAGAGAATTAGTGAAATACAATTTACTAGCAGATGAGAATGTTGAAATTATGACATAACAATAAATGTATAAATGTTTATTGAAGACTTTAATTCTATTTTAATTTAATTGAATTGTTTTATCAGTTTCTTCCAACCAGCAGGGAATATTATATTCAACATTTTTAACCGCTAACTGCTGCTATAAAAGTGCGAGAGCAAGCCATGATACTTGTCGGAATAGAGAGAATTAGAGCAGACCACAGCGACAGCTTCCGCAGAGATAACACCAATGTAATACAGACTCTTATAATCCAATAATTTTAAAACCTTTCTTATGAAATTTATTAAATTGTTTCTTGAAACATTATAACGGTTAATGTGTTAATTACAGTCTAAAATATGTTTTAGGTATTTGTCGAATATATCCTCATTTATCTCAGTAAATATTTTTATTATGCCTTACAGTCTAAAATAAATAAATATTATTTAATGTTGCACCTAAATCATATTTCCCAGCAGTAGCTGCAATCATTTTGTGAGATAATCCTCGTTACACCGAGCCATTGCCGGTAATTATCACTAATTATTGTTCAATAACTTTGACTATCTCGAATCACAGGATTTTTTTTTATAATTTATTATTTATTAAAGCATTTGGATAAACTTATTTCTGTTCTAATAATATATGATCATGGTGGTTACAAAAAATATTAAACATGTATTTATATTATAATTTAAATAATATATAAATATGTATAACTAAATAAAGACCATAATAGACATCTATATGATAAAGATATTATAATGTGAAAAATAATATATAAATTGTTATACACAATTACACTTAAACCTTAAAAAGTGTTTAAAGATAAATGTTTAAAGACATGATAAAACATGTTGAATAGTGTAAAGTCATGTAAATTCAGCATTAACATTTATTGTTCTTTAATTATTTGATTGTCAAATTATTATTGGAATATGATTAATATATGTTATTAATTCATTATGACATGAGATATGAGAACTGATCACTGACCATTGAATTCGAGATTCACATATTTATGTATATTTCTCTTCCTGAGAGAGACTCTTTTATTAAAGACATTTCATTGAAAACCCTTCGCTGCTTCTCTCTCATTTTTAATTTCCATCGGTCGTAAAAATAAACGTTTTTGAATTCAGTATTCTTTGAAACTTTATTTTATTTCTCTATAGTTATTATTACAATTAAGAGGAAGCTACTCCAATTTGTTTTGATAAAGTTATAAGCAATGACATATTAATGATCTGAATGAATATTTGGATGAATGAGTATTTCAAAAACAGTCTCTTTCTTAATTTATGTCATTAAACACTGAGAGGTAGTATTATTAGATTATTTCTTTACAGTCGTGAAATAATAAGCATTGTCAAATAACATTCTATTGTTTTACTTAGAGACGAAGTTGACCGCGTCAGTTACCATCTAGAAGATATTTCCTATCACAATGATATTTAGAGTGTATAACTAATACTGATTTACGAATATATTAAAAAACGGTAATTAATCCACAAATGAGTGCCAATTACTTCATTCAGAATAAATAACATAGTTAACTGAACTAAGTACATTTTCATAACAAATGTATTACAGAGTAAAATTTATTACAAATGTAACTTCATTAATTTCACTTCAAACGACACGTCAGGTAACTTTATAATAGCAACCTAAGATACGAAGATTAAATACCGAAAGCACATTGCCTTGCCACAATTACTTTATACGACATGTTTTAGAGGAAATCGACCGACAGACGAGACGTCCTTAATTATATATATTATATATATATATTATATATTATTATTTTTAATTAATTAATAGCTATTATCCAACGAAAAGAGATTGTAATTATAATCTATTTTGGCCTTTGATTATTTTATAATCAAAATTCTTATAAGGAATATTGGTCTAATTATATTTATAAATGTTTAATTAGTTAATTGTATAATGAAAATAAATATTTAACTCAAAAAATACTAATAAATTATGTACGAATTTTACTTATTCATGTTTTTTTTTCTTATCAGTATGTATTAGAACACAATTTAAAACAAAATTATCACAGCTCCTACACTTCATATTTCATAGAATACATAATTATAATACATATCACGTATAGACTGTAAGATATTGAATTTAAGAGACGTGTTGAATTTAGGTCACGACAAATCTTTGTATTTTCTTAATTCCATATCTTCTGCAGTGAGAGTACCGTCGATGGAGTGTTCAATTTAATTTAAAATAAAGTATCAAATCGCCATTAGCTTCTTATTTAATTTGTTTTAAATAATCATCATTCGGTCTCTAAAATATTCAAGAAGACTTCAATCTTGGTGTATCGTTTCGATAAGAAGAATGATTTTATCAAAATTTTTCAGTAAATCAAGTAACTAGAGATTGTGAAGGAAGTAATAGTGTAATATTCCTTCATGTTTGTAATGTATTATTTGTATTATTTGCAGTATTTGATACAACTTAAAGCCGTTCTGAAAGGTTTACATGACTTCAATAATAATTACAATACTTTCTAAATACAATCATCTCTATAAAGATATTTACTTTAAATCTGGTTTGGTCCCAAGTTGTCTGGAGCTCGCTAACAATGTGTCAATGTGTTAATTTTCTTACCTTTATTAACTTTTTTGATCAACTCAAACTATTCCTGTTGAACGATTTACGATATATAATTATATTTTCAGCTTGAAAAGGATCATAATTTCATTCCATTGCAATAAGATTTCAAATAAACTTTGTTTTTTGCATTTAACTGTAAAATATTAAGTAAATATCAGCAACGCTATTGTTTATATATAATACATATAATTTGTTATTATTTAAAAAAAAGAGTAAAATTTCAAGATATATACATTTATAAAACATTAACGAGTCTATTTCAAAGTAAACCCTTGTCATTTTCAAGGACTGTCTCATAACATATAAAATATCTTCACGGTGACCGCAGCAAGTTTAATATAACTGAAAATAAATATACAACTATTACATACGTGGTAGCCATAGAGGATCGATTAGTCGAGAAGCTATTAAAGTTATATTTATCTTTACAATCTATTGCAATTTATCATACTCAATAAAAACATATGATAGATAAATATTTATCTAATTTAATAACCAAATAAGAGTTACTTATTACCTGTTATAATATATTATAATTGGATTCCCCTGAGCCTAAATAATCAGCGCAATATTCATAACAATGTTTTGCCTAACACGGCATGCAGATAATTCCGAAATAACATAATGTAGGTTATTTAATGAAAGAAAGTAATAATATTATTATAAGTACTTTAGCTGGTGGAAGGAAATTTGGAAAGAGACCCGTATAGAATAACGGTTATTGGTGTAATAAAAAGGTACTAAATAATGATTTGATATTCATATTTTTATTCCAAATTTGTAAATCTTAGATATGGAAATTAAGTGCACAATACGTCAGTCTATCTCCAAAAAACATCTTGTATACAGAAATCACTTCCCGTTATATCAATAGTCTGAATTCGGGTTACATTTTTCGACGTATCTGTTTAAGGTTCAAGGGTTTTGTCAAGTCAAGGACAGTTTTAGACAAATATTTAGAAGCATGCCGCCGCTGATTACACTTTGATAAATTTAGATTTGTAAAAAAGAGGAAAATAGGAGTGTGTGTTACATTTGTATCAATTCAAAATATTCAAATATCAATTAATATTATTTAATTCTCTTTTTAGTGTTCAATTAACACTTGTTATAAAAGTGAATAATATGTATGTAAAGCAAAGAGGTAGCTTGTTAATCTTTCACTTTTAGTAATGCACTAGCTGTAATGTCCTCTTCTGACGCTTATTCTTTATATGGATTTAGCTATTTATATATTCATTAAAGACTTAAACAGATGTGAAATATAAAAAAAAAAACATTTTAATCAATAATAATATTTTCCAACCCTATTCTGGTATACAGCGTAATCAATAATAATCACAGATGATAGGATTGTCACACCAGTGACAATAGTTACAGATTGAAAGTAATGAATAACATAAAAATCCATTAAAGCAATATATAATAATAATTACAAAAACAATTCCAATGTGCGAGGCTCTACGGGACGGCGCTCCGACAACAGTTGGTATGTGCGGTTGATGGAGATGTTATCAGATGTAGATCGTATCTTCCTCTACTTAGGTATATACCACATCATATAATTTTCTTAAGGAGCAGTCAATTTATGATTGCTTTTACATTTTTATACATTCTTATCTACTACAATATATTCATTAACATTCTTCATTAACATTCTATAATCGCCCTAGTTTTATAACGTAATATCTATTTTACTTAAGCTTCCGTAATTTTATGTCAGCGTGTGTCTAACCTTAACAACGAGAACCCTTAATATTTAAAGCAGCAACCCTCTATTGGAGTAGGTCTTGATTGCTGCTTGTGGTGTATTTATTATTACAATATATCATGATTGTAATGTCTTTACAAAGCCGATAATATAATCATTTATGAAATTAAAATAATATAATCCGGATAAATGTTAAATAAAACACTTTCGCAGTCGGTTTATTACAATAGCAATGTTGTTATAGTTATAGATCTGTAAGAATTAGTGTATATCTATGTTATAGTGTGGTACAGATTGTAGATGTAAATATAGATGATAATCTCTAAGCGGATGTGTATCCGAATACAAAACCGTTTAATGATTATTTTCTATTTATGAAACCGTTTTTGAAAAGGTAAAATATGATATGTTCCTATTATAGTTATAATAGTAATAAAAATAGTACTCGGAATGAGTTCTATAATTATAATAATGTCAGAGTCGGTAGGAAATGAAAAATATTATATAAAAAAGCTTCATGTTACCAATATTAAGAGTTTTCTAACTGAAGGACGAAAGAAATGTACGAAAATGCTGAAAGGATTTTCTTTAAGAAGTTCATTGTTTCCTTCAATATATAAGTACATGTATAAATATAATAAAACGATTAAAATACTTATTTATAACTATTCTGTAATAAATTCTGTTACAAAAAACAAACATGCATTTTGTTTTTATGACGTAATATTAGATCTAATATATTTAACAGTGACAGCGATATGTTGGCGAATCACCTATTATTAATGGAGTCTACAGCTAGTCTAACAGTACACCGTCCATGGCGTAGATCTCAATTAGATAAAATATGCATTAAGAATAATACTAAACTATGTTGTGTCTGCACTCCGTTTAAAAAAAAGATAATATTTAATAAAATTATTAATTTGTAAATCTAAATAGATTTACAAACTATACAATTAACAGCACATCTAATTACATTTTTTTTAAATAGTTTACTTGTTTTACACGACCTGTTACGGCACAGTGTTTACCACCTTTACCACAGTTTTAATAAATATCTTATTGGCGATAACTTTTCGTTATCATTATAATAGAGATTGTGTAAAGTACTATTGATATACATAACAGCATCTCTATTGAAGGCCGTAGAAGATCAGGACGATAGCTATTAGAACTACAAAGATTGTTAATAATGTTAAAACCGAAATCCATCCAGACAATAATCTTGTTGCCAAAAACTAAGAATATTCATTATACTCATAGATATTTGATTGCTTATAGAATAGATAAATCGCTATGGTTTTATATTATTTTGTTCGTTTTACCTTATTTAGTATGCTTTAAGACAATATATTTTGTTACATTACACACAAATTTTGAATGTTTATTTACATAATAACAAGCTAACTTGATGAACTAATACTGAAAGCAATCTATTAAAATAATCAAAAGAAAAATCAAATCTGTGTGGACGATCTTTTCAAAGAATCATATAATTATAATCTATAGTAAGTAGTTATTTCTTAATTAAGTGAACAAAGGTGTATTTGAGAAGAAATACAACTTTCACTTAGTTGTTAAAATAATTTAGTGTTCAGAGAGAGAGACTCTTGAGAGCTTTTAAAATAGTTTTAAAAGATATTTTAATATTTCAGAATTGTAGTTATATATTTTTATAAAAGTAACATCGCACTATGGGTCAATTAATTAATGGTTTTCATAAAAATGAATAACGAATAAAAAGTATTTTCCGACTGATAATAACATTTATTGGAAAACGGAACGATTTTTTTTATGGAAATGAACGTGGGTACATTATTTACTACAACATGACTAACAACTACGCCAAAAATTGGAAAATTCTCATCATTGGAATAAACAAGAATCATTATTCCGTTTTTGTAACAAGATTAAAGACTAATTTCATTTAATTTCGTCAGTAACTGTTGAAAACTAAACCAATTTGCAGATTTTTGAGACGAATCTGATAAGCAGGTGTATTTCTTGATTATAGCACGGAGCATTAAGATTAGATACGGCACTAAGATATATATTTTTTTAAATTAAGTCTTGTTTTTGTTGTAATGTTTAAATAAATTTCTATTTCAATAATAATTACATTATTAAAACTTTTTCGAATATAATTTCCCATTTTTATAGATAATAACGATATGTTAATTAAAGAATAAGACACATAATATTTATTTGAAACTTGAATAATATACATTATACAAATTAATAAAGTACCGCATCCATTATTATATTAAATGTGCTTCTTGTGTCCAGAAGTTCGTCCACCTTATCTCTGTATAGCCAGTGCTGTAATTGTGTCGGAGATATTTGTATGACACTATTCACTCAAATTTTAGGCAAAGTGAGCTCAAATTCAAGCAGAATTTATATTTTTCATGTGATATTGAAAATCAAGACATGAATATAAGGCGGAAAGCTTTTTTTTAAAAAAAAAATTTGGTCTATTTTAATTTCAAAATTGTTGTCTAAATTTGGTATTTTTCACAAGTCTAGGGATATATTTCATTTAATTCACTAAAAAATTATTTAATTTTAGAGCTTGCTTTAAAAAAATAATTTGTATTGTCTTCTCTCATCAAGTGAACGGTGCTCAGACCTTCCATTGTTTGAAAACATAATTGGAGAATTTGAAAACTGAATTCACTAAAATTATAATGAACAGCATGAACTCTTGATAGATACTTGTTAATATTGAATGTAAATAGTTTTTATAAATGTATTTTTATCAAAATAAATAAATATGACGAATAGATTCTTCACAATTTCGGCATTTTATCGTTTTAGCAAAGTTATGTATTAAATTTGTATTCAAAGAGATGGCTACCGATGAACCTATTATAGATAGGGTCTATATATTTATTATAGAAATTAATGTTTACTTCTAATTATTCTGCCTCTGACGTCTATTATTATATATCCGTGACTGCTCGAGTATTTAATCAGAGATGGGTGATTTGATTCCCTCGTGGAACAATTATTTATATTTGTTTTTGTATTTCTTCGCATCTCAAGGATTATTTTCTAGTGCGTAAAGTATTCGAGTATAAAGCAAATCTCTTTTAAGTTCTGCTCACTTTGAACAGTCTAGAGATGAAAGAAATCTCCACTTCGTGTATTTTGACTTTACCTAAAATCTAAAGAAAATAATTGTGCGATATACAACTTTATTTCAATATAATTTAATTTTAAATTATTTTCTTTAAATATTTATAATATCTATCTATATTTTTAATCTTCAACTTTTAATCACAACCAATTGAATTAGTGAATGAATTATTAAAAATAAGGTAATTGAACTAAACAAAATAAATATTAAATTTATATAAATATTTGCGTTATATATTTTATT
Organism: Melinaea marsaeus rileyi; assembly: GCA_918358865.1. NCBI lineage: Eukaryota > Metazoa > Arthropoda > Insecta > Lepidoptera > Nymphalidae > Melinaea > Melinaea marsaeus. The sequence goes on along the minus strand of OU911086.1, from coordinate 14,867,349 downwards.
GAGTTACTGAATTCTTCGTCCGTTAGTTGTATTCTTAAAGCAGATAAATATCAAGTCCAAACAGCTGACTGACCAAACGCAATATATGTGGAAATGTTCTTGGAGGGATTTCTTTTGAAATAACTTACTTCTTATACAATCGATATGTTTCTATTCCTCAGAAAATTTTAATATTTTTTTTCTGGTTTTTTGTCTGTACTTTTATATATCACATAAAACTAATTCGTTTAGATAATCTTAGTCTGAATTTCCTGCACTATCAAAACTTGGATACCTTACAATCTTGCGCAAGTTAAAGTATTTTAAGACAAAAAATAACCTACATGAAAGAAAACACTTCACTAGATGGTAATAGTATTTTAATTAAATCGGGTTATGATTGACGCACTTTATTTAAGTATTCCGGAGGTAAAATATTTTTCTAGTTTTACCTTTTGTTGTATCGAAAATTTGTACATTTTTTGTAGCGATGATAACCTATTACAACACTTTCTCATATCAGTTAAGTTAGTTAAGTGAAGCCGGGAGTAAAACATATTTTAAATTAAAGGCCGTAATTATTTTTTTTTATTATTCCGATACTTCTTTTACTATTTGTTGTATTGATTCTCACGTTATTTCCATCGTTAGTACAGTTATTAACATACATTGTTAAAATATAAGTATAGCTGTAGAACTTTTTAAAAATGTAATAATACAAAACTGATTCCTTGTTAGTTAAAGTAAATTAAAAATTGTACGGAAGAGCTTAAATTCAGTAAAATGTAGATAAATTGAATAATTTAATAAACTTGAAGTGTTTACGAAAAGAAAACTTTCTTTAGCAGTTTGCGCTGAGACTAAAATGGAAAGAAAATACATTTTATATTTAAATGTTTTGGTGCTGTTATATGAAGTATTCATTTATTAGGAAACATAATAACATAATAACCTGCTACAAATAATACTTAGAATCTACTATTTGTCAAGTGACTTAAAGTGAAGTTAAGAGTAATATTTCTTTGTAATATTGAGGAGGTATAGTTTTCAGTATGATTGTAGTTAGTCTTACAGTTGACAAGAGAATGGTGTAACATGTGTTAATTATTAAGAATAATTGAACTCCAAACTGATAATTTTATAAATTAACAACAGTAATTGAATAACTTTCATATTATTGATAATATTTAATATTACAAATAGACATGATGAGCAGCTGTTGATATGGACATATCAACAGCTGCTTCAGCGCCATGAAGCTGTTCCAGACTCGTATATTAAACACCATGCATCATCTTCTAAGCTTTAAGATTAATAATCCTTAATATAATAGTAAATAAAAAAGTATATAAAAGTCTGTCAGATATGTTTAAATGGTGAATTATTAGAATTTAACAACTTGAGCGAAAAATAGACCGTCATACCAATCGAGAATATGTAAGGCGAGTTGGAACATGATATGAGTTAACAACTAACTGGACTCCGAGCAATCACAACACCGACTTGTTGCAGCGCAGAACTTATTACTTGTGTGACAATATCTAATGACAGAGAATGGAACGGATCTTAAACACATGCAAAGTACAAGCCTGTCTTTGAAGATATATTTAAAATGAAATTATAATTAAGCATTTTGAATGTCTTTTAATAAACGCTAAAACACGTCGTACATATTTATTTACAGTCACAAGCTGTTCATATCAAATAGAACACTCATAGTTTTATACTTTTTTATGTTCATGAAAAATTTAATATTATAACCAACTGACTTCAATATATCTCTTTTAAAAAATATATTCAAAGCATCATATTATTCTTATTACAATGTAACAATTGTAAAGTAATCACTACGGAGTATTTAAATTAATTAAGGTGATACATTGTATTAATATAATATTCTGTAGTGTTGGTAATAACGCAACTCTTGTATCACATATATTGTGCAGCCATACCAGTATAATCTCGGACGCGACAGAAATTTAATAAACCTGCTTTCAGTAAAGAATATCTCAAGAAACAGAACTATAAATCTTTGACGCAGTATTAATGATGTTGGTAGATTGTTATACATTTTGTTATTGTTCTTATATTAACCTTATAGAACAAAGCTGTGGTAACACAGAAGTACTTTTATTTTGACTTCAGTTAAGAAATATGTTTTTATAAAATTTATTTTAAATAAGTTCTATATTAGAAGTAAATATTATAAAATGTTAATTATATGTACTACTCTTCATGTTCAAGAAGCAACGTAGAAACGATTCGAGGACAAAATTCGATACAAAATAATAATAATAATAATAATAATAATACAAAATATATTTTTAAATTTTTATCCAATTAGTTTGGTTCTAGTCATTTAGTTATATTAATTTATGTTCAATGTGACAGACACGTGATAAGGGAAGAAAACACCTAATATTTCTTTGCCTAAAAAGGTTTAATTTCATTATTAGCACACGTCTTGTTGAATGACGACAATTTTCAACAGAGGTCTATTATCTAAAAAAAAAAAATTAACTTCAAAAATCCTTTAACCATTTCAACTCAAACAGCCATATTATTTATCTTTATTGGCACTTATCATCAATCGATGTCACATATTAAGACCCATACAACAATTACTTAAACCAAAATGTGTATTCACATAAAGCAAACCGACTCACATTTTTTTTACAAAATTAATCACATTCATATCTTATAGGTTATGAAGTAGAGGATTATTTATACTCAGGGACTTCAAAACACATTTTCACTAAGGGCCTATGGACATTGCTTTTAAAAAAAATACCATAAATTTGTTACCTCTACAAAATATTAAACAATGGACAGTATAAAGCGACCATAAAATTATGCCCACTAGTGTATCTTTCAATCGTGTTTCATCTGGTATGATATCACAATACAATATGAGGAGAAAGTTACTTTATACTCAAGCTAACTTCAACAGATACTTTAATATGTGTGTATAATCCCTGAGGTATCACATACTTCACATAAATTATCTTCTTCTTACTAACGCATTACACAAAGACGGCTGGAATTTTTATAATTCTGACGAGTGAAAGACACACACACACACACACATCCATAGTTACAAATGTCAAAAACTATACAAATGTTAAAAATTATTACAGATTGTGTTTTATTGTTTAATTAAGAATAACTCAAAATAGACTCCATCGAATTCATATAAATTTTCGATATTATTATTTATTGGTTTTTTAAATCCTTTTCGCTTTTATTTTTGTAAATAACAGAAGACGTATTAGATCTAATAATACAAAAGCTTTAAGTATAACATTACCGAAATAATAAAAAGTATCGCTTTATTTTACTTTGTTCCATTGTCAATACTTTATACAATTTTTTCAATTCATTTCTAATTAATTTTTATTGTTAATAAATAATTTATCAACTTTAACTTCTGTGGAAAGATTTTATATAAAGTTATTGAGTCACATTTAATGACAACTAATTGACTATTATTATTAGGTAATTAACTTATTTGTTAACTAAATAATCTTAAGTGTAAGGGATCTCACATTAATTAAAAACATGAAATCTGGCAAAATTTACTTTACAGAACAACGATATCTTAAAAACACTTTTTTGAAATGACAATCGCTTATTATTTTCATGTCACGCCAACGTCAAGCCAACGTCAAGACAACTGAGATAACGTGTCATAGAATAACAAGGTCAATTGACATTTTGCGTGGACTAAATAAACGGGACACAGGCGGGTGGATGATGTCGTTTTAAGTAGCTAAATACTATTTAAAAATATACTCTTCGTATGATAAGTAAGTTATTTTAAATGAAATTCCTCCAAGAACGTTTCTACATATTCATATATTAAGGTTGTTAGATGTCTGTGCTTAGAATTGTACCATATTTGCTTTTAAAACACAATTTTTTAGTAATAACTCGCTAATTTAAAAATACCTTTAATATGATTACCTTTATCATCATTCGAAGATAGTTTTTAAGGAAGCATTAGTTGATTTATTAATTATTTCATTATTTACTATCTCACAATATTTTAGTACCGAGCTGTAATTCATTGTATAGTATGTGTAGCTCGGTAATAAATTCACTATTTTAATATTGAAAATAGAATAAAAATATACATAAAACGTGACTGGTTAAGTGAATTTTATTTTCAGTACAACATCCACCGGGCAGCTAACAATGTACTATTCACGATACTCACGTTACTTATTGTTAAAAATATTGCTTTCGCGGAATTAATATATATTATACATCTGCATACAAATGCATTGCCTTATGTAGCATATATCTACATATAATATATCTTTATACGGACCATCATATTTAATCCATTAAAGGAAAAATTATCTTTTATAATATTAAACATCACCAATGGAAACTTTTTTCAATAATACCTTTACACAATTCTTATACAACGTTTTTGAAAGTGTGACAAGGTACATAAATCATAAAAAGAGAAATATATTGAATGCTATAATTATGCAAATAAAGTAAAATAGAAAAAACCGTTAAATATGACCATATATTGTGAATGTAAGTTACTATATTAATAATGTATTTATAGATTACAAACGACTTAAAAACACAAAAACATTTTTTATTGTTTGAATGTAATTGTAAATCTGTAACGACCTAAAGGTCTGAATCGAACTGTATGTCTGTTCTGTATTGATCTAGGCATAGATAGATAGGCATAGATAGATAGAATTTTGAAGGACCGAGTTTAAAATGATAATTGTTTTTGTATTATTTAATAATATCATTTGAATAATAAGCGACTTCTTCTTCACGACTTCATACTTTTGCTAATATTATTTAGATGATGAGATATAATCAAATATTTATAAATATATATATATATCCACCATGCCTTGTGTTATTAAAAGAGTTTTAACTGTAGAGTTGGTTGTGTTTGTATGGCTGTATCTGTGTGTGTGTGTCAATAGTTAACAGTTCCAGTATGTGAATGTATGCAAATTCAATTAAAATTAAAATAGCGGAGTCATGTAATAAATTCACAAACTTGCTTAGAAATTTCCTTCATTCATTTTTAAATTTCCCATTCACGTTTTATAAGTGTATTCATACTATTTTAAGGCCCAGAGCGAGTTCTAAGCCAACGTAGTAAGTTTTTGCTGATGTATCACACTAAAACCTGTAAAATAAACCAAATTATTATATAAAAAGAAATTATCTAACTATCTAGTAATGACTATACTTTATAAGGTTAGTTAGTTAGTTAGTTTGGTTAGTGATTATGTACAACTTTAAAACACTGAATTAAAATAAAAAAACGCATTTAGTCAGTAACGTATTTGATTTAGGTGAATTTAAATCAATCAAATTTATTGATTTGCATTACTTCAGTAAGGTACAATAATATTATATTAAAACAAAGTATTTATTATTAATTAATATATTTCTTCCAGAGGTTATATACCTTTCTGTTAACAAACATCTGTTTCCATGTCCTCTATTTGATCCAAAATTTGTGGTTGTTGTTAGACGTGGAATATTAACAACCTAACATAAATAATAAAAACGTGATAAATAATAAAAAAATCAATAAAATCTATCCTTTGACCTAAATGTATGGTTTCTCATATGTTTATTACTTTTATATATGACCTTCAATATTATTTATCACATTTTTAATTTAAACAATTCATGATTAATATTGCAGCATCCCAGGAACGGAGAAAGGTATATTGAAGTTTGTATGTTGAGTGCAAATCACAGAATAGCTTACATTGGCTTATATATACTATGTATTATTAAAATATATATTGTAATAATATGTTAATATCTTTATATATATTAACACATCAACATTATTGTAGCTCATTTTTGTATCTATTTGTTAAACGGAGTTAGATGTTTTCATTTACCACTTTGCAATGATATATTAAAGCGAAGTACACATTTTTATTTTTATAAGAAAAGATGAAATAAATTCTTCATTGTGATTTAAAGTTAGTATTTCAAATAAATATTTCAAGGTAAGATGTCTTCTTAAGATATTTCCTCTTTTAATCTTCGATATTTCAATAGAAAATCTATCAAGAACAATATTTCTTCCATTAAAATTTATAACAGAGTACGTTTTAAAATTTTAAAAGATTTTGTAATTGAATGGATTTCTAAAGTTTTTAATTATAGTTTTTTTCAAATGTCTTTATTTTATAAATAAAGTTTTTCTAATGAGGGTTGAGTATTCATTACATTTCAGTTAGGTTTATTGAGTAACAAAAACTGAATCTTGATTCAGAGACTTGTCTCGACGATAAATACTGTTTTTTTTTTGCTTTTATAAATTTATAATAACGTTTCTATATAATAAAGTAATTTCAATATTATCTCAAGGTAACTGCCCTTGTCAACCTAGAGATGCCCACTACAAGGCTTCCCTCAAAGATCGCCAAGTATCCATCAGGGGATATGCGATAATCTACACGCTTAAAGAGGCGGGTTGGCGATCATAGTATGATGTTATGGTACATAGCGGATGCTGCTGCTCAACTGAAAAACGGATCCCTCTGTCGCAACACAGTTTCTAATTTCAGTCACTAGAAGAAATTTAGAGTCACACTTCTTGTAGGAACTCAGGTCACTATAACACTGAACAGGTAAAGATGATGTGATATGATTACCAAAGTCCTGCAGGTGATTCACCGTGGGCTGATGTGTCCACTGCTTCTTTTCTATATGTTTACTAACAACCAGAAATAATTATTCATTCTAATTAAGCAATATGTTCACTGCTGCTTCCTATTAATTCAGAGTTCTTTTGGCATGTTTTTAACTTCAAAATTTTCTTAATAAATTCAATACCTACTAAAACTAATATATCTCAAATAAGTATGCTCGAAGTGATACAAACCTAACAATGTATTGCATTAGTTTATATATTTTATATTTTTGGGTGTGTTTGATTATATTCAGGTGGCTTTGTTTGTCACATAAAACTTTGTAATATTGTTTGTATGTTTGAAAATCTTTAATGTCCTTTTAAAAATGATAAATTTTATTTAAATTATTTTTTTAACCTCTACAGCCTTGAACAGAGGCGAATTACTATCTTCTCAGTATTCTATAGTATCCGAACGAAGCGCTTTGTGTTGTTTTTTTAACAGCTTTGTCTTTTCGGAACAGCTTGCCTGCGTCGGTATTTCCGTTCCGTTGTAGTCAAGCATTCACCTAGATTGTATAAACAAAAACAAAAATATTGAGTATTTTCGAACCGTATTAGCAGAACATTCAAATATTAGTTAGTTACACATCTTCATTCTTATTGTAAAGAGTTTAAATAAGTTTTGATAAACGATATTAATATTAAATCCTAATAATTTTATAGATTGTTATTCTTTAGAATGGTACTGGGCTGTTTGATACGTAGCTATATATATAATTGAAAGTACCGCCATGGTGAGAATTTTCAGCGAAAGTTGAATGAAGCTTTTATTATCGGCACTGCCTTCTATAAGCTCACGGACAGAAAAACGGTAAATAGCTAGTGCAAAATAATACCAACAGATATATAAAATAGAAGGTTTTGAACGTGTCATTCGCAGAATACTTTTCTGTTACATAATAAATAAAATGGTTTTGTTATTTTTTTTAAATATTTTTTTACAAACGAATAGACTTTTATGAAACAACGATCACACTGGAAAGTTAAAAAGGAGAAAAGGTTTTGTCTCAAAAAAAAAGTTATATTATAGTTTTTAACGAATTTTATTTGAATTTAACACAAAAATTATTTGAGCTACGTTTTTTGTTAACGGATGGATATTTTTAGGAATTATATTCTCTATCAAAACCTACAAGCTGCACTGTATTGTAGTATTAAGACAATCCTCACCGATCTATAACTATTAAATATTTTAATATAATTATAGATTGTAAAATATTAAGTATTTTATTAAACAATTTTTCCAGAATTTATATAAATGTTAATTTTATACATTCTATAAAATATAATTTACTATTCTTCATGTGTGAGAACAGGACCACAACGTATCTTCCCGAGGATGCAGTGAGAGCCGACTGAAGGATATAAATAAAAGTGAATACTAGTTTTTAGAAAAATGGAAAATTTATCTCTTTTAACATACTAGACATATTGCTTCGACGCCAAATAATTACTATAAGAGCAGGTGGATTATTATACGCAGGAAGAACATGTAGGTATGGTATTAGGAAGATAAAATTAAGATATTCACACACACGCTCATCCAGTATATTAATATATTCACACACAGACACAGTGTAAGTAAATATGGTTGTAATAAACTTAAGAAGAAGATAATGATTACTTGGAGTCGGGGAAATGGATTAAAATATTTCGCAACAGGTAATGAGGCAAAATATTTAACATAACTTCAAATATAATGAAAACTTTTCAACTAAGCGGTCTCACACACACACACACACACACACACACACACACACACACACACACACACACATACACACACACACACACACACACACACACACACACACACACACATACACACACACACGGTCAACACGTGAAGTATCGCAAGTGGACATTTATTTTATATTACATTACACTTGCTCTTGTTAAGGGTTACCGTAAAGCTACGTTATATATTATGACAGTCCTCGGAAATGTCAAGGATTTACTTTGGAATGGACGCATTATTTTAAAGTTGGATAAATACACAATAAAATTTTACTATTTATGAAATCCTAACATATTATATGTATTATTCAGAAACAAAATAATAATATTATATAAAAACCAAAAGAAAAACAACAATCTATCATTTATATCGTATTTCAATGAAATTCTAATGTTCCTTTTTGGGGGATAACATATTTGTGTCGTCAAAGTTGAATTATAACACATAATATTTAATTAATGTTTATATGTGTACGTTACTTTAATATTTTTTTAGTTTCGAAAATCTTTTAATATGATCATTGTTAGATCAAAGTAGTTAAAAGTCATTTAATACATATCATATAAGATGATAGTTTGGGGTAACTTTGACACATTTTCGGTGAGGTCCTGCCGAGACACCAAACTAGATTTACATTGACATGTCTTAGGAGTTAATGATTATATTTTGTTACATTTATTATAACCTAATTTAATTCTAGAGCAATGTTAACTTACGAGAAAAACTTAAACATAATATACAAAAAAACAAAGAAACAAAAATATACATATAGTACTTAATTCTTTAACTATACATTATTGAATTGCGGAAAGCAAATTAAAAAAATCGTACTTGTTTATTGAAGTGATTCAATAAGATTGATGAGAGTGAAGAAGATTGTAACCTTAATTAAATATTTGCTAGACGAAGTGACGATAATTTGTATACAAATTAAATAAGCAACTAATATAAAACAACGTTAAATACTCCAGCGACTGTATTCTACTGTAGAAAATATGGAATTGAGAAAATACAAATATTTTACTGATGTTAATTCAATACGTCCATTCTATCTCAAAGTCTATACGTGATATGTATTATAAAATTTTGATCGCTTTGTAAAAAGGGTGAGTGGAACCGACGCATAAACTGATATTGCCATTTCGTAATTTAGATCATCAAAGCTCGCACACGTTCAAAGTGAGATTCACTATTGGTACATGATGTCTAAATGATGATAATTTTTTTATTATCAACAATTTTGTTATCTATCATATGATAAATTATGCATCGGTGTTATTTTGGCTTTAAATATATAAGCACTAATCTAATGTCTTTGGAATAATAAAGTAAAATAGTCAAGGGATTCGTTAAACTTGCATTAACTCAGTTCGGCTCGACGAACTATTAAATATATTATTTAAAAATATCAATCTGATCTGATATAATGTTATTCTTAAAGAATATACTATACTACCTATACTTAATTCTAGGTTTCATTCGTATAGAGAATTGTTATCATTCCAACTACTTTAAATATAAAAACGCTTGATACTACAATTATTAATAGTATTAAGGCAGTCTAAAGTCGACATCGAATCAAAATGAAATTCTAAATCAGAACATGAGAGTAATGTCACATAAGGGTCGATTACTCAAACCGCACATCAAATTTAACCAACGAGTAAAATCTGTTGTTTTGACTTTATATGTATAGAATATAGAAACTTTTTTGATATTATATTAATAGGGGATTGTCCTTAAATGGATAAAATCTTTCAAAACTACATGAGATCCGCCAAACTACTTTCTACAGATGTTCTATAGGTAAGTAATTTGTTTGAGACTCACACAACGAAACTTGATACGTTTTAAAGTTCAGACTTTATTTACATTTAAAAGATTTAATATTAAAAAAGATATTGTTTATCAACAATCACACAGTTAATAATAATATTGTAAAGGAATTGCTTCTTCAGATAGTAAAAACATTATTTCTCTCAACATTTTTGTTTCCAACAATCAAAGAGACTTAAAAATATTTCAACACGTACTTAAAACACAATGTCAGCAGAATTACGCTTAAATAATTACGGAGTTACGGTTCATTCATTCATCTTACAATCTTTGATGATGGTTTAGAAATATTTATTTAGATATTGGCTTAAGTAATAGGTAATATGTGTTAGGTTGATTATAGTTGAAAATACTATTGAAATATTTTATAAGTAACATGTGATTTAGGGATTCAGTAAATATGTTGATATTATCACATTGACCGGTATCTCACTTTTTTCCACATTTCTGTCCTAAAGATATTTATCACACATATGGTTGTCTGAAGACAGAAACGGGTTCCGTTTATATTGCATTCCACGTTGACCCTGAATTCCTTGTGTAAAATCTTTTTAATTTCTGGTATTCAGTTTTGGATGCTTTAAGTCTAACCATTGTTTTTATAATTGATAAAGGTTTTTTGGAAGAAGAATAGTTATATTCAAACTGTTGACAGAATTAAATTAATTTCTTCATCTTTTAGTAATTCGAGGTACTACTAGAGTACTTTGTAAATCACTTCTAGAGTTGAATTGCGTAAGTAGGCTGATTAAGGTTACCAACTGAAGAATGGACGACATACAACATAGGAGTGAAAGACTGCCAGTTTTAATAATTTCTAACTGGTTAAAATATAAGTTGATTGTTTAAATTCATATCCTGGGAATTAGTTTCATAGCACAAAATAATAATTGATCCTGATACCACTTTCAAAAAAAATCCGTGCCCGCAGAGGGACACGCGTGGGTAGACCTCGTGTGTAACTCATTTAAAATATAACTCACTACCTAAGAATAATACATGATGCCGTTGTTTACATCAAAAATTTTCAAGCAAAAAGCGGTTTTAATTTTTTTTCTCGGAAAAGGTATCTTTTTTGGAAATATTTTTGGTACTTAAATTTAAAGTAAAAAATAACCTTTCTATTAAAAATATTTGCGAGGAGGGAATGTTTACCAGCAAAAAGTTGCCGTGGTTTTACCTACCTAAAATTTACAAGCTAAAAGTGGTTTTAATTTTTTTTCTCGGAAACGGTACCTTTTACGGAAAAACTTTTGGTATTTAAATTTAGAGTAAAAAATAACCTTTCTATTAAAAATACTTGTGATGCAACAATGTTTACCAGAAGAAAGTTATGATTTTTTTTCCAAAAATTTTCGGTTTTTTTACCCCCACCCCTAAGTTATTGAAGTTAGGTTTTCGGTTTTTCTACATTAGTTATAGGTATTTATCAAAGACATCATATAATATGAACGCGATTGATCTCCTTTGTATAGGGACAAAGTTATGGTCGAAAAACTGAAATCAGAAAAAGTGAGGCCCTAGCGCCCCCTGTGACCGGATTTCTCTGATTAACGAACTTGACCTTCATTTTTGGATGGTTGATTTTTGTGCAAAGTTTGAAAGCGATCCGAGCGAAACTGCGGCCGCTATCGTGCTGACAAAAGTCGAATCTGGACGCACGCACGCATATATATATATATATATATATATATATATATATATATATATATATATATATAAACTTTTTGACCAATGGTCATTTCGGACTCAGGCGGTCATAAGAAGACCTCCTGTGAAGAAATTTTTCCAAAATTCGAAAGTAGGGGACAAATGAATGGGCAGACCGAATTCTTCGAGGTCTACCCAATAGTAAATAACTGACTAGAGTGTTTTTCTATTTTATTGTTATATAAACATATATATACATAAATAATTCAGAAATTAAATTCACTTTGGAAGTCATATCAAGCATATTTTATTCTTAAAGTAAGATACGAAGAATGAATATCGGAAACTCATCAGCTTACCTTAATTTCATCGAACGTGTTTTAGAGGAAATCAACCGACAGACGGACGTCCTTAATTATATATGTATATGTTATCCTGAAGACGGATACGGCACATTAGGGACAACATGGATTCACAATTAGTGGTTTTATACGAATTATTATAGTAAGGTTTTGTTTACAGACAGCCCTTTAATTAAACATTAACAATATTAATTACTTCATTGTGTGTAGTATTAGTATTTAATAAAGAAGTACATACAATATTACCGTTAACACATTTCTGATACGATATAAAACTCTGAATGCATTCTTTATATAAAGATAAAGTCAAAACAGTTAAGGTAAATAAACATTCGCTATAATAATAATATAACAATCCTAATTAATTTCCCATTTCGTTATGTTTCGATACGACATTTTATAAAGTGACTCGAGTGAGTAGAAGAGGTCTGCTTCGTCGAGATACAACAAAAAAACAAATGGTGCGTTAAAGTGTCACCGTGGTCTCATCTACTATGTTATATTTTCAGGGTTCACTTGATAAGCTTACTGTTTAATAATATATATGTATTGTACTGTTAACTACGTGTAGTGACAGAGGAAAGGTGATATTTTGAATTGAATGTGGATGGATTTAAGTTATAAATGCTGATGTTTAAAATGCCAAGGCCTTCTATATTAGTGGTATTTTATGAATGTTAATTTATTATGTTTATTTATTTCTCTAAATAGGGGTCGTTCTTCTGTATTGAAATGAAACATTGTAGAAGATAGTAGGAAAATAAAAATACTTTTTTAAATATATTTACAACTCTTACTCACAATCTGAACATACTGTCATTGTAGTGACTTCTCAAACTTATAAATACTTTTCAACAACCATATAAATATTATATTGCATCCCAAATATTGAAATATCAACCAGATATATCCTATTTTATTCTAAATTACTCTTCAAGAACACTTTTAACTGCACAAAAGTTACATGAAAATATGTTGAATATATATTTTTTTCTCGAGATATAACAGTGAGTCACATGAGGCATAAGTAACATATAAATAGATATAAATAAACTACGCCATGGTGTTCTGCTATATTGGCTCGTCTCAGTGGTGATGTAACGTTGAATACGGATACACAAAAGATTCGGAATAAGGAAAAAAAAACAGGTGCTGGTTTATATAAGCAGATAATTTTGGTTTAAATAAATGATTGAAAATATGAACATAAAATATTTAATAAATATAAGTGAATAATATTATACAAATTTGAGCGTAAAGTAAACACGTGTAACAGCCTTCCGATAATCTCTACGTAATAGAGGCTTATGGTGATGGCTTTATAAACGTGATAGATAAAGCTCATTATAATGAGGGCAGAGAATTAAGCTTTAAAACGATAATTGTTATAAAACATGCAATTTTTTCTACTGATGCTACAAGACCAATACCTATATATTTTAATTGGAGGAGAACCCTCAAAATGTTAATAAGGAAGTAATATTTGTAAGTAATAAATTAACTGAACTGTATTATATATTTTGTCGCAGTACCTACAGTGCAAACATAGAACTATATTTTCAATTAGACAAAGATTTCAGCTCAAATATTATCAATACTACAATTTACATGAAACGTATACTATTTACCAAAATTCCTATTTTTTTTATCACAATATAAATAAATAAAATATTAATAGAGTGCATCGTTATCATCATTCTTCTAACTTCCATTCATAAATCTGTAAGTGGTAGTTAACAATGTGGAGTACATCACGATAGGATCACTGGACTCATTACGTAAGGGAATTAAACGTTTACTGCGGTTATAACATATATTAAATATGGTAATCCGATATGAATATTCGAAATAAGGCGACAAAAGAAAGTGATAATAAACATTAGGTTATTAATTATATAAGGTAATTAGTATAGCTCATACACGTCCTAGCTTGATCAGGTATATTTCTCGTTATCTCACAGAGGGTTTCTGATCGTTTCATTACTCATGATGAGATCAAGAAATCAAGAGGCACTAACTTCTTCTCTTCTATTTTGGTACCTCTTACTGTGCTCAAGGGTGTAAAGGCATTTGGAACATTTTACAGCGGTCTCTATCTACGAGTGAGGCCATCCAGTGCTAACCATGAAGGAAACCCTCCGTCTTTTACGCGTCCAATCTTCCAAGTCCAATTGTCCAAGTCTTAATTTATTGTATGAACAAGCCTAGTTACAAATATAATGCAACTCTTACAGCTTCATCTTAAAGAAGTATTATCGAATTTCATATGGATGAACTATTATGCCTTTGACACTGCATCATTTAAATTACGTTGTATATTAAATAAGAAATAAAACCATTCTAATGTATTGAATAATAATCATTAGTTGGCCTTTAAATAGATAATTGTAAAGTGGTAGTAATAAAAAATAAATCTGTCTCGGTGTCACCAGACGTTGGCAACAGATGTTGGTTTCACAATATTATGCTTTTATGTTTCATGTTATTAAAGTTGTGAACATTTTCGTAATTTCTTTGCATCAAATTCACAGTGACTTTATAATATTTTGTATATTAGACAAAACTTAAATTATTCCTAAGTTTTTGATATTAAGAAAATAATTACATGATTAAACTAAAGTAACTTCAAGTCTGTGGATCTAACAAAGTGCCAACGCTTTAGTATTTATAACTGGTAATGACGAAAGCGATTTAATGTTACATTTCATAAGATAACAAAGACAATAATTAATCTTAGAATAAATAATCTGGGATTTCTTGAAATTTGTTTTTGAGTATGTTATATTTATATCATTCGACAGAGGTCATTAAATTATTTCCCGAAGATATGCACGATATATTAAATTAAAGTATGAAGAATTGAATACGTGTTTAGTGAAATACTTAAAATATTCTTTATATAGAATCTTCTATACAGAATTCTGTTTCAAACCGGAATATAATATAAAAGAGGTCGGGATGCGTCCCGGATATTATTGCAATTGCCATATCTTTAAGAAATAAAACACAATTTCTCCAAGAGATAAATATCGAGCTGCTAGTGTCTGTCATGTATAAAAGGATATTAGTTATTTGCCATTCGTAAGAAGATAAATGAAATTCTAAGAGTCTTACGTATATATATTTTAAGGAACCTTCTTCATCTCAGCCCAGGATTAAGTAAACAATTAACTTAAAATATTAATTTTTAAGTAGTTTAAATAGTATGAACAATTTTAATTATTAGTTCAAGCTGCCAATGATTAGTGTTATTCCCGAGTTTAAGAAACAGTCATCTTTACATACATACGGGTACCTACAAACACACATTCGGATGGACATTCATTCTCACAAACTGTAGCGTTTTTCTTAATAAAAGAATTGTGTATTTTGTCTTTTTCTATTGTCTATTTTGTAACATACATATAAGTGGTTGGTACCGTACTGTATCAATTCTCTCATAATAAAGAAAATTGTTTGTTTCCGAATCATTAAGGACAAATGTATTAGAGAATACTTTAGGATATTTTGTCATTGACATTGATGTTAGGCTCGCTCACGACCACTTTACAGGGGTGTGTTTGTGGAAGTGGAACCACTTACCTAAAAGAATACACAGAATCTAAAGTTGTTTGTAATGTACTCTTTTTTTATTTTACAAGCTATGCTAAGCAACAAAACGTTGTTATAAGTAACTAAGTATTTTTAGTCTTTCTAAACCAAAAATTAGCAAAATACGGTTCATAATTTTATGCTGGCAATGAAAGGCTAGGAGCAAACGCTTCCTAGCAAATCTCTTTTAAAAATTAAATTAAAACGGAGCGTGAGAGGTAACACTGAAGCGTTTGCTAATTTCATTAAAACCTTTTCGAGTTTGTTTCCTTTGTTTTCGAGTCGTTTTGCTCCACAGTATGATACTCCTATGTGTTATATGTTGTAAATGATAAACAACAGCATGGCGCGAGCAGTTGGAAATATTGTGGTATGATAATGAGTATGATATAATTTTGCGTTAAAGGAGGTTCTGTGACGCGGAAAATTGTCATGAGTCTGATGAAATTTAAGATAATATATTTACGATGGAATTTAAATTAACGAAAATTATAATTAATGTGATTCTTAATATAAATAATAGGTTTTATTTAACATTATGACATTAGGATTAATAATTATTTTTTTCAATAATTTGTCACATTTTCGTAATCAAAAAAGATTAACGTAACGTAACGTAACTTCAAACACTCTGTAGTAAAATTAACTTTCAATCTGAGGAAGCTAGTAATGAAATATGAAAGCTAGTATGAAATCATAACGGCTGTTGTCTGTAAATCATAACCCAGAGGACGCATCATGAAATTAATTAATGAAGTTCTTCGTAAAATTAGCTTAAATGCGGAATGTATATTAATAAATAATTTAATATTGATTTTACCATCGGTACTTAGAACACTCGAACTTTAGTCACAAGATACTCGACTGATATGTCATTGTTTTTTAATAAGTACAATATCGTAACAATTACAATTTTTACAAACAAACTTTTAATAAAATTTGTAATATATTTGCATAGTTATAATAATGAAATCCATCAAAGTCAATAACTAATCAATATTTAAAAATAATAAAATATAAAATTATACTAATTAACAAAATTATTTGATTGATTTTTTAATATTATATTTAAGAACAATTCAAAGTGAAAGTTTATTTGTGTGTTAACTCCTGGGATGAAAAGAACAGTATAATTATATTTATACAACTTAATGACGTAGTGAGTGTTTGTTCTGAGTGACTCTCTCTGATTAATCACTAAACAAAGTTTCTAATGAGTTTCAACCTTCAGAATAACACATGGATATTTTTAATTGACAAAAGTACTCATAAAATAATTTATGTTGAAATGTCGGATCATTTCAAAAGCAATGTTGTAAAACAAATATAATGTTATCAAAGTTTTGTGAAAAAAAAATTGCCAGCTCATGAAAATAATTGACTATAATTCAATAAAAAACAGGATAATGTTAGAAACGTAATATAAAATTTTGTATGGTTAAAATATTACTTCTAAATTATTTTAAGCATGAAGACAGAGAAATGTAAAAGCGATTGAAAATTTCATTTACAATTATCAATTACAAGCAATTATTTAAAACAAACTTAATATGCAGAAATATAACATTTGTGATTTGAAATTTAAATTTTAAATGTTATGAGACGTTTTAAGTGCGACAGACAGACCGACAAAAGTTTTAAAAGTAGATTATTTTATGTATGTATCGTTTGTACTTTCATATGCATTTAGTAAAAACCTGTTAAGTTTTAACTACAAACAGACACTACAATTTTATATATATTTATAGCTACATGGTGAGACAAACATACTTAATGTATGAGATTTTCTATAAACATTTGAATGTTAAGTTTAATATATTTTAAATCAATACACAATAAAAAATCATCGACACAGACAAGACTAGAACTGCGGCCTCCGGGAACCATCCCGATTATACAATTAAGCTTCTTTGTCGCCTCTCACTTCGCTATGATGCTCTTTATCGAGACCAATAAATCCTAACCATTATTTATTACTTTGCAGAATACAATAAACTATATAAACTATTCTAAGGTCCATTTAAAAATATTTTATTACAAACTAAATTATCACATATATTGCCAACATATTTTGTATTTATGTATTTCTTATAATATAGATATATATTTATAATAAAATATTTCATACATTTCCCAGCCTCTCCTTTTATTACCTTCAGACTTGTTCAAATAATACGTCTCTTTACGATTACTTATTAAATGTAAGATTATTAGATTAAGATTTTATAAATTATAAAATAAGGGAAAGTAAAAGAAAGACTAGTACACAAAGTGGCACACCGTATAAGAGCATACATACATTTCCTAAGAAGATAAACATGGATCTTTGGGATTATAAACAAAGTTATATCTAAAACTTTAGATTGTGTCATTGCAAATACTTCGAAATAATTAAACATAACTTTTCATCTTTTTAACACTTTCGAACTGACATTTGTATGTTAATTCATAATACAAAAATGTAATAAATTAATCAGAAATATGGAATAATAAAAGCAATTAAAAAATATGTCTAAACAGTCTAAAGTTCGTTAATTCTGCATAAAGAATAATGATTCTCGTGCAATTTCATTAAAGATATTTATTTAAATCAAAAGTGAAAATGTTTATATAAAAAATGCTTTCATTATTCCAAAAAATACCGAATAGCTATTTTTGGCTTCGTTGTTCTGCTTTCTAATGGTCTAATCTAGTAACGTTCCCAAATTAAGGTCTCTGGACGACAGGTTGATGAGATGCATGAACCGTATTACAAAGTACAGGCCGGTGCCGGTACTCAAACGCGGAGGAGTCTGACTCTATTGGGACCGGTTCATTATCATGAACTGTACTATTCTACAGTAAAAGCCTAGTGTCATGCTCTCACTAACTGGGCTCAATCACCATTTCCATTTCCGCTTCGTATTTATTGATGTCGGTTCTTTTTAATAAGTTATATTTTCAAGTTTATATTTATAATATATATCACATCCAAACGCTATGACTAAATTAAGGTCATATAAAATCTTAACATTTAATCCTTTTCATATCTTTTCAATGTGGGATGTTTAATTTTTGTATTTAATGTTCGCAAATAGGGTATTTAATGTAATTCAAAATGTGTTACAAGGTTGTCGTATTACTTATTTAATTCGCTTTCAATTAGGATCATTAAGTGTATGAAATATTTATTATTTATAATATTTCTTCTTTATAATATGGAAATGTTTGTCATTAGATTTGAGACATTTCCAAATTCAGTTAGGTAAATAAATAATACAAAATAAAACAAAAAAACATATGGAAAAGCTAACTACAGTTAACATTCAACTACCTTGATATTGATTCATTTAATACATTTATAAACTCAATTAACTTGAACAGAATGCTTTCCTTATCATATAGTGTTTCGAGTATTGAACAGAAAAGATTGATGTAACTTGTAGATGACTTTGTAACAATATTTATATCCAGTCATTTATTCAGTATTTATACCATGACGTCAATGTATAGTTAAATGTACTGAAGTTTGTTATTGATGTTAGGCAATTTGTATTTAATAAAAATATATTAAAGAAGGTTTGGTATCTTCACTCCTAAAGGTTTGTTTTAATGCATTCTTACTTCTTTCTGTGTAGTTTTAAATCCATTATTTTCTTGCTTAAAAGGTTAATACTATTGAGGCGATTCTCAGGATTCATTGAGTTAGCGAAGGTTATAAGTAAAATGCTTTTAAGGTACAGGTAAAACTTTTTATTATAACGTATTTACCTTTCATTTCTTGTCTATTTAATTAAAAATGACTTAAATATTAAATTTAAATGATAGGCTATGCAAAAGTTTCAACAATCAAAATGCTAAAGTATTAAGGAATACCAGCGCCAAGCTGACAGACTCATTTCAATTTGTTTTTTTAAATAGTATTTACTTATACAATCTGTATTATTGAAGTTGGTGCAAGGCACATCTTGTGGAACAAGCCGCGCGGAGATGTTTTGAATAAAACTTATATCTCAAAGACTTTGGCGTTGGTGTTAATTTACATAATATATTTACATACTGAAGCATTAAATCGGGAAAGTCGGTGTCACGTGAAATGTCACAGTATAATCACATGAATCATTTTACAATATATATTTTTTATTAATATATTAACACTTGGTAGACTTTCAGGTGTAGCAGGCCTATTTTTATTTTTTATTATTATAATCATTATTTTTTTTTTTGCTATTATTATTATTATTTTTTTTTTTTTTTTCATTATATTGCGACGGTTCTAGTTGTTCCAAAATAGCTTTTAAGATTGACATTTGTGAAACAGTGATCACAATATAAAAAAAATATATATCCGGCTGAGTTTGTTGTGTGGTTCTTCTCAGACTAGGACGCGTTTGGAACCCTCATAGCTTTAATATTAAGTTGGACAGTGCTTTTACAGAAGGGCTTATTACGATAAATCTGGTATCGAAATAGGCCCTCCTGACACTTCCATTGTGACGTACACAGGTGATCACTGATAATGATTCAAAGTGGAAAAGATATAAATAAATAAATAAATAAAATAAATTTCATCATCACAAATTGCTTATGATAACAGAGAATACTTTTATTTATTTATTTTTATTTATTTAACACTTAATGCACTGTATAATATAAAAAAAAAATGACAAGAATAGACAAGACAAAAAAATATAAACCGTGCAAAGGCGGTCTTATCGCTTAAAGCGATCTCTTACAGACAACCTTTGAAGATAAGTAACAATAAGAGATCAGACGGGATAGTGCAAATGATCATACATATTAATATTCATAGATGATAAACATACTTATACTAGAAATAATATATACTTATATACCTACATATTAAATTATATTTGTATATATATATATATATATATATATATATATACTTAAATTTATACTTTACGTATATAGATAATGTTGCTTTAAACGATTTTTAAAAACTGATAAAGTAGGAGATTTTCTAATAACTAAGGGAAGAGCATTCCAGAGTCTTACAGATTTTACAGAAAAAGAGTTAGAATAAGTGTATGTGTTATATATTGGTAGATTCAATTTTATTTCATTAAGAGAACGGGACTGAGAGCCAAAGTATGTAAAACGTTCTTTAAGATAGGAAGGAGTTAAAGGATGAAAGAGAATGGTATATAAAACGGATAGAAGATGCATGTTTCGTCGTTCCCTTATGGGTTGCCATCCCACATAGTTGAAGAATATGACATTTCTTTACTTATTTTTATTACAGAATAGATATAAATACACACAAAGAAATAAAATAAAACTGAAATACTATAAATAATAAAAGTATATCAATACTTATCTCATCAGATCCATAGTAGCGACGTCATCGGACGGTGCGTGGAAGACATACTTATACCTATTTAACAGTTACACAACTACCAACTACTGTTTATTGCTTTTTATCATAATCATAACATTAAACGTCTGAGTAAGTTTAATTTTATCACAATAGTTATTCTACACAATAAAAAAATCCTAAATGTATTTAAAGCATCAATGGTTCACACATTTGTGTGTAACTTAAATTAGTATGGAAACATTATTATACACAAGTGACCACTGGTATGGATTCAAAGTGGAAAATATATAAATAAATAAAATAAATATATATCAAATCATTACCTTCTACCACATTAATATAATTCGTTTAGTAATAACAATTAATTAATTGTAAAATCTTAATCTAATTACAACAACAATAATATCAAACTTTATCATTTACAATACGTAGTTTTACTATAATATAAATAGTTATATAAACAATGGTATTATTACATTACCCACACACAATATATTATATTATGAAAGTTCAGTACAATAATGTGAGACGCTCGATTGCTCCTATGATACTTAGTAGAGTTGTCGATCCATTTGACATACAGACTGACACTTACCAACTAATGTTATACACGCGTTATATTAGTTTGTATTTATGCCACTGTATATATTATACCTGTCATTCAGATGATATTATTGTTCCCGAGAAATAGGAAAATAACTTTTAGACGACCGTTCGATATAACAAGACCATATCTTTGTTTCTTTACCAAGTGAAAATATGGCTGGCAAACTTAGAATTGTAAATAATAATATGAATTATTATAGGCATAAATATAAAATTTAATTATAATTTTTTCGAACAAAGCCTAGAAGTGTTTTTTCACAGTGTTCAAGACAGTTCATAACAGCTGTCGACAATAGCTGTTATGCCTTAATGGAATTCCCATGCAACGTTTTCAGATATTAATCTATGAGTGTCACTTAAATATGTATCTTGTATACATATGCAATAAATATCAACTAAAAAAATAACAGAAAATAAAAATGTAATGAGATACAATAAACAATTGATGAATAGAGATTCAGTCCTTTGTGAGACCACTTTAAATTATAATAGAGTATTGTGGTATCATAACAATGTGAACGCAGGGTTAGTGCTTACAATTAAGTAACATTTGACGTGTATTATGTATGTGTGTCTTTATTAATTATTCTGGCTCCTCATTTCATAATATGCGAATTATGTTCAAATAAAGTTTAGCATTCTCTTTCAGGTTCATATGGTCGATCGGCTGGTGATCTTCTGTTATATCTTACGCACCGTTAAGCAGCGGTTAAAAGCAAGGGAGAGGGTCCGGCAGTTAGTCTGGATATGGCAAAGCCTTCGATCGTGTATGGCACAAGGGGCTTCTATCGAAGCTACTTTCCTATGGACTTGCCGAGAGTTTATGCAGCTTCCTCACTAGGAGGACCGAACAGGTCGTTCTTGACGATTTTTGCTCGGTCCCCAAGCCCGTGAACGCTGGTGTAACTCAAGGCTGCGTGCTATCCCCAACTCCATTCCTCCTGCACATCAATGATATGTTGGATATTCCCAACATACATTGTTATGCAGATGACAGCACTGAAAACGTTGACGAGTGCCGAAAGAAGCTTGTGTCTTCTATAGAGACTTAACCGGGGATGGTCTCTGAGTGGTTAAAAACTTAAAACACAAGTTTGCGCGTTTACCACTAAGAAAACCCCATTTGTCGTGAAACTGCTCTTCGAGAGTACTACTCTCATTGTCTCGCCAAGTATCAGAATACTGGTTCTTGACATTTCAAGAGATTGTCAGTTTCGTAGTCATCTGGAGAGTAAGGCCAAGTTGGTCTCAATGAAATTGGGAGTGATCAAGACAGCAAAGCAGTATTTCAAGCTTAGCCAAAGACTTGCGCTCTATATGGCGCAGATCCAGCACACATGGAATACTGTTCCCATCTCTGGTCGGTATGATCGAATAGCTCTTCAGAACACTTTCCGTGGCAAATACGGTAGAAGACGCACAGAGAAAAAATGGTAAAAGCTGATATTGGGGTGATCCGGACCAGAGATGAGAGCAGTACTCAATGTGTGGCCGGAACTGAGCTTTGTAGATTTAATTGTAAGTTATTAATTTAATTTATTTGTAATTTTAATTTGTTAGGTATAGATATAGATAGTAATATGACATGGAATTCACGCATTGACATAATTAAAAATAAATTAAATAAATTCATTTACGGTTTAAGACAACTATAAAAGGCGACGAATATAAATGTTGATCTTTCAGCGTATTATGTTTATGGTTACGCCTAGATTAAATACGGTATTTTAGGTAGATTCCATAGATGAATCTACCTATTGCATTCGATGCGATGACGGGACCCAGACCCCAGAGTAGGGGCGCTACGCCGTTTATGAATTGGAGATTGAGAATCCGTCGAAAAAAAAAATTATATATCCCTCTATATACTCGTATATATATATGATCCATCAGTCCAAATTCATCGTAGGCAAAATCTGACTTCACAGGTCGATAGGATAAATTAGTAGGACAAACGTAGCAATTAGTTTTTTTGGAAAAAGTGAAAGGCGGGGCTGGGAGGGGGGGGGGGGGGTGAAAGTGCAAACATTTGGGACACGCTATAAGTCGCAAATATTGACGGAGGATTTTCAAACTTAGTATACACATTCTTAAGGACAAAATGAAGGTTAAGTTTTTGAACGGGGGAAATCGGTCAGGGGGTTGGAGAGCTGGGGGGGTTGAAA
Source organism: Melinaea marsaeus rileyi (assembly GCA_918358865.1). Classification (NCBI taxonomy): domain Eukaryota; kingdom Metazoa; phylum Arthropoda; class Insecta; order Lepidoptera; family Nymphalidae; genus Melinaea; species Melinaea marsaeus. Next base: position 14,843,396 of record OU911086.1, on the reverse strand, counting down.
GTTAAAAACTGAAAAAAGTCACAGAAGAAGGCAAAATTTTGAAGTCGGAAAAATCTTAGGAAATTAACAAATTAAAAGAGGAAACTTTTTTGTCCGAAATATTTTTGATGCGACCCCTCCTTTAGGAAATAGGGGTGGAGGGTGGTTCCCTGCTCACCCAATATATGCAGAGTGACCCGTCATAAGACTCGTAATGACCAGTAGAATACTGCTGGCTAGGTTTTCTTTGTCGATCCGACCGACGGGAATCTACCTAACACGATCGACCCTGTCGAATGAGGTATTTTTATGGGGAAATGCTACAAATGCACATGAAATATTTATATGTCAAAACAGTTACAGATTGCTGCCGGACTTGGTTTGAAAAATTTAAAATATTAACAATGCCTTCCATCTATATCTTAGAAATGTTAATGTTTACACGAAAACAGCGCCACTTGTTTCACTTAAATGAAGCTACATATAACAGTCGTAGAAAACAACATTTAGATTACCCTCGTGACAAAATGATGGCTTTAGTAAAAAAAGGTTCTTATTGTATGGCTATCGTTATAGCCATACGTACAATATGGTAACAAAACAAATTAAAGAAATAAAAAAGGACACAATTTTTTATAATAAGATTAAACAGATATTGACATCAAAGGTTTATTATAGTTATGAGGAATATTTAAATGATAATTTGAATAATATTGACATACAAATATTTTAATGACACTTGTATTTTAAATTTATTATTATGATTTTGGTATTTTACTTTTTTTTTACATTTTTGACATTTTAGTTTAATTGTAATGATTTACAAAACAAAACAATATTAAATAATTAATAAATAGTAAGTGAAGTTTTTAAATGTAATCATTTGGAAACTGTAAGTATTATAATGAATAACAAATGTACACGCATTGTGTAAAGTTTAAAATACTAAATATAAAATTATAATTACTTATTTATTACACATGGTATGATTATTCTAAATGTAGATTTTAATTACAGGTATGAATAGATGTATCTGATAACAGAGAGGTATTTTATGATAATCCTATTTCATATGTATTTATTGATGAGTGCCCTTTTTTTAATACAGTCTATATTTATGTTTTACACAATTTGTAGACGCGTATCGCGATTCACAAAAGCTCTCTTACTTTTTTATAACTATTACCCCCATTTGTCGTATCACCGCTCTTCGAGAGCACTCCCCTCATTGCATCGCCAAGTATCAGAATACTGGGTCTCGACATTTCGAGCGACTGTCAGTTTCGTGGTCATCTGGAGAGCAAGGCCAAGTTGGCCTCGATGAAATTGGGAGTGATCAATAGAGCGAGGCAGTACTTCAAACCTGGCCAAAGACTTGCGCTCTATAAGGCGCAGGTCCGGCCACACATGGAGTACTGTCTCATCTCTGGTCCGGATCACCCCAATATCAGCTTCTACCATTTGACCGCGTACAACGGAGAGCCGTTCGAATTGTCGGGGACCCGGTGTTCTGCGAACGGCTGGACTCTTTGGCATTGCGTAGAGACGTGGCTTCTTTGTGCGTCTTCTACCGCATTTACAACGGGGAGTGTTCCGAAGAATTATTCGATCTGATGCCTGCCGCCGAATTTCATCACCGCACAGCGCGCCATCGCCTCCAATACCATCCTTACCACCTGGTTGCGTGGCGATCCTCCACTGTGCGGTTCTCAAGGACATTTTTTCCACGTACCACTCGAATGTGGAACGAACTCCCTTCGGCGGTATTTCCAGATCGGTACGCCATGGGTACCTTCAAAAAAGGCGTTTATTCCTACCTACAAGGCCGGCAACACTCTTGTAAATCCTCGGATGTTGCAAGAGTTCATGGGCGGCGGTGATCACGTCCATCCGTGACCCGCCAGCTCGTTTGCCCTCCTCTTACATAAAAAAAAATAAATAAATAAAAATGTTACATTCTCTAAAAACTTCCTTTCTTTCTTCACACACACATGGACCGTAAATCTCTTCAGCTAGGGATTGCTATCAACACTTCACGTCTCCTCTAAAGTATTTGCTTCACTATATTACTATAATATTTATTTACATACTTTGAACATTTATATAATACTATGTAATACCTTTGTATGTAATAAAGTATAAATGTTTCTTAAACATTTAATTTACTACATGTGCTCTATATTTATTTTATTTATTTATTTCGTCACAGCATACACGTAACTGTCACACATGTGACTGCGTACATTCAGTGCACTTGTCAGTATTTTGATGTGATATCAATGTAAGATAAAACAAATTTTATTAGATGAATAGATGAGATTGGATCTACGAAGGTGGAGTCGGTAATGTTTAATATAAAATGTAATATGTAGAATAAATCAAAAGTGCTAGAAACTTAACAAATATCTTTGAATGCCAAGTAACTATGGAGTATAAATCTACTTACAGATTGAATGTAAAAAATTAAAACATACAATAACACAAGGGAGCAAATTAGTACTATTTTCTATGTATAGCTAATCCCTGTCCCGAATGTTGTTTGATGATTAGTTAAATTAAATATGATCAATATACGTATTAAAGCACAAAAATTATTATTTTTTATTTAGGAAACAACTTCTTAGAGGTGAGTTACTGGTAATAAATATTGTACTCGAATATCCTTTAAAGCAGCAGTTACATTATTAAACAATTATAATAGTATGTTTTTACATACTTACAATTTTAACGCAGGTCTCAACATTGTTTTCTTATAACATTCAAGAATGCTGGATAAGACTCAAGGAATGTTACTTTACACATATAGTATGTGTAAAGTAACATACATTCCATTCTGTCCAGAGGGTTAAATGGTATCTATACATATAGTACACTAGTACAGATGCAATATCTACAAATATGTAATACTTAAGAAAATGTTCCATGTGTTGCTACGTGTTCATACTCGTACAGAACTGAAAACAAGATATTATATTTTGGTCTTTTCGTCTTTTATATGACTTTTTTTTTATGTTTTTTTTCCCACATTTTGCGAATACTACTAAACGATTATAAAAAAATGGTGTGTTCTTCAATTTCTGTTTTGGTCAACATGTAGAACACTTATCGGAGATTTGAATTTGTCTAAAATGTGAATTTTATAGAAATTTAAGACTTTAATAGTAACAAAACGGTCCGTGTTGTCGGTATCTTTTTCCATTAGAGGATGAATGTAGCAGTGTACAATCAACTGATTGAATACTTTGATAAAATTGATATTGATCTAAATGAAATTTTTTCTTGTTATTTTTGTGATTCAGAATGTCATTGAGTAAACTATAAAGAAATCAATAAAAAAAATAATTGTTGAAAATAATTATTGAATCCACTTGCGGTTAACTATACGAGACAGTTCAATATTATTTATTTAAAATAACTAAAAACAGGAACGATTAAACATAAATTATTAATACCATAAATAGTTTATGGCGTGAACCCCTGTTTTATTTAATGTCTGTCTGACTATTAATAATATTTATATAGTATAATAAATATTTTGTATGGGATTTTAATAAACAGCTCTTCATCTAAAGAGATCAAATGACTTTTTAAACTATGTAATGATCAGTGGGACGTATTTGGTTTTTAAATGTTTAACACTTTATTCAAATATATCAATCAAATATTGTAATATTTTTTTTATATTAAAAAAACATACAGGTTACGAAAAATGATTACAAAATTAATTATTTCTAAGCACTCTTTCAAATTGCTTTTTTTTTTAGTTTTGAAAGCAGCTTGTTAAAAATTTATAATAGTTAAAACTTTAAAATATTATATAATTCTAATTTATGATAAGAGATTATTTATTTATTAAGAACAAAGGTGTATTTGACAAGTAATACAACTTTCAATTAGTAGTTAAAATAATTTGATGTTCAAAGAGATTGTCTCGTAGGCTTTTAAAATAGTTTTTAATAGACATTTTAATATAGCCCTCATCAATATTTTTAATCACATAGATATACATGGATTGTTTACATTACGAAGTGGCAAAACCTCGGTCAAATGGTTCGTTATGTCCTCATATTACAAAATGCTATCTAACGTAATACTAACAGTTCTTTTCTCGTATATTTGATATAGAACCTAAAATACATTTACATAAGTAAAATATAATATTTTGATATATTAGGTATTCACATATGAAATTGGCTTTTTGTCGCAGTGGCCACTTCACACGAGCTGCTAATCTACCGAGGCTGGTCAACCGCTACGAGTACGCCACTGCTGCTTCACGATGACGCTACACCACATTCTGCACAACAGAAGACTTACAAATTAGAACAGCTTCAATTGGAATGTCTAAGACTCGTACTCAACGGTCCTACAGAGCTCCAATTTAGTTATAATATATAGGTTGAAATCTATAAAATCACAGTGATACGTATAACAAATTGATATGATGCTATGTGATTATTGAAAAGTGTTTATTAAAAATAAATGAAATGTGTATTATTATATCTGAATTGTACCTTATTTTGATAATTAACCTCAAACGAATAGTAAATTAACAAAATTTGAAGCGCAGTAGTTTATAGCTATTTATTTAAATATCCACATTGATTATGGGATTACAGTAAACATTTTATAAACATAAATATTTTAATACTCACAGGTGATAAAAAATAGGTGTAGCCTTTTTACTTCACGGAAGACCAGAAAACAGCTGTGTAGTTGTTTTAGAAGTTTGATACCTTTAACGCAGAACAAATAAAGGGATATTAATGAAGTCAATATGATCCTAAAGCATAAGGTAGGTAATAATTATTTATTATAATAACTCATATATACTATTTATAAAAACCTATATTGTAAATTGTCCAAAGTGTAACGACAAGCGTGACACCTTTTTTATTCTGGTGTGCGTTGTTAAACCGTAAAAAATAAGATATATAATATATGCCGAAAATATTTATATAAGCCATTATTGCTTAAATATTGAAGAATTACAATAAATACGATATCTTATTTCCAATACAAATTTTGCACTAACACATAGATGTTGGTTGAAGTTGGTATTTTTGTCACTTCTGAAGTGTAAAGAGATAAAGTTATACATCTAGTTTGAACACTTATTTAAAAAATTACGAGGATAAAATATTGTAGTCCGGCTTGCGCAGGCGAAAAGAAAAATATATACGCAGACAGAACCGCGTGTAAACTTACAAATTAATGTCACACTTACTCGTATAAACGAAGCGTCGTCCAAATTTGGTATTTAATACTTTAACACAAGTCACACCAAATAATATTTTCTGTTATTATATAATAATATTACGTACTTTTTTCGTACTAATTGTGAATTGTGTAATTGTGGTCGGAATGATGGCTGCCCAGTGTTTTAAAACCTAGACGGTCACGTAGTAAAAAATAAACCGACGCTCAATTATTATAAAAAGTTCGACAATTCTACACATTTAAAATAAATAAATTATTTTTCACAACGGCATTATTAAATTAGATCTTTTTTAAATTTAAGGTTAAAATGAATAATGTTATCTTAAAATATCGTAACCATTTTAAAAGTTTTATAACTTTTTATTTCGTTATATTTTTCCTATTTTTAGTGTGTTGAAAAAATTCATATAAAGAGGAATTTCGTTTAACAAAATTGAAACATAGAACTGATAATTTGGGGCTAGCGTTGACACATTGTTGGCCATAGAGCCGGCAGTCGACACCACAACCTCTAATTTATTATAAATGATTAATAATAGAACTTAATTTTATATTTAAAGTTTCTAAACTTAAATGAAAAAATAATTGCATAATTTGTATTAAAAACAAATGAATTATTTAAATAACACAAACAAATTAAATTTTTTGTTATCGGAAACTTATATATACCTAGACAATTCACTCAGTGTAAAGGGAATTCCTTATAGCAACTATCGTGAAAGCTTTGGATAAGAACTAGCTTGATTGAATTTTCTATAAAGTATAAAATGATACCTTTTGATAGCTAAAGGTTTTAAAGGCAAGAAAGAGCTAGGTTTTACTGTTTTTAGAATTTTGTGATTATTATAAGTTTTCTAACAGAAAGAATGTGTAGTAAAATAATATTTTAATGATTTTTATTTCTGTTTTCAAAAGAAATATCCTTTGGAAAAAAAAATTCTTTCAATAATTTTAAAGAAATAAACTCTGATGGTGTAAATTATCATGATTCTTGTGAAAAATCTGATAATAATTTTTTTCTATATGTATTAAGTATTTTATGATGTCGTTAGTTCTTTTCCATTATTTTAATCATATTTGAACTCTATGAGTTGAAATATGCTTTCAAACATAATTCTTTATTTATTTAACATTTATGTACACACAAAATATATAAATTTTTTTGAATATATTTCGACTGTATTGTAGTCAAAATTTCCCATTTAATAGCGCCGACATTTAAAATACACTATAGTGAAATTAACCAACATTCTGAGAAAGCCGCCCAAAGTATTCAAAACACTATTGTCTCTAACTCAAAACAAAGAATCCGCATAATAGAAATTAATTTATATGGGAATATTAAGGTCGAATAACTACGCGAATATATTTTTAAACGCGGGATGTATATTAATAAATATTGATACTACCATCGGTGCTTTACTCGATCGTCAGTCACAAGACACTCGATTGACAATTGAATGTAAAGTGGATTGTGTCATTGTTAGTGTTTTTACTTTGTGATATATACAAATAATTAATATGTCTTACTTATTTTTATTATGTCATTACTGAACCTGTCTTACCATACCATACCATACCTGTGTTACGAGTACCTTAGTCAATGAGTAATAATAACAATTGTATAAAAACATATAAATTAACAAAACTATTTGATGCTTATAATAAAGAAAAAAGTATTATGCTTGTCAATATTTATGTATGGGCGTGTAGTAATAATATATAACATTTAAGATTGAAATTTATGTAAGTCCAATGTGTCACTATCCTTATATTGAACGACTTAGCAATGCATTTAATACTGTTGACTCGCTTTGTTGTGTGTATGCAATATCTTTGCTAACAGGTGGTTTTCCTTACATCTTCGAGAGTTTCCGCAGACTATTCACACTAACGTCAGTTTCTAAAGGCTATATTTTATCTTGTTTGTTGTTTTCGATGTTATTAATATGTCAAAGACTTACAGCTTTATTTTTATACTGAAGACAATTCAATTGCTTTAGCGAATGCAAAATGCCACGCTCAGCTCACAGCTCAAATTGTAGCTTAGTCGCAAATTGACTTCGAAATTAAGCGACAGACAATCACTACAGGTGGTTCCGCAGTTAGACAATATTAATCTAAACACTTTACCGAACGTGATTTGATAACAATGTGATATATTTTTTTATAAATGACCATTCAATTAAACAACTACTGATAGTTTTTAATATTTATACATACATTTACAAATGTATTCTCATGTGGTAATTAATATATATAATACTAGATTCTATAAATACTATCAAGACAAATAAATAACAATTACGTAACAGGAAAAATGCAGAAATACCGCAAATGTTATAAAAGGTGTGTTCTACCACATGTGCTGGTCACTCTATCCGAAGGGCTGTTTGTCACTAACACAGATAATACGCATTGTCTATATCGATAACTTTATTTCATAATGTAATAATACAGTACCTGGTACTAGTAAACTAAGGGAACAAGATATTCTGGATTGGGAGGTTGATTGAACCTCTTGAATCGTTTTTTATCTCGGTACTACTTGTAAACTTGTAGTACTTATAAAGTTTTCTGCTGAATAGGTATAATATAAAGAGCTACTCAAGTTGGAAGCTAGTCGATGCAAGATAAGTAAGGCGTATTTTCGGAATCTTATTTTTTCTTCATCACAACGTTGACAGACGTTCAAAGGTTATAAATGAAAATCATTTAGCTTGCAAAAAAATATTACTTTTTGGACACATTTCACAAAATTAATGCATTAAAAAGTTGATAATGAATAATTATGTATCCAAAAAATTTACTCAGATATTTAATTATTTTTTTTCAATTATCTCCACTTTTAGTTAAATTTAAACACTAAAGATCCGACACTCGCCTTAGCTTACGGCATAATCGTATTAGATTAACATGTAGAAAAAAGAACAGCATGTTTCAAAATAATAATATATGTAATATATAATTAAACGGAATGTTTTCTTTTTCAAGTTTATGTATATATAATAATAATGTTCTTTACCGCACAGCACATTAAAAGTTTAAAATCCGACCACAATGAAATAGATGTACAATGAGTAATTATAATATTATAATTAAAATGTCTGTTTAATTATTTAGATAATCATAATATTTACATACTTTGTTATGAATATTCAGAGGAATATCCTCTGAATATTCATTATAAAGTTATTGGCTTGTTAATATTAGTGCTTTTTTAATGATATTTGGGAAAAATATTACATTTTAGATTTATTATTTTGCATTTTTATGAATGGTTTGGATTCGTAATTGACCTTATGACGGTTATGGCCGATGACGCTGCAATCGGATTTAAGGGTTTTTTTATTATCAAGGTAGGACAGGTCGGGGAACTGGTCCTTATCAGTAAAGACATAACACTTGAAATAGGAGCTTGACAAATAAAGGAATGATTATTAACATTATAATATATACAATTTACAGACACATTTTTGGCACACAAACACAGTAGTCTAACAATTATTTTCTTAGCACCTAAATTTGTTAGAGTTAGTATTTCTCATTATTGGAAAAAACAAGATTCATTATTTCATTTTTATAACAACATTAAATACTTATTTCATTTAATTTCTGCAGTAACTGTTTAAAACTGAAACAATTTGCAGATTTTTGAGACAAATCTGATAAGCAGCTGTATTTCTTGATTATATCACGGACCATTAAGATTAGATACGGCACTAAGATATATTTAATTTATATTTAAATCTTAATCATGTTTTTGTTGTAATGTTTACTTTTAAATGTATTTTAATTTTCATTATAGTTACAATTATAAACCATTTTACAATATGGTTTCCCATTTCTATAGATAATAACGATATGTTAATTAAAGAACATTTCACATAATATTTATTCGGAACTTGAATATATACATTATATAAATTAATAAAATACCGTATCCATTATTATATTAAATGTACTTCTTGTACCCAGTAGTCCGTCTACCTTATCTCTGTATAGCCAGTGCTGTAATTGTGACGAAGATATTTGTACGACACTATTCACTCTAATTTTAGACAAAGTGACCTCATTTATATTAATTGCTTTTAGAACTCAAATTAAAAACAGAATTTATACTTATAAAAAACATAATTAAAAGAAAAACATGAATTCAAACCGAAACGATCTTTTACAAAAACTCTTGTTTTTAATATTCTAATTTCAAATTGATCGCCTACATTTGAGTTTTCAACTAAAAATGTACATATTTTATTTTTTTATTTTAATTCACTTAATAATTATTTGTTTTTGAATCTGCTTTAACAACTAATTTGTATTGTCTCCTTGTTTGTTGAGTGTCCATCATATGTTGTCATCTCATCAAATGAACGGTGCTCAGACCTTCCATTGTTATGAAACCATATAATTGGAGAATTTAAGAACTGAATTCACTAAAATTATAATGAACAACATAAAACCTTGATACATACTTGATACAACATAAAATATAGGTGCGTTTTAATATTGAATGTAAACCATTTTTATAAATGACAAAATAAACAAATATGACGATTTGGTTTTTCACAATTTTCAAAATTTTATTGTATTAGCATAGTTATACTATATTAAATTTATATTTGAAGGGATAGCTACCGATAAAATTACTACAGAAAGCCTGTATATATACTTACTCCTGCCTCTGACGTCTATTATTATATATTCGTTACTGTTCGAGTATTTAATCAGAGATCGGTGATTCGATTCCCTCGTGGGACAATTATTTATATTTGTTTGTGTATTTCACCGCATCTCAAAGACTATTTTGTAGTGCGGAAAGGATTCGAGTATAATACAAAAGTCTGCTATTTTAACTTTCGCCTGCTTTGAAATCATCAAGCCAACGGTCCAGTAGATTAGGTAAGATAAAAAAATCTCGACTTCTTGATATGATTATATTTTTAAAATACTTTACCTAAAATCTGAAGAAAACAAAAAGTGCGTTAATTATTTTCATTAAATATATTTTATATCTTTGTATATTTTAAGGCTTAATTTTATTAGTTAGAACCAATTAAATTAGTTAATGAATTATGAAAATAGGTCTATATATGAATTAAGCGGAATGAAGTTGGGGTTGATATAAATATTTTCGTTATATATTATTCGTTATGTATTGATCTGCTGAGCTCTTCGCCCGTTAGTTGAATTCTTATTTTTAGCTAAAGAATGTCCTCCGTTTTGAAATAAAAAAATATTGTAAGTCAAATGCGATGTTTCTTAGCATGAATATTTTATCAAGGTAATTTATTATTCAATTTATCTATAATCTGGTTACCGTCTCATACTTCCGAACTCCATCTGACGCTGTACCTTAGGATTTATATTAAACCTTAGGATTTATATTACAGGCTGATTGTATTTATATTTACTATATTATTAGTATTATTATTATAAATTATATTTGTTTTAAAATTTTTTAATATTAGTTTCATAAGTAGCATTATAAAGACTTAACTGAATTTGGAAATGTCTCTCAAATTTTATGAGAGACATTTCCAAATTATAAAGAGGAAATATTATAAACTAGCAGACCCGGTCACGCGTTGCTGTGACTATTGTTTTTGATATATAACATTATAGTAAACTATTTAAGGAGTAACGTTCAGAGTACATCTGTCATGAAAACCATAATGTTTTCTTACAGTCGATATTAAGCCAATATCAAAACAAAATTATTATAATTATTTTTTCAATTTTATCCAAGTTTATAACATATAACACTATTTGTATATTACAAAGTTTTTAGTAAATAACTTGGAACACTAAACTTACGAATGAGGTAGGTAGAGTAGATACCTACCTCATTCGTAATTACTCAATCCAGTCAACAGATATCGCCATCTTTTAGAATCGTTAGGAGCTAACTGCAAAATAATAAACAAATAATTAGCAATAAAATAATATTGCGACTATGAATTGAGTTGAAAATTATTCTAGTAAGTAGAAAGTAAGGTCAAACTGGACGTGATGTGTAATTTTATTAAAATCGGTTAAGTAGTTTAGGAGTCCTTCGCGGACAAATAACGTGACACGTGATTTATATATATTAAGATTTCTGCTGGATTTTTTTTTGTAATTCAATATTTTAAATAATATGATAAATAAATCGTCAAATTATCCTTTTAAAAGATAAATCTTGAAAAATTATAAAAATACATTTTCATAATAAATACAACAATGTTTATACAACTCGGCAGACTTCGTACTGTCAAATAGATTTGGAATGTGGCAGTTTATATTTCCCTTTTGAGACCCTTTTGAGACCCACTAAAAACCCCGACTGGGATGTCTGCCAGAGGGCTTCAAACTAAGAAGGGAACATAAGGTTCAAACCTGATTGAAAAATAATCTAAAGGGATAGTGGGAACCTAAAAGTGACAAATATTTATAAAGAGGGTGCTTCAATTACAAAATATAGAGATAATTAATTATTTATTACTACTATTATTAACATAGGGTTAATAACCGATGAAATAAAAAATAATGAAATAAAACGTATATAAGTATTTTCAGTAATCGCTTTATTGTAAATCAAGTGAATCATAATTATTAACAAAAATCTGTTTTATTTTTATTGTAGTGCTTTATGATACACAATATTTTTTGTTTGATTACCTGGTGAATATACAAACAAATCTGATGGTTTTCCAACACGGGAACATCCAACATACAATTGACCATGTGAGAAACATGAGTTTTCTAGATTTATACAATAAACACCTAATGATTGCCCCTGGGACTTATTTATGGTCATAACAAAAGCAAGCCGTGCAATAAGTTCATCTTTTAATCTCGTTAACTGACAAAAACTTTGAGGAAAGTTAATGCAACCAGTCAAGGTGTCTATAGGAAATTTGCCATTACCAATGTCAATGAGTTGTTTAGAGAACATGTCTCCAGACTGGTCATTTTGCAACTTGACACGCATATTCTTGCTTAAGTGTAATACCTTCACATGTTTCCACAAATTGGAGGACTTTAAACATGTATTAAGTTCATCAGCTGGCGTTGATCGTGGAATCACTGGCAATGTTTGACGAAAATCTCCTGCTAATAAAATCATCTTGATCTTGTAAGGTTGTATCTAAAGCCTCCAAAGATTTTTTATGTGCCATCGTGCATTCATCCCAAACAAACAATTCACATTGCTGCAAAACCTTTGCCATTGCAGAGTTCTTCGAAATGTTGCAGGTTGGAGTTTCGTTGCTTTGCATGTTTAATGGTAATTTTAGTGTTGAATGAGCTGTACTACCACCTTCAAGCAAAGTTGCTGCGATTCCCGACGAAGCGAGTGCAAGTGCAATTTTATTTTGTGAGTGAATTGTTGCTAATATCAATGAAATCAAAAAAAGTTTTTCCTGTACCACCAGGTGCATCTAAGAAGTAAATCCCTCCTCTTTTATCATTTATTACTTTCATAAGTGTATCAAATACATACTTCTGTTGTTCATTCAATAGTGGAAGGTTTTTTTGAATTAATTCTTTCAAAGTGTTGAGATCATATAATTTTTCTCGGTGCAACTCTTGGTTAAAAGCATCATGCATTGGACGATTGGGCGCGGCCAGGCCTAATTGAAATAATAGTTTGTTTGATATCATCAAGCACATGTCCTCAATTGAAATCAATACTTCATTGTAAATTTCTTCGCTTATTTGTATATTTGGATTTCCCCTTCTAATACGTATTTGATACAAAATATCATCACACATATTATCTTTGTACTTGATCCACAAATCCTTTGGGTTTGATGGGAAGCATGTAGATATGATTATAGAAAACAAAGTTCGTATTTGATGAGCTTGTGATGATATTACAGCATCATTGAGAGTTTGATCCCAATGAGCATCATTTTCTAGCAATCGCAAACGTTGGCAAGCTTCTCTGTATGATCCACACAAAAATGATCATTAACAGTTCGTACTTGTTGGAACGATGTTGGGCCACGTACATTGACTAATAGCAGTCCTAAATAAAAACATTCATCATTGCTTGGATGTACTGAATAAATTCGACGAATCGCATCGGTAGAATATACATCTGGGTATCCTGTAACTGGTTTTCCTTGTTTCCGTCGTATAAATCTCGTTGAGGATTGATTCCAAGTATAATATTTTGGCATTTCAGAATATAACAATGTTTGAGCAAAAGCATCGTTTTGGCATGTCTCAAAAAACTGGTTAATGTAGTAGATGGTGGCTGTACAGCTCTTTCTACTGCGTTCTGTGCTGTAAAATATACTCTTTGTCCATTTTCTAAATGCACAGCTAAATAAACAACAGTAGGGTGTCTCTCATGAATAGGAAAAGAAAATATTCGCAAAACTGCTTCATTACTACTAACATAGCGACCCATTTGGTATTGGGTAACTTCATCATTGGAATTCTCTGCATTAATACCAATCATAGCCATATCACTCCCTTTAGTTACATATTTGCAAATGTATTTAATAGATTTTACTGAATGGCAAGATTCAACGTTGATGTGCGCTTTGAAGGTCTTTGATAAAATGGGTGAATATGGAACAATCCAGCAATTATCTATTTCAATATCTTGTTGATTTAATTTGACAATTGTTAATCTTCCATTGTCTGCTGTCGATCGGCGACGATACAAAGGATAACCGTCTTTACCAGTGATTGTTTCAGATATTAATGTCCGTGGATATCGCTTTGAATATTTACCATCCACCATACACGGTGAATTTTGATTAATAGTTCCACAGGGACCATGTATCATTTTTTTAATAACTACCTCATGCAATCCAGGATTTACTTCTACATTAGAAATTTCAGCTGATATTACTGCATCGATTCATTTGGCCTTATCTTTTCAACTAACCAAATCAAAATGTGTGCATGTGGCAATGCCCGTTTCTGCCACTCCACAGAATACATCCAGCAGCGTGTCTCTCAAAACACATAATGTTTCACTATGAAATCCATTAAAGATTTCAACTTTTGTCTAAAGACTCTGGCTGTAATATCATGACGATCAATAGGTGATTGCCCAGGGAATAACTCTTGCTTGATTTCTATCCAGTGTAGATTGCATGTAAATGTGATGAACAAATCTGCTGTACCATAATGACGAACATATGACATGGCATCTTGAGCATATTCATGCCAATGTCGAGGGCTTCCGATATATGTTGCAGGGAGAATAGTCATCCGACCAACATTCTGTGCATTTCCATCAGTATTAATCGCATCTCGAAGGTGAATATACTCTTCAGATCTGAGTTTGGTCTGATTCAACCTGATAAATGTTAATCTCTCCGTTTCAATTTTAACGTACATGTCTACAACATACTTGTGATATAATCGCCGACATTTGAGTATGTGATTGTCTTCATTTTCACGAATCATTAGGCGGTAGGAATAAAAGTTCATTGAACTGACTTTTTGTTGGTTTCAGAACCTGAAAATAGATTTTTGTTTTCATAACATTGAAAATAAAAAAAATAATAATATAGTGACTGATAATATATCTCCATAGCTAAACTAATATTTTTTATTACCTGTAATGGGATTTATCATCTTGTTTGAGAAATCATAGCCATCTTCACCTTGCCAAAATATAATGGGATATTGCAGTGCGTCATGTGAGCGGTGTTTCCTTTATACGTTGTACTTGATCATTCCGACGATGTAAAACAACATCACGGGATTCCAACTTTTCTCCAACTACAACAATGGCTACTTCATCAATAGTTGGTGCATTAAAACGTCTTGCATGTTGGCCAACAGGTGTTTTATCAGCTCTGAATATAATTTTGTGATTATCAGATGGCATTAGATCCAGTGCAGTTTTAAACAACATAATCAATTGATTGTGCTCATGAAATAAAGTTTGTAATTGTTCTACAATAGAACTCTTTAGTGAATTGTTATGTAAACAACGCATATCAATTTTTTTTGTGGTGAATTGCCGATGAAATAAATTTGCAGGAATTTGTAATTGCTATCTGACACTGGTAACAGTGAACCTGCTCTATGATATATATGACCTTGTACCTGTAAATAAAAAAAAAGATTTTTGCCAAATATAAATAATATTTGTCCCTAAAAAGTATATCGGTCTCCTAATTTGAATCACTGAATAATAATTGATATGCTTAGGTATGTCAATATGTAATAATTAGTTGTAACTAATATTCATCATCAAATAATTATATTGTGTTTCAAAATAATAAAAGTGTTGCTAATACTGAATCACCAAATAATATTATGACTAAGTAATATATGTTACTTACCTAAATTATGTCACATGAAATAATTATTAATCACAGGTATTAAAACACTTTGCACAAAACACGATATAAAACAATCAAAATTAATTATTAAATATTATAAACGCTTTTTAACGCAGTTTGTTTAACAGATACAATGACGTGAAAACTGATGACAATTTATGTCGCATTCCGAAATTAAAACAAAAGAAAGAATATTCCAAGGCCAATCAAATCTATAGCTCTTACATTTTTTGACTTTTCAATTTGGTCGGGTGAACACATATATTTGATTAAATTTGAACGTTGTGCAGCGACAATAAAGCGCGAATCGACTCTTCGACGTTAGCAACACACCTATATTGTTTAGACAACAATGAGTGCTTGTAATTGAATATGAACTTTATTGAATAGCAATACATTTCAAATTAACTCTACATTTAGTTAGAAAATATTTGTATAGGAAAAAGAAAAGGGCTCTTTTAGGGTTTTCCTGGAAATTATTTGAATTTTTCTCGCCTCAAGGAACATTTAAAAAAAATTGTTTAGATTGGTCCATTCGTTGTTGAGTTATGCGCTTACCAACATATTTTGCGATTCATTTTTATGTTATAGATTGCTCTCCAAGAATATTTTTACCTGCACAAAAGTTAAATATAAATATATTGGACATAATGTATATAGTAGAGATATAACAATGAGTCACATGAGAGGTATCAGCAACATATAAATAAATTTATATAAACCATCTCGAGGTGTTATGATTTATTGGCTCGTCTCAGTGGTGATGTAACGTGTGACCACACACACAAAACATACCATATCATTTATTCAAGATTTGTAATAAGGATAACATAACAGCTGATGGTTGATATAAGTTGTAAATTTTTGTCAAATAAAAAATAAATCATCAAAAATATGAATATAAAATTGTTTTATTAATTTTTATTTTATATATATGTAGTAATGAATATATAATGTTATACAAATTTGAGCGTAAACTAAACTCGTGTAACAGCCTTCCGTTAATCTCTTCGTAATAGAGGCTTATAGTTAGTTTTACCAAATTGATAGATAAAGTTCATTATAATAAGAATAGAGAATTAAGCTTGAAAACGATTATTGTTATAAAACTTGCCGACTACGGATGCTACAAAACCAATATGTGTTAATAACCTCTCTAACTACAGCGCACGGTTCCGTCTGCTCTATACGCCAGTAGTCACAACACTTACTGCAGTCTGCAGATTAATAACTAAATATTTGTAATTTGAAGGTATCTTTATCAAGGTCATCCCACATAAGTTTGTCTTGTCATTATTTTATTTACTAAATTTTAACCATACACATACCTTAAATAAAATATCAATGTCTGATTGGGAATTATTAATTATGAAATTATATATTATCATAATCAACTATTGGTAATATAATTATAAACTATTGGTATATACCACGTCTCATGCACAATGTAACTCACCTTAGTTCATACAAGTATAAAACTATATTTTATATAATTAGAAAACCATTTGAACTCCAAATATTATATATTATCAATACTAAAATTTACATGCAACGTTTTCTATTTATTTTAATTATATTTAATATATATTTTTAATAAAATCTGAATAGAGTGCATCGTTATCATCCTCACTGCTATTCATAACCTGTGAGTGATAGTTAACAGCGAGGATTAAATCGCGATAGAATCACTCCACTCAATACGTCAGTGAATTAAGTGTTCACTGGAGTTATAACATATGATATATATGATAATCCAATATTCAACATTAGGTCACAATACATAACCATTATAATAGATATTTTGAATATTAATTAATTGATTATATTCAATCACAGCTGGTGACTGTACCAGTTTGATCAGGATAGTTCCGTCTCACAGAGGATCGTTTCACAACCAAGAGATGCGTTATCCTCTTCTTTTCCTTTATTGTCACCTAGTTCTGTATTCCTTTTCAGCAATGTACCCATTATCAATTCTGTATCGGTATGTATCTATACGTAACGGCACCGCTTACCATAAGGCATATCATGTAACTGTAGTTAATTAATTAATTAAAGATACGTCGGATCAGCGCGTCATTAAATAGTTTGAGAGGTTTGCTGTTTCTATAACTGGTTCAAGACACGCGATGACGCATGAAGCGTTAATTCATGGAGTGATTTCATATGATAATATATATACTACGTATTTAATATCATTAATAAACAAACTCGTTATAAAATAAGGTTTTAGAATATTTTTTAACTGTTTCATTAAATATTTACTATAATTATAACTCATAACTGATTAGAAAAATAATATTTATTGTTTTCTTTGTTTTAGTGGTTAGGAAAATAAATTTAAGGAATCTGTATTATTACTATTGGTTCGTAAATCTTATTGTAGCGTCTACATGGTGACTTTATGACTTTCTACTATAAAATATTATAGCATGTATAGAATATTACTTTATCATCTTCAAAACAGAGTCTCCTAACTTAAATACTCTGCAGTTCAAGTTTCAAGTTAAAACTACTTTCATATTTCGAGTACACGCAGTATGATACACTTTATAACAATGTATTCACATGATGTATTCCAGAGCCCAGTTCTTAAGCTGTTCAGAATATCAGTAAAATGATGTTTTAAAAACCACAATGTGTACCATTGTGGTTTAACTTACAAAAAAATATTGTTTTGAAGTATTTTTATTGCTACATGTAGAAAGTATAGCGTTACAATTCAGAATCACACAATTCATTAGATAATAATTAATCTCAGAACAACTAGTCAGTGATTCGATGAATGTTATTAAATCATTTTACAAAAAGATATGCACAATATCTTAAAAGCATTTTGTATTTAATAAATATATATTTACTGAATAAACTAAATATCTTTAATATAGAATCTTCTATACATAATTCCGGTTCAAACCGGAATTCAATATATAAGAGGTCGGGACGCGTCTCGGACATTATTGCAATTGCCATGTCTTTAATAAATAAAATACAATTTCTCCAAGAGATAAATATCGAGTTGCCAGTGACTGTCATGTGTTAGAGGATTTTAGTTATCTTTCTTTTGAAAGACGATAAATGAGAATTGACGACATACACCAAGGTATTTACGTACTTATATATAAAGGAAGCTTCTTTTACCTCAGCTGAGGATTAAGTAAAAGCTCTTAATACCATTGCTTTAGGTAATTTAAGTTTCATGAACCATTTTAGCCAGTTTAGCTGAAACTGGGAAAGACTAAAAAATATTGCCTGAGAGAAAAGCTTGCATCTCCTACTGAACAGTAGCTAGTTAAAAAAAAACTTACAAGTCATCCAATTAATTTTGATGACTACCGCCTAGCATTGACAATATGATTACAATTGTAACTAAAAATCTTACCATCTAAGTTTAATATCTAAAATCGGATTACAACGATACATATTCCATATACACACACATACATTAAATATCCCAGATTATTAAAACATTTTCATGATCTTCTCATACATAAAGTATAGCAGTATCACAAACACGTTTAGTATTTTAAGTATTCAATATACTTTACAGGTATACAGGTCATATAACGAGTGACAAGACGATGACACGGAGTCTAAGTAGTGGGACTTGTGACGCCTTGATGGCCACGATTGACGCGAGATTATCATTAACTTATTGTAAATTGAAATAAAATATTTAAAAATCCCAAAAAGTCTAATGAACTTTTTCGTTCATCTTATTTTCTTTTCGGATATATTTTACAATTTATATTTTTTTTATAGACTGATTTATGTATGTTATATATTTTTCGTATTATATACTTTTAGTATATATTCTATTTGTTATCATTATGTATTATTATTATTTAATTTTTCATACATCTAGAAAATCCATGAATAGTTTTCATAAATGAGTAATCCACATACATCCACACATAGACACAAACATACATTCGTATGGAGATTCATTATCACTAACTGTATCGTTTATAATAGTAGCAGGATTGTGTACTAAATATTATTTGCCAATATTAGTGAGTACTGTATTTAATTTGAATATTCCTACAAAGTTTTATTATAAACTATCAAATACATAATCTATTAATACTATTATGTAATATAATACAAAGATTTTAAAGTAATATACACTTTGTTGTTGCTGTTACAAGATATAATTAAAATACAAAATAAAAAGTGAAAAAGTTAAAATACCTCCATATTGTTTCTCATAGATGTCGCTGTTGAAACTCAGCGTCACATTTTTAATTATTTCTGTCCGCAGTCTGGGACAAACTTATTATAGGAGTTATATTTACGTAATGTTTGTTTTAGCTAATTTATTTACGTAGAAGTTTAATATTCGAATACCTTATGAAGTTAATTGTTGTAATCATGAAAAACATGAATAAGCAAGATAATAGATTCGTTTGTTATGTTTTCAGTCGTCAATAATTGGTAATTCAAGTTTTGATGAATTAAGTGTCAATTGGAGATCTTCTAAAAATGTAAATTTAATTATTCAATAGAAAATCAAGTACGTCATATACAAGAGAGATGTTCATGGAATTAGGAATATATATTTTAAATTATTCATATCTAATTTATATTATCTTCTCCAAAGCTGCGGTTATTTTATTATATATAATAACATTGTATCGCCGCTTCCGTTTGTTTAACCTTTGAAATTGGGAAAATCATTTTAAATTATTTGCAAATATTTATAATTGAAAGAGCAATAAATATAATATATTCGATTTCTATTACTTGAGTTTGTGTTACATTGTTGTGTTTACATTATTATATAAATTAAATAATTATTATTTTGATGTAATAATAGAGATTGTATATTTTTGTCATATTTTTACTTTTTATTTTTGTTAAAAGATAATAAATTGTGTTTTCGATCAAATCCGAATAAAAAAAGTATAATAAAAGTTTAAATTTAGTTAATAATTAACTCATCCCTAAATAGAATAAGATGGCGAAGGAACCGTTTTATATTCTTGACTTATTGACATTTTTTTTCACTTTTCTACAGTATTTGTTTCGATTTCGTCCTTGTCTATTACATATTGAATTTAAAATTAATAATCGATTTCCTTTCTCGTTCCTGATTATATGTGTGTTGAATACACGATAGATAACTGATATTTATTAGTAAGCTTCACTAAAAGGTTTTAAACAAAGATACGAAATGGAAAGAAGTGAAAAGTTATCCGCCACTGTCATTGAAATTACGCATTCTGACACCTTTTTTAAAACTCCAGAATATTTGAAATTTAACCGAATATAGTTTTGATTTGTTTCCAGTTCGCTTTAGCCGTCAAAGGTGATAAAAAATGTATCCAATTCATTGGGATAAAATTTGTTTTATTTAAATAGTGTTTACATAAAAAAAATTTCCTTACAATTCGAGTATAAGCAAAAATGTAAATCTACTACTATTTTAATCACAATGTAATATTTTTCTTTAGTAAAATTAACCACATTCTGTAGTTTAAATTTTAATAGGATATCTGATAGATCAAAGAATGTCACACGTGTTATAGGAGCAAAAAACTGTTAATCTACAGCAGACGTCTAAATATTGAAAAAGTGGAAGGTAAAGCCTAAACTTCTGTAAATTAATAACTTCCAAAATATATTACATCTGTGTGATATCGCGTTTCATCTGTCGTGATATCAAACAAAACAAAACCTGTGTGTGTGTGTGTGTGCGTGTGTGCGTGTGTGCGTGTGTGCGTGTGTGCGTGTGTGCGTGTGTGCGTGTGTGCGTGTGTGCCTGTGTGCCTGTGTGCGTGTGTGCGTGTGTGCCTGTG
Organism: Melinaea marsaeus rileyi; assembly: GCA_918358865.1. NCBI lineage: Eukaryota > Metazoa > Arthropoda > Insecta > Lepidoptera > Nymphalidae > Melinaea > Melinaea marsaeus. The sequence continues at coordinate 14,822,101 of OU911086.1, read as the reverse complement.
TGCGTGTGTGTGTGTGTGTGTGTGTGTGTGTGTGTGTGTGTGTGTGTGTGTTTGATCATACTTAATGAAATATTGTATGATCATACTTAATGAAAAAGGAAAGTTATGTTTTTGACCTTAATATAAAATATTGAGTGCGTGTTTCATACGATTCATTCATGTCTGTGTCATTAAATATATGAAAAAAGATAACATGTAACTCTGTATAACTTGTAATGTTTATAAAAGTGTTAGGAGGTCAATATACTTGGAGCAATACGACGGTCACAACTTTGCTGCAAAAGTGTTGTATTTTTTATTTTTATTTTTAAATTTAATAAATTTTTAAGTAATTCCAATGCGTTATTAAATTGATTTTATTATAAATGGAAATTGAATAGAATGGAAAATGGAAAATGGTTGCTGTTGAGATAATTGACTGTAACATTGTTTTGTTGTTTACAAATACATAAGTTAATAATTAAGACCTCATTTATTATTTAGACTCTTAATATTTATTGTAGTTAAATTGAGAAAGTCAAATATTTTGTTTTAAATGGAAACCATATGTTACCAAAAATATTGATATTCTTCTATATTTTGCTTATATTGCTTTTTATAAAAAAATCAAATATTTTCAACAAAAAAAGTAATAATCAGGGCAAATTTATTTCTCAGACAACTTAAGCAAAAAACTATAATTAAATGATTTAATAAAATTCTAATAAAATAATGTGAAGTATTACTTAAACTACATTTTCATCTGTAAGCTAACATTAGTAAGTAATGTATTCTAAGTTCGTATCAAGTGGTCTGACTCCGTCTCGTCCATTACACGATAAGAACTGGGATGAGGAACTTAATATCTTTTAAAATCTCTTTTTGACATATAACTTTGTTCAAATTTGACATCCTGTATATACTTTACGGAAGTTCCAAAAGACTTTTAATAGTCTATATTTAAACACATCTCTGTATTTATGTCAAATACAAATTACACACCGAGATATAACCATGTAACAACTAAATAATGTTAACATGAATTTATATTCATTTTTACATTATTTAGTTGTAACTTAATTTCCATAATACTATGATTTATTTCCACTATGTGATGATACAATCACTGATATTGTGACAATATATTGTCTATATAACTCATTAAGATATATAATTACAACACACCTGTCAGACATATAGACATAATAGGTGTTGGACGTGACTTCGTCTGCGTGGGATTAGAGAAGGTCATCACATGGTCGTTACCGATCTACCGTATTGATACTCGGTACGACGAAGTTCGTTATTTCTATATAAATGTTCTAAACAAAACACAAAGATATAGTGAGAATATCACCAACTTAAGCAAGTAACCAACTAATAACATTGGATAAATTTTAGGAACTTCATATTTATGTAATTATACGGTAATACTATAAGGGTTCTATCATTAATTGTGTTGAAAATCTCTTTGTGTCGTTTCTTAAGTGATAAGGTAAATGTTGGCACAAGATTAGACAAGAATTAAAACTGGAACTTGGAGAGTAATTTTGAAGAGATTATTAATTATATGAATAAAACAATGTCTTATATATAAAGTTTTGTATATATTATATTGTGAACTGTTTAGTTTTGATAAGAAATCATATATCTTATTATAACTGCAACTTAATAATTTTAATAAGTATTAAATGAAAGTTATTTTTCCTAATAACATCTTAAGGTCTTAAAAGAGATAAGTGAAGGCAAATTTCAAAGATTAATTTGCAATTTGCAAAACTAACTGTTAGTATTTACATAAAATCTTATCAAAATACGAAACTTATACGTAACTTTGAAATTTAATGTAACTAAAAATGATCTTTATATGAATTAATCATCATGGATCGGTTCGTATCCCAATCACTCGTTGTGGTCGCAATATGTTAATATTTTAGAGTCTCTCAGTGCAGACCCGTGTCTCTGTCATATCATTTTACAAAATGATATTTAATTAATTAAATATTAAAAAATTATATAATATAACAATATAATAAACATGTCAAAAAATAATTACAGTATAAATATAAAATAAATTAATAAAACAAATCAACAAAACTAAATTTATATAAAAATATATTATTTTGTTAGCAGGTACTTAATAAAAACTTTTAATATTTAATTAATACTGTTATAATCCTGCCTCAAATCAATAATGGCAATTAAATTGATTGAAAATGTGGACGTTCTTGTACATTTCTTTTCCTGTACGAGAAGCAAACGCCTTTATTGAAAACATTTTCTGTCACACATAACAGACATCAACGATGTTTTCCTCTTATATTAAATTACAATAAGTTCCTTTAATAAACATTTTTGAATCGGAGATACATTGATACTTTATTTTATTATAATATACATACCTTTAAAATACAATCAAAACGACCCTACTCTAGTCTAATCAGAGAAAATATTGTTTTAACAAAAATTACTATATTAATATTGTAAGTAAGAGTAAATATTATACAAATAGTCTATATTAATTTATTTTAATTACACTGAAGATAAGATGAGGTTCTTTTTCAAGTTATATATATATGTCGAAGGCGAATATAAATTTGTCCAAAGAGCACATAAATTTGACAACTAAGTCTGACATTTGGTACTGTACAAAACATCGTTGAGATCATGTTTTGTTATTGCAATTAAATTTAAGTTGTTATAAAATACTGTTATAAGTTTACGATAATTCCTTTTAGATTATTTGACGAATTGTAATAATTAAAACAATTAGAATAAGATGCTTGTTAAAACCATTAGAATAAGATGCTTTTTGTAAGTTGGATCGAGTAAACAAGTGACGTATTTCCATACGCCATTGAACAGAGGCGTGTGGGGGAATGTTCAAACATCATTACGGAAGTCAATATCTAGGTATTAATATCTCATTTTTTTATTTTTCTCTTATTATACCTGGAAAATTATATTTTATAATAGAATAGGTGAGAGATAATAATATAATAATTGATATATAATAATAACTCTTATTATATATGTATGAGTGTAACAATATTATTATACCTTTAAAAATATGTTATTTAAAGATAAAAGATATTTATTTTAAGTATGCCAAGTCTTACTTTTAGTTATTCGTGATGTGTCTTCTTGCACAATATGTGTTACAGTTTTATACAGTTTTATACAGTTTAAAACTTTAAACTAAACTCCTACACTTCATTTATCATATAATAATTACAATACATATCACGTATAGACTGTGAGATGGAAGGCGTATTGAATTAAGGTCACGTAAAACGTTTGTATTTTCTGAAATCCATATCTTCTGCAGTAGAATCGCTGTCGCAGCCGCTGAGTGTTTAATGTTATTTTACATTAGTTACTTAGTTAATTTGTTTCAAATTATCGTCTCCTCGTCTTAAATATATTAACGCTACAGTATTCTTCACTCTCATCAATCAACTTATTTAATCATTTCGTTAAACAAGTATTTTCTTTATTTGTTTTTCGTAATTTAATAATTTATAGTTACAAAATTAAAAAATACTATATATTTTTTTATCTCTAGTCTTTGTATGTTCTGTGTAAGATTTTTTCAAATGTTAATGTATGTTTATAATTAATTTAGTTTATAATGAATGTAACAAGTTTAAAAAGAGTATATCTCTCTACGTAAGATCATTAACTCATGAAGACATATCGGTGTAGATCTGCATGGCGGCCTCAGTGGGTCGGTCTCGGAGGAGCTCATCCACAATGTGTCAAAGTTACATTGCATTGTCAACTTACACTATGTATTAAATACTCTATTAACTACTTTCATCATTTCATATAATAATACAACTTTCAAGACACAAATATGTTATCAGCCTGACAGGAACTTAGAATTTCATTACAATACAATATAAATTATAATTTGTTTTTTATTGTTGATATTTGATATAAGTAGATAGTAAGAAAATATGATTTTAATGTATAATACATATAATATGTTAGGATTCCATAAATAGTAACATTTTTTATACATATATTTATGCTACATTAAAATAACGCGTCCATTCCAAAGTAAATTCTTGACGTTGCCGAGGACTGTCATAATATACTCATATAATATATTTTTACGTTAATCCTTATACAAGAACAAGTTTGATGTAATTGAAAGTAGGTGGACAACTTATAGTTACATCACTGTGAATTATGCCCATCTCTAAGCAAGATGGCGGCCCCTTCAAGCTGAGTCATCGACACGCACGGACGTGTTAATATAGTCTAATAAATAACTATTCAAATAACCTGCGTTTCCTTGCTGGCACCCCGATACTTATGATACTTCACGTGGTGACCATATGCGTGAGACCGCTTAGTTGAAACGTTTTCAATTAAAACTAACTAAATAATGAATTCTATTTATTTATATGAAGATATTTGAAGAGTTTGAAATTATGTTAAATATTCTGCCTTACCTATTACCTTTGATAACACATATTATAATCCATTTCCCCGAGTCCAAGTAATCAGTAACTTCTCCTTAAGTTTATTATGACCATATTTACTTACACTGCGTGTGTGTGTGTGTTTGTGTGAATACATTAATATACTTAGTAAGCGTGCGTGAGAATATCTTAATTTTATAATTTTTATACCACATCTACCTGTTCTTCTGTGTTTCTTTCTATATCGAAAAACGTATCCGATATTATTAAAAAAAAAATAACTTTTTTTTTTGAGACAAAACCTTTTCTCCTTTATAACTTTGCAGTGTGACCATTGTTTTATAAAAATCTATTTGTTTGTAAAAAAATATTTAAAAAAATAACAAAATCATTTTATTTATTATATAACCGAAAAGTATTCTGCGGATGACACTTTCAAAACCCTCTATTTTATATTTCTATTGGAATTATTTTACACTAGCTATTTGCCGCTTTTCTGTCATTGAGTTTATAGCAGGCAATACCGACAACATAAGCTTTAGTGAACTTTCGCTGAAAATTCTCACCATGACCGTACTTTTAATTATATATAGATACGTATCAAACATACCTATACCATTCTAAGGAATAATAATCTATAATATTATTAGGATGAATGAAGATGTGTAATTAATTAATATTTGAATGTTCTGCCAATACAGTACGAAAATACTCAATATTTTTTTGTTTTTGTTTATACAATCTAGGTTAATGCTTGAATACATACCACCTGATGGAAAGTGGAAATGTAGTCATAGGTGGTAAGGCCCATTAACCTAGCAACCTATTCACACTTCGTTTGAATACAATTTTATTGGGACGGAAACACTGAGGCAGACAAGCTGTTCCGAAAAGACAAAGCTGTTAAAAAAAACGAAACAAAGCGCTTCGTTAGAATACTATAGAATACTGAGAGGCTAGTAATTCTACGCCGGCGTTCAAGGCTGAGGAGGTTAAAAAAAATATTTAATTAAAGTTTGTCATTTTTAAAAGGCCATGAAGGATTTTCAAACATACAAACAATATTAAATGTTTTATGTGACAAAAACAAAGCCATCTGAATATAAACAGACACCCAAAGATATAAAATATATAAACTAATGCAATACATTGTTAGGTTTGTATCACTCCGAGGAGTACTTATTTGAGATATAATAGTTTTAGTAGGTATTGAATTTATTAAGTAATTGTCAAGAAATATTAGAGGTTAAAAACATGCCAATAGAATTCTGAATTACTCAAGCATTGACCTCTTCAATGATGAATTAATTATGTAAATTGATAAAGTTACTATGGATTCTCCGGTCCGCCTCGTTGTTGGTGACTAATAAATTGAGTAAATATTTTGGGTAGAAAGAAGCTTTTTCTACGCACCAGCTTTAAATGTTAATTAATATCAGGTATCTTTTGTAGATAATGAAATGCTTTTGTTAAACACATGTGGTTTTTTCCTCAATATGCGTTCTGTCTACAAGCTAAGGTTTTTGATGTTGTCGATACATAGGAGTCACCGGATTACTCTCTGTCAGATACAAGACAATTCTATAATCGTGACTCAAAATTATATTTATATTCACAGTTAATAAGAAGCAGCAGTGAACTTATAATTAAAATGAAAATAATTACTTCTGGTTGTCAGTAAACATATAGAAAAGAAGCAGTGGACACATCAGCCCACGGTGAATCACCTGCAGGACTTTGGTAATCATATCACATCATCATTACCTGTTCTGTGTTATAGTGACCTGAGTTCCTATAAGAAGTGTGACTCTAAATTTCTTCTAGTGACTGAAATTATAAACTGTGTTGCGACAGAGGGATCCGTTTTTCAGTTCAGCAGCAGCATCCGCTATGTACAGTCACGTGCAATGAAATGTATACACGGGCAGATTTTCAAATAAATATTAACGCTGAAAATTTCAAAAAAAAATCAATAATGTATACATTATTGTGAGAAAGTCTGGTGGTTATATAGTATGAATTGTTAAGTGGCTACTTTTTTTTAAAATTTTCAGAGTGAATATTTATTTGAAAATCTGCCCGTGTATATTTTTCATTGCACGTGACTGTACCATAACATCATACTTCGATCGCCAACCCGCCTCTGTAAGCGTGTCGATTATCGCATATCCCCTGATGGATATTTGGCTATCTTTGAGGGTGGCCTTGTAGTGGGCATCTTTAGGTTGCCAAGGATATAAACCATGAGACAATATTGAAATTACTTTATATCTTTTTCATCATCATTTATTTTACAGAAATGCTATTGTAATATTATAGAAAGCAAAAGAAAATACAGTATTTATCGTCTTTCGAGACGTGATTCAGTTTTTGTTACTCAATAAACATAACTGAACTGTAATGAATACTCAACCCGCACTAGAAAAACTTATTTATAAAATAAAGATATTAGAAAAAAACTATAATTAAAAACTTTAGAAATCCATTCGATTACAAAATCTCTTAAAAATATTAAACGAGAATTTAAAATAATGCAATTTTTAAAGATTTTATTTTAAAACGTTCTCTGTTATAAATACTAATGGAAGAAATATTGCTCTTGATAGATTTTCTATTGAGATAACGAAGATTAAAACAGGAAATACCTTGAGAAGACATTTTAGCGTGAAATATTTATTTGAAATATTAACTTTAAATCACAATGAAGAATTTATTTCATCTTTTCTTATAAAAATAAAAAATGTGCACTTCGCTTTAATATATTTATGCAATAACAGAAGTGTAATCAACAATTCGCCACAAGTGAGCCGTAATAGAAAATCTATATCAATGCAAAGTGCTAAATGAAAACGTCTACCTCCGTTTAAAATATACATACAAAAAATGAGCTACAATAATGTTGATGTGGTAAGATATATAAAGACATTAACATATTATTACTATATACATTTTAATAATGCATAATATTTCCAAAGCAATATAAACTATTCTTTGACTTGCGCTCAACATACAAACTTCAATTTATCTTTTTTAGTTCCTGGGACGCTGCAATAATAATCATGAATTGTTTAAATTAGAAATGTGTTATACTAGGGGCGCCAACAGATCCTCAATTTCGACTCGATGCGCTCGCGAAATCTCGTGTGCCGTCTGCATATTGAGCGAAGCGAGCTCATCGTTTCCCGTTGACTGCAATGGAATATCAGTTTTTTGACGATTATTTCTCAACGACATGATATTTTTCAAAAATGTTTATTTTAAAACCATCACCTAATGTGTGTAATAGTGTAGTGTAATTTTGGTTGCAATATTTAATAATTTTCCGTTTAGTAGTTTTGAGCCTATTCGTTACAAAGAGTGTAAAAAAGTCTCCAGTAGATCGCTCCGCTCGCTACGCTCGCTTCGCTCAATAATATTGAAAGATATAAATTTAATAAACCTATGAGAATCCCTCTATTTATAATTCAGTGTTATAATGTTGTACATATCACTATAAAAACTAACTAACAAACTAACCTTATGAAGTATAGTAATAACCAAATAATTAAATAATTACTTACTATTTGGCTTATTTTATAGCTTTTAGTATTATAACAGCAAAAACTTACTAAGTTGTCTAAGAAGTCGCTCTGTGTCTTTGAATAGTATGAACACAAATACAAAAAGTGAATGAGAAATTTAAAAGAGGATGAAGAAAAACTTCAAAGCAAATTTGTGAAATTTTTACATGACTCAGCTAATTTTAAATTGCACCTAAAGACTAAAACTGCGAACTTGCATATATTAACATAATGGAACTGTTAACTGTTAACCAGTCCACAGATACAGTCATACAAACATAAGCAACTCTACAATTAAAACACTTTTAATAACTTGGAGACATTTTTTTTTTTTTTTTTTTTTTTTTTTTTTATGGAATAGGAGGGCAAACGAGCTGGCGGGTCACAGATGATTTGTGATCACCGCCGCCCATGAACTCTTGCAACATCCGAGGATTTACAGGAGCGTTGCCGGCCTTGAAGGTGGGAGTAAACGCCTTTTTTGAAGGTACCCATGTCGTACCGATCTGGAAATACCGCCGAAGGGAGTTCGTTCCACATTCGAGTGGTACGAGGAAAAAATGTACTTGAGAACCGCACAGTGGTGGATCGCCACGCATCCAGGTGGTAGGGATGGTATTGGAGGCGATGGCGCGCTGTGCGGTGATGGTATTCGGCGGTAGGCATCAGATCGAATAGCTCTTCGGAACACTCCCCGTGGTAAATGCGGTAGAAGACGCACAGAGATGCAACGTCTCTACGCAATGCCAAAGAATCCAGCCGTTCACAGAGCACCGGGTCCCCGACAATCCGAACGGCTCTCCGTTGTACGCGGTCAAATGGTAGAAGCTGATATTGGGGTGATCCGGACCAGAGATGAGAACAGTACTCCATGTGTGGCCGGACTTGCGCTTTGTAGAGCGCAAGTCTTTGGCCAGGATTGAAGTACTGCCTTGCTCTATTGATCACGCCCAATTTCATCGAGGCCAACTTGGCCTTGCTCTCCAGATGACCACGAAACCGACAGTCACTCGAAATGTCGAGACCCAGTATTCTGATACTTGGCGAGGCAATAAGGGGAGTGCTCTCGAATAGCGGTGATACGACAAATGGGGTTTTTTTAGTGGTAAACGCGCAAACCTGTGTCTTCTGGGGATTGAACTGAACGTGGTTCAGTTCCCCCCACTCAGAAACTATCCCTAAGGAAGTCTCTATAGAAGACACAAGTTTCTTTCGGCACTCGTCGACGTTTTCCCGAGAGAGACCTGCACGGCCGGAATATACCGCATCCCCAGTACTGTCATCCGCATAACAATGTATGTTGGAGATATCCAACATATCATTGATGTGCAGGAGGAACAGAGTTGGGGATAGCACGCAGCCTTGGGGTACACCAGCGTTCACGGGCTTGGGGTCCGAGCAAAAACCGTCGAGAACGACCTGTATGCTCCGCCCAGTGAGGAAGCTGCTGATCCACTTGCATAAACTCTCGGGAAGCCCATAGGAAGGTAGCTTCGAAAGAAGCCCCTTGTGCCATACACGATCGAAGGCTTTCGCCATATCCAGACTAACTGCCAGACCCTCTCCCTTGCTTTCAATAACAGCTGCCCAACGGTGCGTAAGATATAAAAGAAGATCACCAGCCGATCGACCATGGCGAAAGCCATATTGCCGGTCATTGACCAACTGGTGATCCTCGAGGAAGGTTAGGAGCTGCTTATTGATGATACTCTCCATTACTTTGGAGAGTAGAGAGGTAATGGCGATAGGTCTGTAGTTAGCTGGGTCCGAGCTATCACCTTTTTTAGGGATCGGATGGACAAGGGCACGCTTCCATGAGACCGGGACTACGCCTTTAAGGTAGGAGTACCGAAATAGACGCGTTAGCACTGGTGTCAACTCAGGGGCACATGTTCGTAGCACAACTGAAGAGATACCATCTGGCCCACTCGACTTATGAACTTCCAAGGAAAGGAGGGCTTTTCGGATGAGTTTTTGCCGAAAAACTATTTCCGGCATTAAGCTCGGGCACCGCGGGATGATAGGCGGTGTCTTCCCCTGGTCGTCCAAAGTCGAGTTTGAGGCAAAAAGAGTGCCCAAGAGATCGGCTTTCTCTTTTGCCGTGTAGGCCAGAGAGTCGTTCCCAGTGTGCAATGGCGGTAGGGATGGCTGACAAAAGTTTCCCAGCGTGGCTTTAGATAGCGCCCAGAACTTGCGCGTGCCAGGCGGGTAGTTTGCCAGCTGATCCCCAATTTTGACGACATGCTTGAACTTTGCTCTAGCAATTTTCCGTTTGAAGAATCTGGAGGCACGATTATATTTCCTCTTCAGAACTCTAGAGTTCGGATCCTTAGTGACTAACGCATTAGCCCAAGCTTGATAAGCCTGCCGTTTGCCAGCTGCTGCAGCCCTGACAGACGCATCAAACCAAGGCCGCGATCTGCCACCAAGTGGTACCACAGAGCTTGGTACAAATAGTTCCATGCCCTGAAGTACCACATCAGCTACAGCCGCAGCGCAGTCACTAGGATCATTGGAAGAGAAACAAATCGGCCCCCATGGGTAGGATGCAAAAAAGGACCGCATTCCATCCCAATCCGCTGACTTGTAGTGCCAAACGCGTCGAGTCGCAGGTCTTGTGCGAGCTGGGCGTTCAATGGGCACTACACTCCGTACCAAGCAATGATCAGAGGACCCTAAGGGAGCCTCGACAGTGACTTGGTACTTTCCGGGATGTGTAGTCAGCAGAAGATCCAACAAAGAGGGCATATGGCTGTCCACGTCCGGTAGACGAGTGTGCGTCTTTACCAGCTGGGACAGACCATTTGCCAGAGCAAAGTCTAACACAGATCTCCCCGCGCAGTCGGTGGCACGTGACCCTAGCCAATCGGCATGGTGCGCATTGAAGTCCCCGAGGACTACGACTTCGGCGGAGGGAATCTGTGAAAGCAGATCGTCAATCTTCGCCTGAACATGGCCCAAGAGTTGAACCGTTTCTGCATTACCACTATGGGACCTGTAGAGGCACGCGTAGACTCTGACATGGTCGTCCATGTCCACGCGCAGCCAGAGTACAGACAGTTCCCGACCTTCAAAAACCTGAAGGCGACGGTAGCAGATATCCTCCCTTACGAACACAGATACCCCGGCGTGTGGTATAAAATGGTGTTCTAGTTTATACCCGGGGTATGACAGGTACGCTGTGTCGCTAGGTTGAGATATCTGCGTCTCCGTCAGAAACAACAAGGCCGGCTGCGCCGTCTCTAGGTGATAGTGGACGGCGTTCAAGTTGGAATGAAGTCCCCGGATGTTGCAAAAGTCCACATTTAGAGTGGGTCGGGGTGCCGCTGCGTTGACTCGTCGTTTGCCCTCAAAAAACACAAAAGGCGATACTTTGCCCGCCCCAGATACGACGGGCAGCCCGAGCAAAATCCGAGAATCATTTCCCCGATTTTGCTCGGGGAGGGGGTCCCCGGCTTCATCAAAGCCGGTACCCTCCTGGGGTATTTTTCTTTTCGGTATCGCTTTCATGTTTGGCGGGGGGGGGGGGGTTGGGCTTCCGGATTCTCTCACTCACCGACGAAACATAACCAAATGAGTTTGATTACTACACGTCGGTCTTCTGTGAGAGGGTGGTCCTTCCCCGGTCGAGCCAGCCCAATACGAGCTGCAGTCAGTTAACTGCAGCTAGGCTCTACCACCTAAAAAACATGATGATTATATTTATATTTGTGTGTATCTCATCATCAAAACAATGAAGAAGTCGTAAAGATGTCGTTTATTATTCAAACGGTGTTATTAAATAAAACAAAAACGATTATCATTTTTAAACTTGGCTCTTTAAAATTGAAAAGGTTATCATTGCACGTCTGTATCAACGTGACCTCTCAGCTACGGTTAGATCGACCTTGAGGTCGTTACAAAAATACAGTTATATTAAAAAATATTAAAAAATGATTGTGTTTTATAAATCGTTTGGAATTTATGAAATACATTATTAACAGAATGTGGCCATATTTAACGGTATTTCATTATATCTATTGTACTTTATTTGTATAATTCTACCATTTAACACAATTATATCTTTCTTATATTGAAAAGTTCATTTAAAGATTCTTGGAAGAAAACCTATATTAGCAATTATGATTCATGTACCTTGTCACACTTTTAAGAACGTTACATAAGAATTGTGTAAAGGAGTTATTGTAAAATTTTGCTTGGTGATATGTAATGCTATAGAATATAAATTTTCCTCTAATGGATTAAATAAAATAGTCCGTAAAAGATGTATTATATGTAGATATTCATATATATACATATACATAACTTAAACTTGTATCGAGTGTGTGGATGAGGTCGCCGCGGTAACATTGATTATAAACAAATATATTAAAGAGTTTCATTATTAGTCTCAACTATGTCGGCTATCGGTAGCTTTAAACATAAATTTAATACAATAAAATGTTAAAAATTGTGACTAACCAATTTGTCATATTTATTTATTTTTGCGAAATTACATTTAAAAATGATTTACATTCAATATTAAAAAGCATCTGTCAAGGGTTTTTACTATAATTTTAGTGAATTCAAATTGTCCAATTATACGTTTCCACAACAATGGCAGGTCTGAGCACCGTTTAGTTGATGAGATGACCACCAATTCAAAAAACAAAATAATTGTTAAGTGAATTAAATAAAATATGAATGCTGTAAGTCGTCTGTGTATTAATGATATTAACAATAGTGGGAAGTAATGGAGTTCATGAAAATCGAAAACAACAAGGAAGTAAGATACCGGCTTTAGAAACGCTCATTAGTCTGCTGACGCCCTCCAGATATAAGGAAAACCACCTGTTAGCAAAGATATTGCAAAGGGACAACACAGCAAGCAAATAGTAACGATCAACAGCATTAAAAGCATTGCTAAGGTCGCTCAGCACAAGGATAGCCACTCATTGTTTTTCTATAAATGTAAATTTTATATGTCATATATCATTTTAAATTTTATTTCAACTTAAATAATATAATAATCAATTGCAACTTTCTCGATATATTAAGTCATCTTGTTTTCTTTAAACATTTTTAGTCATGTTAAGAAATAGAGCGCAGCGAAGCGTTTGTCCGAAGGACTACGTTTCCACTAGATACGCCCATATGCTATTTTTCCGTATGTATTATAACACGTTTGTTCCGGCGTAGCCGGCGTATTTTTCACCCTATCACGAAAATCAGCAGGAGTATTTATATTTATATTATTTGAAGGAAACAGGAGGATTTTTTATCGGATCGCCACAAATATTGGTGATCATATTCTTTGAGTCGTATATTTTCATTGTCAAAAGCATTTTGCCGGAAAACGTTCTTTTCTTGCGTTTCGTTGTCAATAATATTGTGAACTTATTTACACTATTTTGACAAGTTATATTTTAAAAGATTAAAGAACATGTAATTCTTTTTTTCCTTACAATTTTATATTTCATTGACATCAAAAATATTTTTTTATCCTTAAAGGTTACAATGGTATGTTATTCTAATATTACATGGAATAAAATAAGGTAACATATTCTTGTTACTTTATTATATTCCATGTTTTTAAATTGTTAAGGTAGTATTTTGAAAATTTAGATATCTAAAGTAAAATCCAGTTTATTTCTTTATTGTTATTGACAAAAGTAGAAATGTTTTTGGGTTGCCGAAAATAAGATGCAAAAGTAAGAGTTTTTCCTTTCACGTCGTGGCAATTGGCCTACGATTTTAAATATCAGAAAGACTATAAAAGTGCTTTTACAATATTATGTATTGTTGTAATATTGTAATTCTCTGTGTGACCATTGTTCTATACAGTAGGCTGCTTGTTAGCTGATGTGTGTGAATGACATTCCTGCTCGGAATGTCATTCATTAATGTTTGATTTTAAAATAAAATGTTGTATAGATAATTTTAAAATTGAAGAACAAAGGTAAATTAAATAATGAATTCATTACGCTTTGTTTTTCTTCAGTCATCGTCTTTGATTAAGTCACAACAATAATTATAAAACACCCGGCAGTTCTTACTTCAGACGCGGTGCGAACGTAACAGTGTATAAATTAAAATAATTTCTGCTTCGCTTCAATTTACTTTTAACATAACCTGTAACCAGAAATACTAAACATATGACTCTTATATTTTCTTATGTTTTATAATTTTATTCTTAAGGACATTAAAATGCCTTTTATTTGACAAGACACATGATGATATATTTGTAACGTTCATCGTCGAAATACCATTTCCTTGTTTGGTATTCATATTTTCGTTTCTTTTGTAAAAAATATATATTTAGTATACCTCATAGTATAATTAGTAAACATTTAAAAAATTTACAATATTGGAAGTAATAAATATCAATAATAAGTAATAATAATCACAACCAAGAAGTAATAATCACAACAAGCAGCGATGAATATTTATTTTTTAATACAAAACCTATTAAAATAAGTACTGATAAGTTACTATTAATGAGAATTACATTTGCGACTTTAGGTTGTGTAGTTCGACTAGTGACATGTATTAAGGAAGGCAGAGCAGACCAATTATCTTACAGAATTTGCCGGAATAGTTTTAAACCCATACGGAAACTCGGGGATTTCTAAATACATAGGGAAACTTGAAAATATTTATTCTATATATGAAAATAATTATTAACCTATGAGACGAGAGTGCACTGTGATCTCTCTTTAATCAGAAAATAAATGTAAACATGAAGTGAAATAATCCAATGATTAATAATTTGATTATTTACTTAAAAACAACCAAAAAAATGTTCTTAATTAATCTGCCATTTTTAATTAATCTTACTGACTTATATTTATTTATATGTTTATTTATATTATTATTTAATTTAGATAATTATTTAAACGTAAATACAAATAAAATATTATTCAAGACTGAAAAAGTAAAACCTTCTACTATTGCAATAAAATGAAGTCATTACTCCATTAAAAAATTAAATTATATAAAAGTTTTATTAGTTTTTGTTGATTTTGTTCGTAATAACATTGTTTTATACTAAAAATAGTTTCAACAATATCAGATGTTAGCGCTAACAAAGGATTCTGATCTTAATAATAGGTAGGTATATTAGACAATGTCTCAACCGAACTATACTAACTTCGAGATTATTTATATTAAAGAAATCACATTAAAAATAAGTTGGACATATAATAAACAAATCAACATATATTGCAATAGTAATACAATAATATAAATCCACCTCCGGCTTCAAGGTTCGTGGTCGTCGGTGATCACTTGATATCGGTGAGATTCACCCTCTTTTACCTCCTCTTACATAAAAAAAAACAACAGATATGAAACAAAAAACAAATGTCTTTAAATATTTAAACAATTTATAAATTAACAAAGATAAAAGGATAGAAAGAAACAAAAAAGAAACAGTAAGATATTTTTTGGTGAATTTATTAGTTATAATTCAGTAAGAGACCTTTAGTGAATCTCAACACGCGCCGACAAAATGTATAAAACATAAATATAGACTGCACTTAACAAGAAACTACCCATTAAATACATATGAAATAGCATTATTATCAATTGTCTATCTGTTATCAGACACATCTATGCATACTTAAAAATTTACATTTAAAATAATCATACTATGTATTATAAGTAAATACAATTTTATTTTAAACTTTACTTCGTTATGTATGCTTCGTTGTGCATATTGGCTACTCATTATAATATTTGTTGTTTCAAGTGATTGCATTCCAAAACTCTACCTATTATTTATAATATTTAGTAAGTATAATTTTATTTAGGCTGCTTTATAATCTCCACTAAAACGTAATTATGGAAGAATGTGAGGACGTGGACAAAGCGTTCTTCAACGTGGGACAACCAATAAATGAAAATCTCCATCAAAGCTATTACCATAAATATTTAATACCAGAAGCTGTAGATATTCATTTAACATGTCTATTAAAAGATTATTCAGCGTATGACTTGGTCTTTTTAAGATATAAATGTATACATCTTTAAAAAAAATCGTTCCTAAATGTAGACTCACTAAAACAAAACACTTTTTGTGCAACGAAATTCGGTTTTATAATAATCATAGAGTATGATACAGAGAGACTTGTCTAAAATGAACTTATAATAGTTCTGTATATGTTGGATTACTATAACGACTTCCAAGTTGTTTTTATTAGCATTCTTATCTCAAATATAACAAAAGACATAACTACTGTTATTTAGACTAAATGTTATTCAAACTAAACTGTTATGCATCGCGGTTATAAAACTACTACCATAAATAAAGATAAAAACCAATTTAATTTTAATCTTTGTAGTTTTAACAGTTAGCGACTGTCCTGATCTTCTATGGCCTTCAATAGAGGTGCTGTTATATATATCAGTAGTAATATATACAATCTCAATTATAATGCTAACGAAAAGTTAGCGACAATAAGACATTCTGTTAATACTGTGACATCAGAAGTCACGTGAATGGAATAGTTAGGGGATAGTTATTTACATTTTGAATGCTAAAGAATAATAAATACCACTTTTAAGACAATTTATTATTAAAGTTAAAGTTTTCTAACGATTGTCTAAAATGTTTTTTAAGTTTAAAATTTTAGGGATAAAAGGATAGAAATATATTTGTAAAATGTACGATTGTATTTAATATTACTTCATAAAAAATTAAATTGCATTTTGATTTATTACAAAATTGATTGCTAAATAGTTATATAGAAATACATAATATTATATAAGTAAGTTAGATTTAAGCAAACAAAGAAGTTCTTAAAGAAATTCCTTTTAGCGTCGTAGTCCATTTCTTTCGTTCTTCAGTTAGAGAACTCTTAATATTGGTAACCAGTAGCCTCTCTTATTGTATTACGGATATTTTTGATAATTACCGGCTCTGTGATTATTATAACATACAACTCATTCCGAGTAGTATTTATTTATTTTGATTATTCTTTTTAATACAATATAACATATCATAATTCTTTTATATAATCACTAAACAATTTTATAAACAAAGAGATCATACTTTAATTCATTAATTATTACACTATAACTTAAAGTGAAATTAAAGACCACGCCTCGCAAAATTTATTTTGTATATTGCATTAATTGATCGTTATGTTTTTGATTAGTTTCAAACTGTACTACTGTCACTGGAGTCACAATCCTATTATTTATTATTATTATTGATTACACTGCTTACCAGAATAGAGCTGGCTATGGAAAATATTATTATTAATATATGATAATTAGAAAATATTAATTGAAATTTGAATAATTTCACTTGGTACATATTGACACATACGCCTTTTTTCTTTTTTTAACTTATTTAACGTTTTTTTTTTGTTGTGAAAAATATATCTGTTACACCTTGATTGAACCTAGGGCCTCTTTATTCCAAAGTGCGCATTGTCGTCACTACTCCAGACTTTTGTCAGTTTAATATAAGAAAGCAATTGTCTAATATTCAGAAAATTTTTTTGGATACATTATTTCATGATTCATGTAAGTGTACACAAATATAAAGTTATCAAAGGGTACTCAACGGCGTCATGCTTCTAAATATTTGTCAATAAATTTCCTTCACAAAACCTTTTGAACCTTAAAAAGATACGTCGAAAAATGTAACGCGAATTCAGACTATTGACATAACTGGAAGAGTTTTGTGTTCAAGATTTTCTTTTGAGATACACTGACGTATTCTTCACTTTATTCCTATGTCGAAGATTATATTATTCGAGCGTCAAAACTGAGACTAATTTGTAACAAAGGAATAACAAATCATTATTTAGTATCTTTTTATACACATATAACCGTTATTCTATACAGTTTTATACAGTATTATATATTATTACAGTTAAATTCAAAAAGCAAAGTTTATTTAATATCTCATTGCAATTGAATGAAATGATAATCCTTTTCAAGCTGAAAATTGAATTATATATCGTAAATCGTTCAACAGGAATAGTTTGAGTTGATCAAAATAGTTAATAAAGGAATTTAATTTACGTTATGAGATGTCAATTTGGGGTAACTTTGACACATTGTTGACGAGCTCCAGCCAACTCTGTACCGCAAAACAGACTGAAAATGAAATTATTTTATAGAGAGTATTTAGAAAATATTGTATTTATTCCTGAAGCTAAGTTAACCTTTCAGAACAGCCTTAAGCTATTTAAAATACTGCAAGTAATACACTAAAACCAAGAAGGAATATTAGCTATTACTTCCTTCACAAACTATAGTTACTTGATTTACAGAAAAAAAATATATATATAAATAAATTTATCGAAACGATTCGCTAACATTGAAGTTCGAATAATAATAATTTGAAACAGATTAAATAAGAAGCTAATGACAACAATTTGATACTATATTTTAAATTACATTAAACACTCCATCGGTGGTACTTTCACTACAGAAGATATGGAATTCAAAAAATTTGTAAGATTTTACGTGACCTTAATTCAATACGCCTTCCATCTCACAGTCTATACGTGATATGTATTATAATTATTATATGACACATGTAGTGTAGGAGCTGTGATACTTAAGTAAAATTCGTAATTAGAATAGTATTTTTTGAATGACATATTTATTTTCATTATACATTGAACTTATTAAACATTTGTAAATATAATAACACCAATATTACTTCTAGAAATTTTTGGTTTTAGAGTAATCAAAGACCAAAATAGATTAATTACAACGAGCTATCAATTAACTAAGAATAACACACGGGCGTAATGTTCGAAAAATATCGCTTCTTTAATTATATAACAATAAATGATAAAAATCAAACCCATAAAAGACAAAAACAGAAAAAATTATGTTCATCTCTCATCCTATAAAAATACAATCCAGACACAAAATGATAAAAATAAAAGAATCCACCCTTAATACTAGTTATCAAACTCCGTTATGATATCTCTACACTTTGTTTAACGTATCCTTTGTAACAAAACCTAATTTAAACAATATTTTACCTTAGATCATGTCACTAGTTAGCTGACGTCATCAGGTCAAGGTCACCATCATGTGACCATGACATATTCTATAATTTTCTAGATGTATTGAATTTGACAACAGCTCATATCCACTAAAATGTATTTGAAATTGTTACACAATACAATAATATGAGTACTATATGAAATACCTCGAAGTACAAGTTTTTACCGAAGCAACATAAAAATAACACAAATTTTATACATCGTTTTGTAAATCTAAGAAAATATTTCAGGAAGTATACTATCAAGGTAAATAGCTAATATCCAAATTCTGACAATTCATTTGACATTATGATTTTTTTTATAATTATCGTTAGATAATTAATAGTGAGCAAATTAATATTTTACTTATTTAGAAATCTCTATATAATTAAATAAAACAGACACAATCATAATTACAACTGCTTCTTACTTTAAATAAATTCTTTTCTACTTTCTAGTCAACTAAGCAATTTAAATTTTTTTTCTTAAATAAAATAAGTCTTGAATCATAACAATATAAAAAGTTATGTTACAACATAATTAATTTACATTATCCATGCTCGAGTGTAACCTATTACACCATGGTAATGACTAACTTAACTTATTTTTTCTATGATACTGGAGGAAGGTCACGTAAAAAGCATGACGACATATATGAAGAAGGAGGGCATATATGAAGAGGTTGATATCTGTGGCCGAGGCGAAAGAGGTATGCAGGGACCGAAGAGTTTGGCGCTCCGTCGTCTCTGGCTGCCCCGCAAAGGATATAGCGTGAAGCTACGTAAATAATAATATTATTTGAAATGCTTACTTAAAACAAAAATAAAATTATCCTATGTTTATTTAAGAAATTATTAATTAATTGTTAGTATATATATGTATAAAGAACGCATACAATATACTAAAATAAAATAAAAAAAGTTTTTTGTTGATTTCGGGTCTAACACACACTGGAAGAAATATAAAATAATAACAACAAATTACAATAGAAACCTAATGAGACAAAAAAAAATCTTTCAAACAATAAATATAACAAAATTTGTCATTCTGCAACCAATTACTTTTTCTTTTAAAATAATAGCTCGTTACACGTATCAGTTGATAAAATAAGTAATTATTTACAACTATTTCTGGTTTCATTTATATTTAAAATCAATATGTAAGTTGGGTGAGATAGAGTTTATAGGAGTGTTGTGATGTGAGTTTCGTCCATTATGTTACAAGGTGCAGTCAATCAACCCTTCCTTACTTCCCAGTTAAAATTGTTATTAATCATTTCCTCATAGTTTTTGCTGCTTGTAACAACGAAAAGTATCTGTATGATGATTTATTAATATACAATATGGTCCCTAAATAGATTACAAACTTTAATAGTGGAAAAGTTGACCTGTCTGTATGTTCACTATTGTCTCTGGGATTCATAAATTTAGGATTAGTACGAAATGTATAATATAATTATCAACTAGTAAATAATTAATAAGAATAAACAATTAAGATATATTAGCCAAATGACTAAATAGTCGTCCTTACTGCACATAACTTGGTCCATCGAGTGGTGTGACGTCAGGTGTTGACTTTTACCTTGTACTTTCAAAACACCCGCACAATATCTGGGGTGACGTCATTGTCTACTGACAATAAACTATAATGAATTATTATAAATAAAGTAAACTATTGTTTACTTTATTTATAATAATTCATTACATTCAATGACTGAAACGTCGTGGTACCTTGTTTTTTATTTCAGTAATTGTTTCCCGTCGGCCTCACCTGTGAATAATACACTGACAATTAATGAAATATATTATTTGATTGATAGACATGGGATTTGATGAATTAAATTACTTTTCAATTAATAAACTTTATTTGATTGATTTAAATAATAATACTATTTTATTCATTTATTTTTATTTTTTATTTTTTTTATTTTTATGATATTCTCAAGTGGTTGGAAGAAACTGATGTATAACTAATTAAATGTGCTATGAAATTACAAACAAAATAAGATTCTTCAAATGTCATTTATACATTTGTTGTTAGTGCCTATTGTGTATACCTGCGTGTATGAACTGACTTTGAGTAGCGATAACGTAATTAACGAGTGGGTATATGATATTCAATAAAATATTATTTGATATTATTACTTAAACACAAAATACACTCCTATGTTTATTTAAGAAATTATTACCTAATTGTTAGTTGATAGAAGATATAATTAAAATATTGGAAGTAATATATATAAAGAATACGTACAAAATGTAAAAATTAAAATATTTAATATAATTAATTGGATTGTTGATTTTACATAATATGTCATTAGAGATATAAAAACAGAGGGTAATTTCACGCCCATACTACTTGTTAATAACACTGTCTATCAACAGCGATCAAATATAGAATCAATAGTTTATTGTGACCTAATCTCAAAATGCCACCATTATTACAAGTTTTGTTGTGTCAGTATTCGACTTGAAATTTAAATCCTCTTTGGTATCTAAAAACTAAGAAAATTCGTTAAATCTGTTCAAAAGTAATTTAACGCTAATGTTGGATGTTAAAAATTGTAGTTTGGTATCCTATTACGGCGCACGGTTTTCTGAAAATTATATGAAATGGGAGGACTGTAACATAAATCACGGTGGCTTGGCTTAAACGTAAACGATGATTAACTTATGAAATAAATAATTCCCAAACTCACAATCTTGTAACCTTTAATTAATTAAAATATGCTTACGGTAAAAAAAAATCCAATTTCTAATTAGTCTTGACTTACTAATAACCCTTTATAAAATACTTTGGGACAATTATTTTACCATTAACTTCATAGCTTAGTAATATTTGTTATTGTTATGAACGATGTTTAGGACACCGCATCTTATGAAAATAGTACACACTATAATACCTAGTATTAACCCGCTTTCCGCTTCATCTCGTGTCTTAAACCAGTTAGTAAAAATAGCAAATCTTTGAGATGATCTTCTCGGTGGTAGACCATAACATCAGGTCGCCGGCAAGGTTACCGCCCATCGGACAAAGTCGTGTCGCAAAGCGACCTAGTCGTGTTCCGGCACGTTGTTCGATGAAGCCGTCTATATGGGAAATGGGTCTGAACAGTTGCGTTGCGTTGGCGAACCGGTTTGGCGTTGAGTTGGTGCTTATTGTGTCGGGTGTCTAGTCGAGGAGGGTAGCGGGATCCGAAGCGACGGCTTTCCGCTGGCCGCCCGCAGATAGTTGGGGGCCCAATTAGTGGGTCAGCCACCCACGAAAGGCTGCCCCGCCAGCTGCGAAAAATCCCAGGGTGGCTCCATCGTGCTGGTTGGCGACCAGATGAGGAGGCCCGGTGGCGATCCCTGGGGGGGTTCGGGCGTCCCCGCAGTCTCCAGACTAGCCTCCCAGTGGCATGATATCACCAATATTGACGTCGGGTTCGATACGTACCGCCTCGTTCAACTGCCATTTCTCATCCTATTCACTCTTATTTTTAATTTTTTTAATGAAAAAGGCCAATAAAAAGATCAAGTTTTCACAGCGGTTGCACTCCTCCTCATTCAAAGTGCAGCTCACTAATATCAGGGGTTTGCACTCTAATCTCCAACCTGTCCACCACCACCTAGAGACAGAGCAACCGCACTTGCTCTTTTTGACGGAGACGCAGATACAATGTCCTTTGAGCACTGCGTACCTAGATTATCCCGGCTACTCGTTAGAGCACAACTTTCGCTCGCGTGCCGGGGTCTGTGTGTACGCGCGGAACGACCTCTGTATCCTGCGTCTCCGTCACCTTGAAGACCCCACTTTTTCTTCCCTATGGGTTTTAGTAGACACAGGAAACGAAAAAATCCTGTATTCCTGTGTTTACCGTTCGCACAGCGGTGACCAGGAGACAACTAAATTATTTGAGCATCTCGGTGAGGCTGCTGATTTGGCTCTACATCAGTATCCTTCAGCGCAGCTCGTCTTTCTGGGGGACTTTAATGCCTGTCATCAGGACTGGCTGTTCCCGTACCAGAAGACCGACCATGCTGGAAGAGAAGCGCGGAATTTTGCGTTGTCCTTCGACCTCTTTCAGCTGGTGAGGCAAGCGACAAGGGTACCAGATGTAGTAGGCCATACAGCCAATTGCCTGGACCTTCTGCTGACAACTGATCCGGACAGGTATAGTGTTGAGGTCACCTCCCCCTTGGGAACCTCCGATCACTGTCTGGTGAAATCTGTATTTACATATTCCCCACCTGTTTTCGAACCACATGGTGTTAGGCGAGTATGGAAATACAAGTCAGCAGATTGGGATGAGATGCGTCACTTTTTTGCATCTTATCCTTGGCGGCAGGTCTGCTTCTCTTCTTTGGATCCGTCGAGTTGCGCGGGCGCTATAACCGATGTGGTGCATCAGGCAATGGAGTATTTCATTCCTTTTACTGACGTACCCATCGGTGGCAAAGCTCGCCCATGGTTTAATGCCGAATGTGGTCGTGCTGAAGACCGCAAACATTCGGCATACCTCATTTGGGCTGATGCTCGAAGCCGCAAAGCTCCGGATGTACGTTCAAAGAAGAGAGCCTTTAACCAAGCTGCCAAGTCCTATAAAAAGGCATTACGGAAGGCTCGACGCGATCGAATCGCTAAGAATGGCGAAAAGCTCTCTGTCAGACCTACTGGCAGTCGAGCTTTCTGGTCTCTTGCCAAAGCGATCGAGTCGAACTTCTGCCAACCCTCACTGCCTGCTCTGCTGAAGCCGGATGGATCTTTGGCCTATACAGCGACAGAGAAAGCGAACGTATTTGCTTCTCTGTTTGCTGATAATTCGCATCTAGACACTGGCAATGCTTCTCCAGCACATCTTCCTCACTGCGGTATTTCGATGCCGGAAATCCGCATCACTAACAAAGAGGTATGGAGAGTATTGTGTCGTCTTGATGTGAATAAAGCCAGTGGTCCTGATGGTATACCAGCCATTCTGCTGAAGACGTGCGCAGCTGAGTTGTCTCCTGTATTGACACGTCTGTATCGCCTCTCTTTCAAGACTGGAATAGTGCCGAAATCCTGGAAGCTTGCAAACGTGCAACCAGTGCCCAAAAAAGGCAGCCGTGCTGATCCTGCCAATTATAGACCAATTTCAATCACCTCCATACTCTGCAAGATTATGGAGCGTGTATTGAACACGCGCCTTCTAGCGTACCTTGAAGGTAACGATCTCCTCAGTGACCGACAGTACGGATTTCGCCGAAATAGGTCCACTGGGGACCTTTTAGTGTATGCTACGCACGTTTTAGGCGAGGCCATCGAGAAGAACGGAGAAGCGGTCGCCGTCTCTCTGGACGTCTCGAAGGCATTTGACAGGGTCTGGCATGCGAGCCTTATAAGCAAGCTTTCAGCGTACGGCATATCTCCTGGTCTGATGGGCTGGGTAACGGACTTTCTGAACCAAAGATCTCTCCGAGTAGTTGTCGACGGGTGTTCCTCGGAACCTCTGACAATAAAAGCCGGAGTGCCTCAGGGGTCCGTTCTTTCTGCAACTCTTTTCCTGCTGCACATCAACGATCTGCTGAAGCCCGGTATCTATGGGTATGCAGACGACAGCACAGTTGTAGAAAGATACCTGCCGAGTAGTCGGGCTAGTAGAGATCAAGTACAGTCAGAAAGAGAAGCCATGGTGCAACGTTTGAATGACAAACTTCAGGCAGTCTCCGCATGGGGCAATGCCAATCTTGTCAAATTCAACGCCACCAAAACGCAGACGTGTCTGTTCACCGCCAAAAGGAGCCCTTTCACCTTGGCTCCTACTTTCCAGAATGTATCTTTGGAATACAGTGACCGGCTACAGTTGTTAGGCTTAGAGATTTCCTCGAACCTCAACTTTGGTCGGTGTATTGAGTCCAGAGCAAGAGCAGCTGCAGGGAAGCTTGCCGTTCTTGCGAAGGTCCGTCAGTGCTTTACACCGGGACAGCTTCTTGTATTATACAAAGCACAGATCCGGTCTTGTGTAGAGTACTGTGGTCACATATTCGCTGGTGCCGCAAAGTCTCATCTTGCGGTTCTGGACTCAATTGAGAGGCGAGCAAAGAGGCTTATAGGCGATCCCGAATTGGTAGAAGCCAACCTCCACAGCCTTGAACACAGGCGTAGAATTGCTAGCCTCTCAGTATTCTATAGGATACATTTTGGTGAGTGTGCGCTGGAATTACACGACTTAATTCCTCCGTCCCCCTTCCATCACAGGACGTGTCGACGCACGGCAGGTATCCATCCTTACGTTGTGGACATTCCCCCTGTCCGAACGAAGCGCTTTGCTTCGTCTTTTTTAATTCGCACAGCGAAGGACTGGAACAGCTTGCCTGCGTCGATTTTTCCGTCCGAATACAATGTGGGCGTCTTCAAGAGAAGAGTGAATAGGTTACTAAGTTAATGCGCTTTACCATCTAAGACTACATTTCCACTTTCCATCAGGTGGAATGTAGTCAAGCATTAACCTAGAAAGTATAAAAAAAAAAAAAAAAAAAAAAAATGACGCTACATTTACATGGCATTTGATACATTTCATATAACGGGATAAACGTGTATTCTGATTGGTTGATAATATTTTAGATTAATTTTATGTAAATATTAAGAATACGGTGGACTCATGAAAATTGTTACAATTATAGAACCCTAATACACGTCGACCATCTTGGATGTAAATTTATCAAGGTTAGTATCGACAGGATACCTAATTTGGCAATTACTCAGCCATTTCATTATTTGTTTATTGTTTTTTTTCTTCTTCGTTTCTTCTTTTTAGTCATTTATATTACATTACTTGGGGAAAGTACACACACCTACAGAGGTGTGTACAGACCACTTTTGTCCATAAAAATTTGTACCGTAACAACATCAAAGATATAACCTTCTCAACAAGTGAGGTTACCAAATACAATAACCACACCACATTACATTAGTGTAGAAGATTAACATTGTGTTGAATATTATTAACATTTAAATACAGATAGGACCATGATATTTAGATAAAATGAACCACACATTTTCTTAAAGTGTAGTTTGTTGTTTATATTAATTTATAGTTTGTTGTTAATATATATAAGTAATATGTATAACAATCAACATTTCTAAGGAGATGTTCATGAAGCTTAAGTTATATTGTATTTATTACTGCGCAGTTTAACTGAGATTTTAAAGTTAATTCCTAAATTGCGCCTTCAATTAGTTTATTTATGATGAAAATAATCTTCTGAAGACTCCATCAAATGATGACAATTATCAAATGGACTATTACTGAAGAATATAACTAATAACAATTCAACATCTCTATTGAATGGAAACTGATTAAAGTTGAAATATTACATAAACAACCATTGGCTGCGAGTCATGTTAAAAGTATCTGTAGTACATTTCCAAAACATTGAAGCAAAATAAAGAAATATTTCACTCAATTATAAACTTTTAATGCTGATTTTATATTCACTAAATATATTCAGCACGCAGTCTTACGAATCAAACTTTCTCATCCCCTTCTAAGTTTCTAAACTTGGTAGTTACATATAATCTATTGCTGGATTACAAATATGCGGGTTTGCCTAATATTGATATTTACATCTAATAAGACATTGTACGTCTTATAAATCATAGTTTTAGTTTGTGACAGTTTTTTGATAAAAGTTCCAAGACATAAACTTTTTTTACACTTATTAAAGGTGTTTGTTATGAACAAGCAGATTCAATATTATTATTTTGTTTAAAATTTTCTAAATTATTTCCTTTCGTTGTCAGATGTTAAGATCTTGTAATTATTTATACGAGATATATTTAAATTGATAAAACTTAATATTATTAGCATTGAGACAATACCAATATTTACGTGTCTTTCTTTAATTTATTGAGAAATAAAAGTTAACATTAAGTATGTTTTATGAAAAGTTCAATGTTTCAACATGAGACGTTTTAATTTTAATAAAGTTTTAATTATTTTTCCTTCAGATTAAAATAGAAAACTCGTGATTTGTTAATATCGTGTTCCAAGTGTTGTTCGCAATTCTCTTCAGAACCACAATTAACAAGTATCATTGAAGCTAAAGTTGTGAAGAAGTTCCTAGCAACCTGAATATCATACTATTAGCCACATATTATTAAACTTAAAACTGAATCTATAATACTCTACGTAGGTTATCGACAGCGGTAGTGAACACACAATAAAAGTTTTTCAGTCACTTATACGTGTACAGGAAATAAATGAAGCAGTTTCAACTTCAGCATATTTTGAGTTAAGTTTAAAGTATATATGTGTGAGTATCTATCATATATCATGTTATATAATCTTTATCAATAAATGGAATACACATTATTATTATTATTTTTAAGAGACTTAAAAAAGATCAGCTAATAAATATACAGATATATTTTATTAATATACATATTTTAATATTGAGTGATGTACTTTATAATAGATACGTAGTTTATTATTTATGTTACCGCGTAGTGATCGCACAGTGTGTACCGCCTGTGCAATGAGCACATGACAGAGTTTAATTAATGGTTCGTATTATCTTTTAACGTTACCGTTTTAAAATTAAGTTAAATAAGTAAGGTATTACATCCACTGCCAAATAACATTACCTCAGCCAACTAAGCTAGTTAGTCTAAAATGCATTTTAAACAAACTACTCTGTCAGTTTAAAAAATTGTAATTTCTTACTATTAATTTTTGAGTTGTAATTATCTTCATATTTATCGTTTGTCGATGTCATTGAAGACAAACAGACTTTCTTTACGTTAATTTCTGCAAAGTAAACTAGTATCCGCAATGATTTAAAAGTATATAAAATATCATTGAACCTCATTATGCCTACGAGCAATTTCTACCGATGATGGTCAGGTCAAGGTGTTGCTTAACATTTAAGTATTATTGTGATAGCATTATTCAAGGTACAATAATTATGTTTTAAGTAATTTTATACATAATAAGAAAGTAAGATGAAAATATATATTTTAAGTTTGAAAGCATTAAAACCTTTTATAAAACGATGTGTTTAAACAAATTTACAACTGACTTCGTACGCATAGCGTTTTGGAACTCGAATGTGTTTGTAAAAGATATACGTTTATTTATGAATGTTTGTTTATTCAAAACATTATAGTTTGTTTATTCAAACCCACAAACAAATTATAAATTTATTTTACGAGCGAACTTTTTTCTCACATGTTTACTTTATGTGAGATGAAAAAATCGATGAAATTTCGACTTTTAAAGCTTATTTCTACATATTTTCTTCTATTAATTCCCAATAACTTCCAGCTTTATATTAATTTGTCTTTTGTAATATGAACTTATTTTTAAACTTAAAATTTTATACATATTTCTGTTTGATGTTTTTTAATCAATCAGTTAATTACTATTATTATTTTTTATAATTTTATATTATTTCAACATAACACATTTTTCTTCTCGAGAACTTTATATTTAGGAATCAACCCTCGTATGTTTTTTGTCTGCAAAGTACGAAAGTTGATATAAAAGTAGTCAAAGGATTTTACAAAACATTGTATTTCTATATTAGAATATTTTTATACAGCTGTTATTTGGAATTTCCTGTAACATAGGTTTCATGTCAAATTGCGGCAAATTGCATCGAAAACATTTCCGCAAAAGTGTTAAATAATATTAAAGCGTATAAATGAATTATTTAAAATAACATTTCACATTGACCATTGATCGTCCAGTATCCGTTCACTGCAGTTTAGGTGACTAAATAGACATTGAGAGATACGAATTAATATCAAATCAATGAATAAACAATTATTAATTCCAACCAATTCCGTATTATAAGATATTTGATGAACGTTGAATGAATGAATGACCGATTCCGTATTATAAGATATTTGATGAACGTTGAATGGTTGTGCTACAGTTATTCAACATTATATGTTACAGTGATTACATGTAAGCATATGTAATTTTTCATAACTACGTAACATATTTGGGTTATGAAAATTGTATTAAATTGATGTGAATTTAAATGAAATATAAACAGACATGGAATCATGCAAATCAACTTAGTAGGTTTACATTGAGGAATTTAATTTAAATTCCAAGTTTGTGAAGCTAGACACAGAGATGCATGTAAGGACCTATCAGTGATATGTTGATATAAAAAAAAATAGATAAGGTTAAGACTAAAGTAGTTTTAAAAATTGTAGAGGCAGCTACTTTCTTTTTATTTTTTCTTTCTTACCTGTCCTTCCAGAAAAGTGTGGCTCTAGTCAAATTAAACAAACTATTCTATGTTTAAGATCTGCCTAATATAATATCACACACTAATTAAAGGTTGGCCGTGTTGATTGGCCATAATCTTGTACTGACCATAAAAAGGTAGATTTATAAACATGATAACCATTTCGTTAGTGGGTAATGAATAATTTTAAAATACAAAATGAGCTCTATTCACTTGAGTTCAAACAAAAATAAGAAAACTTACGCTAAAAAAGTAATCGAGGATAAACTCACATTTGAAGGCCGCCCGCCATCTTTAACTACTTAAGTTACAGGTAATCGATTTTAAGCAGAAAATATTTAGTAATCAGGTGGCGCATATCTACTATCAGAATAATGAATGAGTGTTTAATGAATTAAATGAATTATAATTCTGAAATAACTTCATAAATCATGTACAAATTGTTTGTAATCGACATCAAACTGTTGTGAAATGGTCACACTAACTTTTACGATTTATTGAAATAAAGATAAAAAGTGAATCATCTCAGTGTCCGTAAACCAGTTCAGTTGTCGTTAAAAGAACCTTTAGCACCAATATGGGTGAAAAGGTTTCTTGGTTTATTGAGCTTTAAGAGATATAATGTTACTATAAATGTAGATCTAATTTATGGACGCGGATTTACACTCCTATGTTTTATAAGATTTAGTGTACTTTTATTTGTAAAACTAACTCAGTTAGTCTTAGTTTTGATATAAAAAAGTATAAAAAGATGCCGGACTATCCCCGCTTTTAATATTTAATAATAAACGAGTAACAGGTACAGATTATTGTTTTTAATCATCAAAATTCAAACTATGCGTCGATGTTATATCTCTTAAACTACTGAGACCTTTGTTACTTAGGTTTTGTTTTTATTTTACTCAAACTACAAGGGCTTTTCATTTTAAAGATATTTCCAAATAACTGGTCTTGATATTTTCTTGTTTGTAAGCATTTAATACCGTTGAAGAAATATTACCTTTGATGGATTTACCTTTGAAATCTTTGACAGAGAGACAATGAAAAATGAAAAAGTGGTTAAATATTTCTTATGTCTATATAACTTACAACTCTCGAAATCAAAGAGGCAAACAAAATGCCGAATTTGAACTTATAACTAAAAGAGTTTAGATATTATATATTTTTTAACTGTAGAAAATTTAGCTATTTTAAATAAACAAAATTATTTTAATTAAATAAATAAGTATAATAAATTGTATATAATAATTGTTTATAGATGTCACAAAGTAAAAATACGGTCAATTCAATTTTCAATTAATTGATTTTCAAGTATCTCGGAACTCAAGTATCTCGGAACTAAAAATTAAGTACGATACCGATGTTTGTATTATTATTTATTTTATTATTTACTTGATATGTATCTCAGGCTTAAGTCTGCACGTGTGCAGTTATTATTATAAAATAGCATACAAATGAATTAGTATTACGCTATTTCTTGGTTTTAATTTAGAGACAATAGCCGTTATGAATAATGTATATTAATGAATGATTCAGTACAATATTATAAATTTAACAACCTAAAGTGAAAGTGATCAAACATTTTGTTTGAATTTCCTAGGAGGTATCAAACAGGCGCGTTATATTTTTGCTGTAACTTTGGAACAGTTACGATCTTTGCAAAATCCTTTTTTATTGCACCTATTCAATATGTCAGGAGTCTTGGGTCCAAATTTCAGCGTTCTAGGTATTACGGTTTGGGCTGTAGAGCGATGAATGAGTCAGTGAGTCAGTGAGTATCAGGGGCGTAGGAACCGTGTGGGCAGGGTGGGCAGCTGCACACCCAGAAATTTCCCAGGGTGGGCATTGCCCACCCATGCTTTTTGTTCAAAGGATTAAAATTTTGAAATTGAACATTTATTGTTTCAATGGAAATTTGTTCAAGACCATTTTAGAGGCAAAAAGGTCGCTTTTCACGACAACATGGACCTTTTCTATTTTGGGCGGATTAGATGACTCATCGACTCCTGTAATCAGAAAGCCATTGTTTGTTTCCGGGAACGCAACTATTTTATGTCTTTTGTTATTGATTACTTATGGGATACTTATGGGATGTCAAATATTTTGACCCCCCCCACTTCATGACACATCCGACTAATTTAAAAACATGCATGGTGCGAGTTTACTTTAGTTTACGATTTTCAAGTGCACTGTGAGTAACAAATTGAAAGTTTGAATGGTGCCTTGGGTGTTGACTGTGTCAATGTTGACTCACAAACATTGATAATTCACAATATTGTTCAATACTCCCTGATGTGATACGTAAAAACGATATTAAACTTTTAAAAAAATTTTTTTTTTTTCTGTAGAACTTTTTTTTCTTTGACATTATTAAAAACTAGGGGGGGGGGGTACGATTTCAAACCTGCCCACCCAGTAAAAATTTCAAAAATTTCGTTCCTACGCCCCTGGTGAGTATCTTTGTGTTTTATATATTAAGATTAATAAGGAGGATTAATAAAATTGAAAAAAAAATTTACAAACTACATAAACTAAAAAATCTCAACGAAACTCAGCACGGTAATAAATAAAGCGTCACGGTCACAGCTTCATTACAGCAACACCGTGTAACAAGATACGAGAATCATATTACGTCTATATAAAGTAATATAGAGTGACAGATCATAATTATACCAACAATTATTATACAATCAAAATATTAAGTATTTTTAAATCAACATATATTTATGATATATTATGAGGAATAAATAAATTGTGTATAATTATGTAAAGTATGTAAAGTACTGGTTACATATTTTAACCCAGTTTCTGGTTCGCTGGTCGTCTGTGGTTAATTATCACAACGGGGTACAATATACGTCATTTATTAATAATTAAGTAACAATTATTTCACTTGTATATTAAAGTGACTGTAATTGATTAAATATCACGCTGTATTGTAATCAAAGGTCAATTGTTAATGTAAGTAAAAGGGTTTAATAAACCAAAAATTGTATAAATTCCCGGTAAAATTGGAGGAAAGGAAAGGAAAGGAAAGGAAAGATTTCTACCCGAAATACCTCATTTATTTGTGGTAATATCGAGACGGACCGGGAAACACATAATTACGAGTATAACGGAATATTTTCGAACCGCATTAACCTTCTGTTAGATATATTAAATATATTAAAAATCCAATCAATGAAATTGTACTCTTATGTAAAACTAGAAACCAAACAACAAAGCATTCATTAATATATATCACTATCATAACTTTTACTTGTAATTAATTAATGGTAATTAATTTGTATTATCTTATATATGTACCATATTTATGATATTGGAATGTTATATATTTTATAATGGTAACTCAACAACATATCTCAATAACATCAATTAAGCGTGAAAGAATATAACTGAAATACGAATAAAAGAGCAAATATTGTAACAAGTCATCAATCATGTTCATCAAGTCAAGTCATCGAAGTTCGTTACTTTAGACTGTTTAGACATCTTTTTTTAATACTTTTATTATTCAATATTCTTGATTAATTTATTACCTTTTTGTATTATTAATTTACATACATATAAAAGTTTTAAGGTTTTAAAACGATAAAAGTTTTGTCTCATTATTTAGAAGTTTTTGCGATGACACAATATAAAGTTTCAGATATAATATATAGATATTTGCTTATAATCCGAAAGATCCATGTTTGTCTTCTCAGGAAATGTATGTATGCTCTTCAACGGTGTGCCACTTTGTGTGCTAGTCTTTACTTTCTCTTATTTTATAATTTATAAAATTTTAATCTGAACATACACAATGTACACAATGCAATTTTGCTACCGACGCTGTTATACGGCAGCCAAAGATGAATGCTGTGGAGATGCGATCTCTTCGCAGAATATGCGGAGTCAGTCTAGCTGATCGAATCCGCAATGCATAGATCCACAGAATGGCATGTACTAGATACGAATATG
This sequence comes from Melinaea marsaeus rileyi, assembly GCA_918358865.1. NCBI lineage: Eukaryota > Metazoa > Arthropoda > Insecta > Lepidoptera > Nymphalidae > Melinaea > Melinaea marsaeus. Next base: position 14,788,955 of record OU911086.1, on the reverse strand, counting down.
TCACGGTGAGAATGAAGAAGAACGTGCTCAGGTGGTTTGGGCACGTCGAACGAATGAGTGATGAAAGAATGGTAAAAAAGATTTATATAGGAAAAGTGAGCGGTAAGAGAGACAGGGGAAGGCCTCGAGTGACCTTCGAAAACATAGTATCTATGATACTGGAGGAAGGTCACGTAAAAAGCATGAGGATCCCCCGGAGGGCATGTATGAAGAGGTTGATGTCTGTGGCCGAGGCGAAAGAGGTATGCAGGGACCGTAGCGTTTGGCGCTCCGTCGTCTCTGGCTACCCCGCAAGAAATATGGCGTGAAGCTAAATAAATAAATAAATAAATAATCTGAACATCTTACAACTAATAAGTAATCTAATAAATAATCTAAATAGAGATTTATTTATTAACACATAACCCAAACCATTGTATCTAGACGTAATATTCGAATAAGTTTAAACTTAATACATAAGCAACAAGGAAGAGTAATAAAAGGAGAGGCTGGGGAATGTATGAAATATTTTATATCATTTAGTATATCTATTATTATAAGAAATACATAAATACAAAATATGTTGTCAGTTAATCTGAAGTACATGTGATATTTTAGTTTGTAATAAAGTATGTTTAGATGGACTATAGAATAGTTTAGACATTAATTCCGGTTGTGACACTTTTCATTGTTATTGTATTCTGCAAAGTAATAAATATTGGTTAGGATTTATTGGTCTCGATAAAGACGATTACATCGAAGTGAGCACAGTTCTAGTCCTGTCCTGTTGATGATTTTTATTCTGTATTAATTTATAATATAAATCAACTTTACATATTTGACATGTTTATAGAAAATCTCACACTATAAGTATGTTTGTCTCACTATCTATCTATACATATAAATAAAATTGTAGTGTCTGTATATAATTCCAAATTAACAGGTTTTCACTAAATGAAATATGAAAATAAAAACGTACTTACATAAAAAATCTACTTTTAAAGTTTTTATCTATCTGTTTGTATAGATAGTCGCACTTAAAATGTCTAACAACATTTAGAATCTCAACTTCAAATCACTAATGTTATATTTCTGCGAATTAAGTTTGCTTTAAATGACTGCTGGTAATTGTAAATAAAATTTGAAATAGATTTTTCATTTTCTTTCTCCGTGCTTAAAATAATTTTTAAGTAATATTTGAACCATACAAAGTTTGAAATTACGTTTCAAAGCTAATATCCTGTCTTTAATCGAATTATGGTCAGTCATTGTAATGATGTGACAATTTTTTTCACAAAACTTTGGTAATATTATATCGGTTTACAATATTACCGTACTCATGAAATGATACGACATTACAACATAATTTATTTAATGAGTACTTACGAAGTTCCAAATAGAACATTGGTATTTCCACTGCGCCAGTTATTAACCGCTGACATTTAATTTACTTCTTTGTATTCTATTCTCCACTTTCTTTCTGTAAGTATAACAATTTTGTTACTCATAACATATTACAGATAACATAAGATAAGTGAACTAATTGATTACAACAACTCCATGTCGTATCGTTTTTGTATGTATTTGATCTCTATATTAGCATTTAAATTAATATCCATGATGTGTCCTCTGGTCTTAATTCTAAAGTATAATGTTAAATAAAACTAATTAATAGTATAAAGAATTACATGAATTATAATTTTAGTTAGTTTAAATTCCATCGGAAATATATTATTTTATTTTTCATCAGACTCATGACAATTTTCCGCGTCACAGAACCTCTTTTAACAAGATTATATCACGTCCTTACCATCCCACAATATTTCCAACTGCTCGCACCATGCGGACGTTTGTCATTTACCTGTTATAAAACATATTTTTTCGTGGTTTTAATGAAATTATCAAACGCTCCAGTCTTACCTCTCTGATAAAAAGTCAAACAAAATGGGTCCCGCTGCGTGTTAATTTAATTTTTAAAAGAGATTTGCTAAAACAATGGATATCGGAATATAATTGAAAGACCGCTGTTGATGGTTGCAATAAAATAATAAACTATTTATTATATCTAATAAATATATACAAATTTGGTATTCATGTTTATTTCAATTCAAGTTTAATTCAAGACATTTTCCAATAATATTTTATGAAAGTAGAACGCGTTTATACGATCTTAAAACTATGTCTGTTCATTTGTATAAAAGTAAATATCATCAAAGTGTGCCCAAATGTTACTTTGTTTTGACTAAAACTAATAAACCTAAATAATTTTAGTCAAATTAGTTTTTGTTTTCTAAGTGTTATAAATCCTCTTTAGTATAAATATTATTTTTAAATAGAAATTAATTATAACAAGAAATGTCATGGTCACTCACAAAATAAAAATGAAGAAATATACTAACTTTGAAACCAGCTTATTTATTATTATTTATTAATTTTCATTATTTTGGTCCTTCGAGAAAATTTAAATAAATATTTAGTATATTTTTACGTTTAATTTTACAATGGTCAAAACAAGACAGCAAATTGCTGCTATGGAGAAAGTTGGAGATTATATGGCTTAGGAACCCTCTCTAGAATACTCTCAAGCAACAGGTGAGTTGGGTAGCCCTTCTTCAAAACATTTATCCACAAAAAGATGACATCACTCTTCATCATCATCAACAAAGACAGTTCAAAAACTGGCAGTAACTGCAGAGCATGCCCGTAAACAGGCTAATTTAGAGGCGGAACGTGAGCGCGTTGCTGCAGAACGTGAAAGAGCTGTGGCTGAATTGGAACTGCAAGCACAGCTTGCAGCTATTGAAGATGCGAGTGCTGGTGGCAGCCGTCATAGCCATTCTATTGTAGATTTATGGTTAGATAAAAATAATGTTCTTGGTGTTCCTCAGAACCTTGTTATTGATTCAACTCAGAAGGTTGTTCCGATGCAGCCGACAGAGGCTCTTGGCTCGGTGCAACCACCTACTGTAGCACGCCCAGTTTGCCTTTGTGCTACAGCTTCGACAAAAGTGAGTCATATGCAACTACCAAATTTTGATGGCAAGTCTAATGACTGGTTGATTTTTAGACGTATATACGAAGATACCAAGCCTGTCTTTTCTCCTGCTGAAAACTTGATCAGGCTTAGCGGTGCGTTACGCGGAACGGCAAAAGAAGCCGTTACCACGCTTTTAATCGCCGCCAACGATCCAGACCAAGTTATCGAAGCCTTACAAAGGAGATTTGGTCAAAGTGAGGTAATAGTTATACAAGAAGTGGCTAAAATCAAGGCCCTACCTAAAATAAATTTATCTGATTCTGGTAAGCAGGTATCAGACTTTGCTTGCAAGGTACGCAATTGTGTTGAAACTATTAAGCTTTTAAAGCAAAGGGAATATTTATTTTCTCCAGAGCTTTGTAATGCGATTATTGGCAAATTACCTGTATCCATGCAAGTCCAATGGGCGCATTTTGCCTTCAAAATGAATAACGAGAATTTTAGTAAGCTAGAGCTTTTATTTGATTTTTTAGATCATGAGGCCGATATTAGGAATCGTTTTGGTTATATCACAACTAGCGATATATCCAACGTTAACACGAATATTAAAGGAAGTAAATTTAATTACTATTCAACCTCTTTTCAAAATGTAGATTCTCAGCTTAACAAGAAGTTTACATATAAAGTTAATAATATATTTTGTTATTTCTGTAAATCTTCACAGCACAATACCACTGACTGTCAAGAATTCCTGAATCTTTCTGTAGAAGATAGATGGCTTTGGGTCAAAGAGAAAAAGGTTTGCTATCATTGTTTAAAGAAAGGTGGGCATAAATATATATCTTGTAAACCGACGCAACGTTGTGGTGTACAAGGGTGTATGAAGAAACATCATGAGCTTCTTCATATTATATCACCACCAACTTGCAATGAAAACACTAACAATAGTGATGTTGTTACCCATTCTTCTACTTTGAGCCCTCCCTCTGCCTTTCCTAAACCTTTACTTAAAATTATTGGTGTGACATTGAGCGGTCCTTTAGGTAAGATTGACACCTTTGCACTTTTAGATGATGGTTCTACAGGAACCTTCATTGACGCTGATATTGCTAAAATCATAGGTGCCAGTGGACCTTCTACGTTGTTACAGATGAAATGTATTAGCGGTTTGTCAAAAGAAGCTCAAGTACAGGTAGTAGATTTTGATATTAAAGGTCAAAACAGTAATGTAACGTATCATGTGCGCAATGCGCGATCTATTAAAGATCTTAATCTAGGTGCACAACGATCCCTTAGTATTGATGACCTAAAATTGTATTCTCATCTAGCTGAATTAACGGATAAAGTATCATATTACGAAAACGCTAAGCCAATGCTTCTGTTGGGAATAGACAATTGGCATTTAATAATTTCTAAGGAGGCTCGTAGAGGCCGCAAGTCAGAACCTGCAGCCAGTTTTACTGCTCTGGGTTGGGTTTTATTCGGTTTTCGTAATAGTAGAACTGACAGCGTCGAATTCGTAAATCAATGTACTAGTGAAAGATCCAATGACTTAGATATTATTATTCAAGATTATTATAATTTGGACTCTATAGGTATAACTAAAAAAGATTTGTATTCAGCAGATGATAAACGTGCCATACGAATTTTAGATGATACAATTCGTCATCTTCCTAACGGGCGTTTTGAAGTAGGATTACTTTGGCGAAATGATAATATGGACATTCCCAATAGTAGTTATAACCTAGCTTTGAATAGATTTAAGTCTTTAGAAAACAAATTTATGAACGATACAAGCTATGCCGAACTTTATAGACCGATATGATCAAATCAAATGGAAACATTGGTTTTCAGACGTAGAAGCAGTTCAATTTCTTAAAATACCACGTTGGTATATTACTAATGAGGATAGTTCTATTATTAATAATGAAAATGTAGTCGATCGAGAACTACATGTATTTTCTGATGCAAGTCAAAGTGCGTATGCAGCGGTTGCTTATTGGCGATTCGTTTTTCGCGATCAATCTATTCGCACATCTTTGATTTGTAGTAGAGCTCGTGTATCTCCCTTAAAACCAATATCAATTCCTAGATTGGAGTTGCAAGGAGCTTTAATCGCAGCGCGGCTTGCAGCTACAATTTGTTTGGCTGTAGTTCATAAGCCTACGAAACGATTTTTTTGGTGTGATTCTAAAAATGTTTTAGCTTGGCTTCGAAATGACGCCTGTAATTTCAAACCTTTTATAGCGCATATAGTTGGGGAGATACTGGAAATCACCGCTACGAAAGAGTGGCGCTGGGTTCCGACTAAATTTAATGTGGCTGATGATGCTACACGCTTTCAATCTACTCGTCTTTCGCTAATTGATCGCTGGTTTTCTGGGCCAAAATTTCTCTTTTTAGAAACAAATGCTTGGCCGGCTGAAACTGATACACATTTAATTCCGATCATTGAGCTTAAAAAGTCTGCAAAGCTCGTTGACGTTAATTTGATTAATGAAACCATCACCAAGAACCCAGTAGTAGCTGATCCTGTAAGATTTAGTTCTTGGTTACGGTTTTTGCGGACAACTGCTTACGTACACAAATATGTAAAAAGACTAAAACTGTTAGTTATTAAAAAGAAAGGGTTAACACTAACTTCACAGCCATGTAATGGTAGTGGTCGTGATACTCCAGCTTTAGTGGATCTTACGGCAGAAGATTTGATGTCCGCGCGTCTACAAGTACTGCGAAGCTGTCAAGCAGACTCTTTTAACAGAGAGCTTAGATGCTTACAGACCGGAACTCCTTTGCCTCAAGACAGTAAATTGCGAAATTTAGAAATATCTTTAGCTGAAGATGGTCTAATGCGTATGTCGGGACGAATTGAAGCAAGTACATTTCAAACAGAAGATCTCAATAAATCTATAATATTGGATGGAGATCATAGAATTGAGCACCTCTTGATCCTTCATTATCATATCAAGTTTGCTCATGCCAATAATGAAACAGTTTTGAACGAGATGAGACAACAGTTTTTTTATTTTTCGTTTGCGCTCCATAATAAAGAAATCTTTCAAATATATAATAAAGAATTTCTTGTCAATTCTGCAAAAATCGCAAAGCTACAGTATGCTGTCCATCTTTTGGGAATCTACCTGCAGCTCGGCTTGCACACCACTACCGTCCATTTACCTTCACTGGATTGGATTACTTTGGTCCTGTCATAGTTTGCATAGGAAGACGAACGGAGAAAAGATACGTAGCATTGTTTACTTGCCTCTCTACTAGAGCTATTCACCTGGAAGTTGTAAACAGACTTTCTGCTGATTCGGCGATTCTGGCTCTGAGACGATTTATTGCGAGAAGAGGAACTCCTCAAGAAATTTGGTCCGATAATGGCACATCATTTGTCGGAGCCAATAAAGAACTGAAAGCTTTCTATGGAGATGCTATATCAAATACGGCAGCAAATTTAAACATACATTGGCACTTTATTCCACCCGCCTTCCCATTTATGGGAGGAGCTTGGGAGAGGCTTGTTCGGTCTGTAAAACAAGCATTAAAAGTTACCTTACTCCAGAAGCATCCTCAGGAGCAAATATTATGGACATTGCTGACTGAAGCAGAAAACATTGTAAATAGCCGTCCACTAACGTATATACCTACCGATGCAACCGAAGAGGCTCTAACACCGAACCATTTTCTCTTGGGAACTTCTTCGGGAGCACAAATTCCGGTATCATTAACTGATCGAGATCTATGTGGCCGATCAGATTGGAAAAAGGCTATACGATTATCAGATCATTTTTGGCGTCGTTGGATTAAAGAGTATTTGCCAACTTTAGTACCAAGACGCTCAGCATCGACTGATCATCGTAATTTATCGGTTGGGGACATAGTCGTTACAGTCGATGCTAATCTTCCTCAGGGTTCTTGGCCCAAAGGTCGCATCTCTGCGGTTTTTCCTGGAAAGGATGGTTCGGTGCGGATAGCCGATGTGACCACTGAAGCTGGAACCTTACGAAGACCGGCAAAAAAGCTTATTAGGTTACCTATATAATTTACTTTTACTTTATTTGTAACTTAGCTTTCCTACTATCTGTTAAATAATCTGTTTTTTTTTCTATTTTTCTTTCACGTGCGGGGAGAGTGTTATAAATCCTCTTTAGTATAAATATTATTTTTAAATAGAAATTAATTATAACAAGAAATGTCATGGTCACTCACAAAATAAAAATGAAGAAATATACTAACTTTGAAACCAGCTTATTTATTATTATTTATTAATTTTCATCACTAAGGATAATATTATATCATTTTAGGATACCCAATAGTTAACACACTACAAATATCATCTTCATTCGTTCAATACTGTTAGCGTGATGAGTGAACATACAAACAATGAAATATAACTATAGTGTTTTTCAAACTGAATACTGAACAAGTACCATTTATTTTATCATACAATATATAATGTACAGATTTTATCTTTTTACTATTTTATGAAATACAAATCGAAAACTGCTCAAATAATAAAATGAAATGAATTTATCAAGTAATCAATTTGTGTGTTCGTGTCTTAGACCGTGTTGACAATAATAGAATCAAAGTTAACTGCAGTGGTTTTAATTATATTCATGTTTGTATTATCATCAACACGTCGTATCCGTCTTCAGGATACGTATATATATAATATTTATAGGACATCCCGTCTGTCGGTCGATTTCCTTTAAAATATGACATGTAGGGGTAATTGCTGGAAGCTCATGTGATTCCGGTATTTAATCTTTGTATCTAATATTAAGATTATAAAGTCACCTGATGTGTCTTTTGAAGTGATATTAATAAAGTTACATTGTTATCAAATACACTCTGTAGGTTATTAATTGTGAATGAGTGAATGGTTGACTTAATTATGGAATTATATTCTGAAAGATATAATACATACCTATTTATAAGTTTCCGTTTTCTTCATATTTTTTTACATGTGAGCTTACAGACATTTTTATACTTAACACAAAAATATTTTAAAAATTATTAATTTATATATTAAGTAATCTCTATGTAAAGATAAGTAACCATAATTTCTACTTCTTTTGAGAGTTATTTGAACTTAGATTTTGAGAAAATACCTTTTTTACTTTTAAATTATTCACAAAGTTTTTGAATAATAAAATTAGACAGAATTTATAAATTGAATAAATTCTATTGTATTTGCATTCTCCTTTTTACGTACTTTTTAATATTATGTCTTACCAAAATATTCAATCTAACCCATTATAATACATTTTAAGCCAGTTTAAATATTAATTACATCTTCTCAGAAGCGGTAACTGACGAGTTCTCATTAAAGCTGTTAAAGATAATAGGGTTGGGGGGTGAGGGTTCACCAACAGAGTGTTTATACAGAAGACAATTATCTTTTATAACCTTACCTTAAGACATTCAGAGTTCTAATATTTTTAACTAGTTAGACTAACAAACTAGATAACTGCGTTGGTCACTTCATCATTTTCACTCCTCTCTTTTTCATGCTTCTTTGTTCTTTTTTTTTTAAAGAAATCATATATTTCAAAAATTTTATATTTTATACTTATACAGTAACTCCACTGAAACTAAACATCTTCTGATATCTCATTTGTATTAATGCGTGTACTATTACTATTACCAATTTAGTAATATTGTACTGAAGTGTTTTCAGGGTATATAAAAAAATATTAGTAACTAAAACAATTTAAAATGACTTAAATTGAATTAAAAGCATTATAAATTTAAATGTCATTCCAAAATCCATTCTGCATTCAAAAAGTTTGGATTGTTTTAATACAATTCACAATTATTTTAATGCTAATGTCGTCTAATACATAATACACCAACCGCAATAATCACACAACACATCAGAGTACTGACAGTTATAGTCACTGAATGACCGCAGCATCACTTTAGTGTTGTACAATGATTAATAAATCAATCCAGATGATGATGATGATGATGATTATAATTATCTATAACTAAAAGAATTAAAACATATATGTTATTATTTTGTTTAATTTCTTTCTTCGTTTTAGTGTTAATGAATGTGGAATGTTGTTAAGGAATGTGGTTTTAATTTAAGTTAATAATGCGTATTATTTTACTAATAAAATTGTATTACTTGTATTAATAAAAGAAATCCTCACAGATCAAGTGCTTATAATCACTATCCCTTATAGTGAAAGAGTAACTTTAACTTCATGAAATATTTATTGAAATAAAAACGATTTTTTTTTCTCCTAAGTTAAAACCAGTTTAGTGGTCGTTAAAACCTTTAAGGCCACTGTGGGTGGAAGCGACTCTTCATTCATTGAGCAATAATATATTTAAAGTTACTATAACTTTCAATCTAATATGTTATTGAGAAATATATCTTGCTATTTAGTTATCTAGTGTCTAAAAACAAAAAAAGATATTTATCTAAATCGTCTATAAAATATTCTGATCAGTAAAGTATTTCTGATTATAGTTAAATAACATACACAGTACAAATAGTACATAAGCTATTTATAAGAGGAAAGTTTGATTGTACAGAGCTATTCTCTGCAATCCGGAGCTTACGGCTTGCTAACTACTGAATTGATAACATAACATAGACTACTTTATATTCCGATATTAAATATATTTTTTGTTGTATTTAATAATAATACGGATTCTGTATAAAATGTAGGATGGTAGACATTTTATAAGTTGAAACGCGATGTAAAGTGACAGTATGTGTAAGTAGACAACATCGCTTGGAACTGAAATATTTAATATAATTGAGGTTGCATTTTATTAATTTGTCATATTGTAAAGTTTTATGTGTTTTGAAATAATTTCGTAATCAATTGTATTGAGAGTTTAAAAAATATTCTCTAATAATGTTGTAATATTTGATATCTGTTTGAATATCAAATAGAGCTAAGTCACACAAAACAAAACAAATACTGTAAAAAACTATATAGAAAAATGATAAGTCAAGAATGTAAAATTGGTTCCTTCGTCATCTTATTCCTATTAGGGATGAGTAAATTATTAACTAAATTTGAATTTTTATTGTAGTTCTCTTAACATAAGATTAAATATAATTTTTAATAACAATAACTGTTGCTTTTCAAACCAAAGATAAAACTGTTATATATATTTAAGACAAACCAAACAGAAGCAGTCTTCTACACAACACACGAGCAAAAAGCAAGCGAATAATAATCACGACATTTGTATGCATGTCCTAGATTATCCCTCACTGCTGAAGTTGGAAACTAGGAAAAGAGCAAGAAAGTTTTATATTTAAGTCAATAGACGCAGTGCTTTTACTGAATATATTAATATTCATAACACAGTTAAACTATCAGATGATCTCTTTATTATTCAACAGTAAAAATACAAATTTTATTTGTTTGTTGTTTAACCTGAACTGCTGAGAGTATGAAGTATACTGAGAATGTGAGTGTAGGTGGTATTTAACTCCATTGTAGTAGTCAGCAGTGAATTGCGTGACAACAGCACAGACATTATATCAAATCAACCAAAGAGGCTTACAGATATATTAACATGTACTTAAAACATATGTCAGCTGAATTATGCTTAAATAATTACGACATGTACGGTTCATTCATTTTGATAATGAATTATAAAATTTTATTTAAAATATGATTTTAGTGTTAGGTTATGTGTTAGATACTGATTGACAACAATTGATTGGTAAAATAGCATTAAAATATTTTATAACTAACATGTAATTTAGGGATTCAATAAATATGTTCAAAATCAAAAATCAAAATCAAAAATCTTTATTGAAAATAAGTTTCATACAAAACATTTTTTCATTGTCAAAGCTACCACCAGCTCGGAAAATTATTTCCACAGACCTGAGAAGAGCTGGCGACAGAAACTCAGCGGGATTGTCATTTGTTTTTTTTTTTTTTTTTTCCTTATATTCAAAATAACATAAATACATTACACAATATTAAATAAATAATCTTGAAGCAGCCTGGCAGCGATCGCTTCATACCCACGGTGCATTATCCTCTAAGTATTCAGATACATTGTAATATCCTTTTGCACACAAACGTTCCTTAGCTATTCTCTTAAATTTGTTAAATGGTAATACTTGAACGTTTGCTGGGACTTTGTTGTAAAACTGTATACATTGCCCCATGAAAGATTTACTCACTTTTTTAAGTCGAGTAACAGGTAGCGCGAGCTTGTGTTTGTTCCTGGTATTTATAGTGTGTATATCACTATGCTTAATAAAATTGTCAGTATTTTTATGTACATATTTAAGATTTTCAAAAATATACTGACTGGCGACCGTAAGTACATTAATTTGCTTAAACTTATTTCTTAAAGAATCTCTAGGGCCCAGATTGTAAATTGCACGGACAGCTCTTTTTTGTATAACGAAAATGGTATTTATATCAGTAGCACTACCCCACAGTAGGATACCATAAGACATTATGCTATGAAAATAACTATAATACACTAACTTAGCAGTAGTCTCGTCAGTTAGGGATCTAATTTTTTTAACCGCGTACGCGGCAGAGCTAAGTTTACTAGCCAATCCAGCTATATGAGGGCCCCATTGTAGCTTAGCATTTTAATTTATTGGCTCATCTCAGTTGTGATGTAACGTTGGATCATACACACAAAACATACCACATTAGTTATTCAAGACTCGGAGTAAGGAAAACAAAAACAGTTGCTGGTTGATATAAATATATATTATTTTATGAAATGAATAAATAGATGAAGATAAACAATAAAATAACAATAAAAACTTATATATATATATATATATATATATATATATAAGTGAATAATATAATATAAATTTGAACGTAAAGGAAAGTAATTTCGTGTAAAAGTTTTCCAATAATCCCTTCGCAATAGAGGCTTATAGTTTAGTTTCACCAACTTGATAGGTAAAGTTCATTATAATGAAGGCAGGGAATTAAGCTTTAAAACGGTAATTGTTATAAAATTTGCCAACTACTATAAGTGTCTTAATAACCTCTCTAACTACAGCGCACGGTTCCGTCTGCTCGACTACACCAGTAGTCACTAGACGCACTGACTGCAGTCTGCAGATGAATATTTAAAAATTTGTAGCTGAAAGTATAAAATATACTGAAAGTGTAAGTGGCAAACTTTATTGAAGAAGTTAGCCATGAATTGCCTGACAACAGTGACCTCTGATTGACTTTAAGAATGTATCGATATTGTATTGGATGTTATGTAATTGGTTTCTATGTTAATCATCTCAAGGGCTCAATAATGTTTATAAATTTTTTGTGTGACTAGTATGATGTCATTAATATTATAACAATATCACTGAGATATTATAGTTTCACATGACAAGTACATCTTTATATAAAAATAATCGCATAAAGATGTGCTTGTCGTATTTAAATAAAAAACACTGATTTTACGTAAATCAGTGACGTGAAAGTCATTATTCAAGGCTTGTAAATTCTGACTGTATACATAAATATAACTTTTTATTATTTAAACGTAGTATTTGTTTCATTTTTCAAACAATCGATGTATCACAGGATCAAATGCTGCTCGTGGGGACTGCAACCATTGCCTTTGTCTCAGTAGACTCCTTAACCACGATACCACCACCAACAGGCCATTGTTAACCTAATACACTATGAGATGAGAAGTAATGTAGGTCTTTAACTGTGTTCCGTATGTAAAATATATATTTGGTCAAAATAAGGTCACTTTTAATCATAAAGTAAATTTATCAATTAACAGGTACTCAAATCATAAACTTCTACGTAAATAAATTCAGTAAATATAACTCCTATAAATAGTTTGTCCCAGACTGCGGACAGAAATAAATAAATATGTAACGCTGACTTTCAACACAGGGACGTCCATGAGAAAAAATATGGAGGCAATGTAAATCTCTTTATTTTGTATTTTAAGCAAACCTCGCAACAAACCTTAGTAGAAAAAATAAAAAATATCATTAAAGTAACTACATAAAATAATTATTACTTAATTTGAGGTAGTGCTGGATTTTTTTTTCGCAAAATTTATTCTGTATCAGTATTAACCGATTATTTTTTTGGTAGTTTCATAATAATGCTTTGCAAAAAGTATTTACGTAAACAATCCCGCCATCATTATACATGTCGCTTGTCATGAATGTTCAGTTACTTTTTGTAGTCTCGTATGCTTTTGAGGGATTTCGTTCACGATTTTCAAAGGATTAATTTCAGCAGCAATTAAAACTTTAACTGATCTCTTTTGAAGGGAAACACATATATAATTTTGTTCTTTTTATCAACATAAAAAATACATTGATAATTTATATCAGCAGTTGTACGAAAGAATACGAGTGTTAAAGAAATTGCTACTATACTTATCTTTTATTACACAGATTATTACAAACTCGCTATTTTAGTTCCTATGCAAAAAACAAATTAAATAAGGAAATAATAATAATAATTAACAATTAAATAATGAGTCAACTTATTACTTTATTGCATAATATACAAAACAACAGTCTTGTAGACTGTTGTTTTGTAAAAAAATAAATACATCAAGATGTAGGTATAAGCGATTATTAAAATAATCATTCGCAGAATATGCGGGACTCCACACTGAATAGTCTAACTGATCGAATTCGCAATGAAGAGATCCACAGAAGTGCCGGTACTAGCGAAGATGTCACGGTGAGGATGAAGAAGAACGTGCTTAGGTGGCTTGGGAACGACGAACGAATGAGTGATGAAATAATGGTAAAAAAGATTTATATCGAAAACACAGTATCTAAGATACTGGAGGAAGGTCACATAAAAAGCATGAGGACCCCCGGAGGGCATGTATGAAGAGGTTGATGTCTGTGGCCGAGGCGAAAGAGGTATGCAGAGACCGTAGTGTTTAGCGATCCGTCTTTTCTGGCTACACGACAAGGGATATAGCGTGAAGATAAATAAATAAATAAATAAATTTGTAACATATTTAATTATTTGAGATAAAAAAATATAAGTTTACGTTTACTCTTACTCACGTGGTGAGATCAAGAAACAACTGATTCTTTTTAAAGCTTTACCGTTCCTCCTCTCCAACAGCGCTCATTGTGACGTTTTTATTAAAACCCTAACATACTAGTTTCATATGACACAGAAGAATTTTATAAAATGTGTTTGCAAATATTCAATCAAAATATTTTGTTGTTACTTAATCATAATATTTGCAATTTTTATCGCTCTGCAGAAACAGTGAGTAGAAAATTAATATTGCCATTTTGGAATTTATATCATCAAATCTCGCACGCGTTCAAAGTGAGATTCTGTATTGATACATGATTTTAGACAGGTACTACTAAAATTAAATTTTCACTATTAAAAACGTTATTATCTAGTTTTGATATATATTAGTGCTATTTTTTGCTGCAAAATATATAATTACTAATTTAGCTTATCTTTAGAATAATAAAGTCAAATAGTTAAGCGTTACATCAAACTAAAAACATCAAATTTCCTAGAATAAAATCTGTTTCATAACTTATATTGTGCTAAGCTCTATCCTCCACGGTTCGCAGTAAGACGTCCTGCTTGCAGGATGAGAGATAGTTGTTGGCCAGTCTGCGTCTGTTTCAAGAGTCAATAAAAGGATACGAAATAATATCGATACGAGTGTTCTCATTCCAAAATTGTTATCTCGTTTTTCAAATAAAATTTGGGCACAATCGGTGTAGATTTAGATTTTTTTTAGGCGAGCACAAACCAACATAACATCTGTATATATGCAAATTTGTTAATAATTATCAAGATTTGTTAATTTTATCTTAACATTGACTACATTTTAGAGTTATGGTTTTCAGTGTTTCATTGAAGTGTATTTTTTTTGTGTATGTCTCTGCTGTTAGCCCTACTGGCCATGACAGCGTCACCGGTAGAATGCATTGAAATGTACATATTTTTTATATCTTTGCTATTAGGTACAGTTTGTCACTATCAAAGCTGTTGCTGTGTTATTTTTTAAATTCTGTGAAAAGGTATGCTACTTATCTTTTTCACCTTATCTAATGTATGAAAATAAAATACATAATTATTTTAAAACTGGCATCATATATAAAAAATCTGATTTTTTTAATGAATTTTATTATAAACATATATCTAATTCTAGACCATTTTCGAACCCATTCGTGTTCCTTGGTCACTAGTTTAGAGCAATGTAGAATCGCGGAGTGAACTGGATCAATATCAACCTATTCACACTCACGTATCGAGAACATGCAGATGTCTCATTGGTGTCTATAATTACTGTGATTGTGAAATTTTTTGGGGAATCGATCATAGTTCAGTATTACTATATCAAACAATCTCAAAGACTAAGTTCAATAAAAGTATTCCTTTACAATATTGCATTCCAAAGTCGCATATGCAACTTCTTCATGACAGAGTATGTTTAATACATGTGTAACTATTGTACATGAGATATCATAACAAAAACAAATTTAAATAATATTTATTTACTTATAAAAGTAATTTATGAAAAAATAAAGTAATACTTTAATAAGTAATTCTTTTATTAAACTTTGTTAAGTCAAAAACTTAATTAATTTATATCGGCAGTTAAAATATATATGTTCTGGAATCAAAATTTTATTTCAATTTATAATAAGTTAATATTAATTGAATGAAGATTAATCCCATTACTTAGACTCCATGTCATCGTCTAGTCAGTCATTAGATCAGCTGTGTAAGCGTCTTAATAATGATGATTTTTATCAATATGTGTAATATGGACAGTGAATGGGTGATTAAAGGATATTGAACGCTTAAAACACACGAGGTCTGTTATACCTCCTATATTTTTATGTATGAGAAGATCATGAAAATGTTTTAATAATCTGCAATATTTAATGTTATTTGTATAGTTTTAGTCCAATTTTAGACATTGAACTCAGATTGTAAGATTTTTAGTTGAAATTGTAATCATATTGTTAATGCTTGGCGGTAGTAATCAAAAGTAATTTCATGACTTGTAAGTTCTTTTTTGTTAGCTAGCTGTTTAGTAGGAGATGCAAGCTTTTCTCTCAGGAAATATTTCTAAGTCTTAGAACTAAAATCATTTAAACTGAAATGATGAATAAACCTCAGCTGAGGTTAAAGAAGTTTTCTTAATAAATATCTAAATTCAAAAATTTTATGAATAAAACAATTGTCTGTAATAATTCACTCTAAATTTTCAAAGTCAATTATTGTTTAAAAAAATATTCGTTGGAGAATGAAAGAAAAATATTTAAAGTTCCTTATAGTTGAAACAATATAAAAGGTGATTATGAATGTAGTTAGTTACTCATTGCGCTCTGTTGACTCTCAATACAATAGCTTACAACATCCCACCTTGTTTCTACCGAGTCTATATGTATTTATATAAAATACATTATTATATTATCCAAGTTATTAATGTAAAATAAAATGATGTTCGAAGCGGGTAATTTACTCAGTTGAAAAAACGGAAACCACCTCTACGTGTTCGCTCTTTTAGTATTCTTTAATAATTTTATTCTGCAACTTCATCGTCAAATTATAGTAGCTCAATCTTTGTATTCAAAATGTTTGAATTTCAGTTTTTTTGCTATATAATTAACATTTTTCTTTTAAATGTAAAGTTTATTGTATAAAAATATTCAGTATATTCTTTAATTCAATATTTTTTTAATCCCAAAACCACCAATTTTTACTGCTTTTATATAAAATATAAAATGAAATTGTTAAACTACATTTTTGCCCGTAAAGTAACAAAAAGTACATTCATAATAAACAGTTCAATGCTGTAACTGTAGTTATATAATACTTAAACCTATAATTAGATAATTCTTGCTCCATAAATTTGGCACACAGACACCAACTTGGCAATGCTACATAGACCGCTCTATTGAGGACCTCAATAAATATTAAATTACGCGAAAATGAATAATAATTTCCACGTCTCAAGAACTCACAGACTTAGTGAAAGTTACGAGTAGTTTGTAACATTTTATTCTGTCAAT
Source organism: Melinaea marsaeus rileyi (assembly GCA_918358865.1). Taxonomy (NCBI): domain Eukaryota; kingdom Metazoa; phylum Arthropoda; class Insecta; order Lepidoptera; family Nymphalidae; genus Melinaea; species Melinaea marsaeus. Next base: position 14,771,979 of record OU911086.1, on the reverse strand, counting down.
AATGGCCAATAAAACATTCCGTCAAACGTTTTCCTTATATTATATTTATTTTATATCTATTTTCTATTGGTTCGACTTTAAAGTTAATAAATAATTGTTGTTGTAGATTTGGCATGATTTTATATAACTTAATATAAATTACTTTGTTTCTTATTCTAGTAGTAGTCGATGATCAAATTTATTTAATTTTCCATAAATGTAATTCAAACAACCAATAACAGAACATTTGCATTTCTCTTAGTAAAATGATACGATAATAGCGAAGCTGTTTTACAGAGTTTATAGTTTGTCGCCAGGATTTTAGTGGCTATTGTCTGCTGAGATTAACTTCACGAGGTCAAAGTACTGCGATGTCGAATAAAAATGTAATTTTGCACTCTACATTTATAATAATATATCTTTCAGATTTGATTTTACTATTTATTGGAAATTTACTATGTCTTGGATGATTTAAAGTTTTGAATAAACATTTATTTGTTGATATTTCTTATATGTAGAAGTAATCTTTTAATATATAACTTTTAATATGGAGAGGAATAAACACTTAATTATTTTGTTATATGATTTGCGAAATAACAATTTCGAATAGAAAATGTTTCTGCTTTTATGCAAAACGTCAGACGCATCGTGTTTTGAATTGAAAATGAAATATTGCTTTAATCGGAAACTTTTATTCAATTTCTATAACGAACGATTTGACAAAATTATTTATAAAATATGCTCTGATATAATAATATCTTATAAAATCTGTGATATTGTGGAAACACGGTCAATTTAGATACTAATTTTATGACTAGAGATAAAATAAAAGCTTTTCAGATATATTAAGGTACGTAGCTTACGACAGCGGACTATTCCATAATATTCATAACTATTGCATAATATTCATAGATAAGACACGTATAGTATCAAAATTCATTTAAATATGGTAATATAAATTTTACATGTAAAACAAATCCTATATTTCTTACTCCAAGACAAAAGAAAATAGAAGAAGAAAAAGAAGGTAAGAGTTAGAAGTTGAGTTAAAACATGTGAAAAATATAAAAATAGATTAAAATTAAAAGATACATCGTTATTTAAAATACTAACCAAAATACAAAAGCAGGGGCTTCAGTGGTCTGGACCACGGAGCATTGCAGCCGCAGCATGGAACCTGGTTTTAGGTATTTCTCCGTCGGCCCAGAAATTTGCGCTCGAGCCTCTATAACGATAATATCAATGTAATTATGTCACAGTATCTATATTTTAGACAATTTTATACATATAAGTAGTTTGAAATTGACAAAAAGAATTTTAGACATGATGACATTTTCATCAATATCTTTCTTTCCGATCAAGTTGGTTAAATATAAATTAATTAATCGGGGTAAGCTATATAGTAGGCAGGCGGGTTCGAGTCTTCTTTGTATTTAAAAATTTATATTCTATATTTATTTAAAATATTTTCAAATATCTTTCTCAAACACTACAGTTGTAATAAAACTATATGTACACTGTAGTTCAGGTTACTTCAGTAATGTAACCTTGTTAATGTACTCGTGTGGTGAGTGAAGACGCGTCGTATAACGAGTATCCAATAATATATCTAATCGTCAATGTGTGTGTAATAGGTACTGTGTGTTCATTGAGAGACTCGACTGCAGGTAACGTGCCAATTACGGGAAGGTGATGTAATATTATATTTGATTAGAACGAGAATCACAAATGTATAATGTTACTTAAAATTAATTGTAATGTAATCGTGATATTAATATTAAACTTGTCAGTGCAGTTGTCACAATAAAAAGTAATTACTTTGTGTGTTTCTTACTATTAGCTCTTTCAGCTGTCAAGTTGCCAAATTTTCACAATATTTTCTCCGCAACAAAATGAAAATTACAAATGTTATCACGTTTTAAAACGAGAATTTATTAAATTAAATATTTATTTAAAATTATTATCTAATTTAAAAAATAAATAAAACTTTTATCTCTTTTAATATTTATAAATTAATTTTTGTTACTTATTAAAGTTTTCAACACAATAAAATATTTAAAGATGAGTAGCGTTAAGTTGATAATCAAACGCTTAAGAGACAAAGTTTTGTATAAATAAGTATTGTATTATGAATAGTACTAATACATAAACATTGAAGATCATTTGAAGCGTTCTCACACGCAGTCGACTGAAGAAGACCACAGTGATGGTATTCATTAAATAACAGGTCCGAGTACGAGTTAATGAGTCTTGAGTTAAACAAACATACAAATGAGTGGTTTACATTTCATTCACTCACTCATATATTAAAAAACGTTTAAGAAAATATTACAACGAACTCATTATAAAATATGTTTCATTTACTCATTTTTATGGTTTAGAAAAATGAAATAAAAGAAATAACAGGAATATCATGTGTGTTTTATCACAGTATATTATGTTTTGTTATTAAAGTATATAAGTTACATTCGCATCTACTACTTAAACATTTTAAAGTCATATTATAATTTATTTACAGAATACTATTTTTGAGAGTATCTTTTAATTTAAATTATATCAACTTCACATGATGACAGTTCTCACTGGTTGAGTTGTTATATTCAATGAAATTATATTCTTTGTTTAGTTGAGTTGTAATGTTTTAAAAATCAGCACAACTTATTGTAAAATTAAACTACTTTAAATATTTCTTGAAACTTACAATTTTTTTTGTGAAAATGGACCAACATATTTATTTGTGTTGGATCATTTGTACAGATTGTTTGAGGTGTAACTACCATTACGTAGAAATATAATTTCTGTAGTAATTTAAATACTTGGTCACACATTCAATTTTCTATGTTGTGTGATTAGGTTGATTAATTATCTGTTGACAGGTAACTCAAAAGACTTCAATGTTCTTTAATAGTCTAAGACATTTGGTACTATTTCACCAATCAGATGTTGTCAGCTTGAGGATGCTTTGGATTCCTCGAAATATCATATTATTTTATTATAAAGATTGAGTGTTATTCTTATGTTATAAATTATTTAAGTTGATAGCATACTGCTGCAAATTATTTTAAATTACCCGACATTGATTTCAGATGTTTGGAGGCCGTCTACGGTATGTTATTGATATTTAGATTACATTAAAATATTGTCAATTAATAATACTCTTTTGTTTCCAAAGAGATTCAGTTATTTAGTATAATATTACTAAACTAATTATTTTCAATTTTAATAATTAAGAATTTACCCACATTTAATTAGACGTTCTGCGTGAGGTAGTATCACTATTGGCGTATTTGTTGTGTAGAATTCAGCGTCACGATCTTTTTATCGGAAGCACTTCCGATATTTCTATTTTAATTAGCCTCCGGTGAGTGTGGATGGAATAAGTGTTCTTATTCGCTTATTTTTATTACCGGCATTTCCCGGTCACTAAAAATTCATTTGTGGCCATGTTCCCTATTAATTAGGAGGTGGACTTTAATTTTCATAGCTTTCCTTACATAGATTTTATTTAAAAACAATAATATTATTATATTTTGATATGTTTTGTAATTATCTTATAATATTTATTTTAGGGTGTATCTAATTTTGTATAGTTACCTAAATAAGTATTTAAAAAAGAAAAGTAGTATTTTCTCATTTTCTTTTCTTATTCTCAAGAATGTCAAGGTGAGTTTGTGTGAACGAATTTACAAAGCGAATATGTGAATAAAGGTTTAAATAACAAAACCTCTTGTTATAGTCTTCGACTTTGTCTATAATAACCTAATATTGTTACAGATATTTCATAGAAAAACTATATGTACTCTAATTTATACTTTCCTTTTAGTAACTAGTACTTCATCTACCTTAATTCACTTAATATACCTTCCATCTCTCTTTTATATCCTAATCTCTTATCAATACCTTTCCAGTATCATCTTTTATGAATTTTACGTGTACCATATGACATCTCTAACATTCTTCTCCTTACGCTTTTTTATACGGTAGAGTTTTTTTTTACCTATATAACTCCTCTTGCGCCTCCGCTCTAGCAATGGCTATAGCTACTTTGGCTTTCTTCTTACATCTTTTATAAAGCATTTTCATATCTTCTTTCCTAGCTTCATTATCATCCGATACTTCGTGCCATTGCTTAAAAGCGTATTTCTTCTCTTCCAGAACCTTTAGCACATCTCCATTCCACCACCACGTTTTCATATCTTTCCCTTTTGTTTCGGCTGATACTCCATTTTTCTTCTACACTATTCATAATTATAATTTTATCTCTAACAAATACCATTTTATTTTAGGTGGTGGTTTCTTGAATATATTTGGTGGTGGTGGTGGTGGTGGTTTCTTGAATATATTTGTAAGCACTAGATGTTTAATTTTCATGATGAGGAGCCTACGCTGTGAGACTAAACTTTCTCCCGGCAGTACCTTGCGGTTTTTGACGGAATTGATTTTATTTCTTCTTATTAAGAAATAATCAATCTGCGTCATATGGCGGCTACTTTTGTATGTGATTAAGTGTTCTTCCCTCTTTTTAAACCAAATATTGAATATAGTCAAATCGAAGGCTAACACGGCCTCCAGCAAGGCCTCACCCTCATCATTACGTTGACCGAAACAACAACCTCCGTGTATTCTTTCATAAACATCATTCATACATTCCACATGCTCATTAAATTTACCTCTCACATATATCTCATTGTCCGGAATATCCATCATCACAGAATCAATCAATCATAAAAATACAGCTATACAACTACTCTTAGACTATAATTATATAATCGTAAATGGTTTATTCAGATGATATTTAAACTTACCTACAACATTGAGTCTCAGGAAATGCTGGTCGGTGGGTGTGAGGACACTTGGCACTCGTAAATGCCGGCGTCGCGTTTTTGAACGAAACGAACTTTTAGTGTCCAATCCTATAAAGTTAAAATTTTTCAACAAATATGAAGTCAGCTTTATTAACGTTAGTATAAGAACTGGGCAAGAAAATCAGTGTATTTATCAGTGTTTTAAAAAAATATATGAAATTACAACTTTGCCAAACGAACAGTGGTTTTAAACTTACTTCTGAATGCTGGAGGTGGATTGCCTGAAATCTTTTATCAGAACTGTAGGTGGTGAGACCTACCGTCAGTAAGTGATAATCTTTTCTTCTTATCCATGAAACCTGGGAAAGTAAAAAACTATAGCCTTTTTTTTTTTTTTTTTTTTTTTATATCTTTATTTGAGAAAAAAGAGGGTTTAATCAGACATGATCATGCCACCCTCATTGGCACACACACAACACTATCTACACAAAATTGCTTTTTTAAATAACATGTACAACATTTTCGCATTTTCTGATAAAGGACAAGCAAGAATGCTGTTACATGCACCGAGTTCATACAAATCAATACCCTTCTTATTAAATAATTTAACCCTTTCGCCCTTATTTCTAACACATTCTACTAACACGTGGTACACATCTTCTGTAACACCACACTCTGTACACATTGGCGAATTTATTTTACCGACTAGAAACGCGAAGCAGTTTAACGGAATGTGACCAGAACGCAGTCGTAAGGCAATCACAATATCCAATCTAGATAATGTAGATCCAATGAACCAAGGAGATCTTGTAAGGGAAGGTTGGATCGTCTTATACCAGATGCCTTTTGTTAAAGCTCTTTCATCAAAATATTCCTTCCACCTGTCTGCACACTTTTTCTTCACCAAAGGCAGGTAGTCAGTGTATAAAGCCAAACAGTTGAAATGGATTCCCTCCGTGACGGCTTCCCTAGCGAGGTTGTCTGCTGCTTCATTTCCCGGTATGCCAATGTGTGAAGGTACCCACTGAATTTTTAGAAATTTATTTTTGGACTGGAATTGTTTCAGGGAATTTAAAATGCTGTACGCTATCCGTCCGTCCGAACCGTCTGTGTAAATTTTATAGAAATTGTTATAACTATTATCCAAAAAATTAAGACAAATATTTTTTAGTTCGCATATTAGATATTCATTTTTTGGTTTGGAAATGGACCTAATATCGGTTTCAATAACTGAATGGACATCTATACTACTGACCCACGTATCAAGCGAGAACATCTCTAACTGATGACTGCTATAAATAGAGAAAGGACAAAGCTGTTCATGAACCGTAGCCAACAGGGGTTTCGTTCTGCGTCTCCAATAAGAGTCTTGACACCTAGCACCTAACTCATTTAACACACTTATTACTCCACTACCTGACATCGACTTATTTTTTAACCAATATTTGTTAGCAAGATAATATCTACGAATAAAAAGTGGTGGGAGGTGTAACTCAGATTCCATTACATGAATAGCGGTACTTTTAATAAAACCTCCGATAACACGCATACATTGGTTTTGTATTCGATCTAATTTTATTAAATGAGATTGACAGCTATTACCATACAACATACTAGCGTAATCAAGCCTACTACGAATCATAGCCAGATAAATACGCCTCAAATGAGTCGGGTGAACGCCCCAATCGGTGCCAGATAACACTTTAAAAATATTTAATAGTCTAAAACAACTAACCCGTAACTCGTTAATGTGTTTTGACCACCGCAACGATCGGTCTAGCCATAATCCTAAGTATTTAAAATATTAAACGGTAACGGTATGAAATTGAAGATTGTAGACAATAGTCTACAATCTTCAATTTCATACCATTAACATATATGTCAATATTTTCTTTTTTGTAACTTCTTTTACAAATACAAATTTTACTTTTTGATGAAGATATTTGTAGTCCGATATCAGTAATTAGATCCATAAACTTATTTATCGACCTTTGTAATTGAATCCTGCCTTCTTCTAACGAATCACTAATTGTATATAGTAAAAAAATCGTCCGCATATTGTGAAATGTAAATATTTTGAATACTTTTACAAATATTAATTGTAGTAATATTAAATAATAAAGGTGAAAGAGGATCGCCTTGAGCTAGACCGTGACATGTACTTCTACAAATATAACAATTGTTAACTAAAATTTTAAGATGTCTTTCTTTTAAAAAACTCCATACATATCTACATAATTTAAAATTAATCCCTACCCGCTGCATAGAACTTATTAAGCAAACTATATCAACATTATTGTACGCGTTATCTATAGTCATTAATACAAGTTTCCATATCATTTTGTAGCTTGCTTTATATAAAATTTAACACAATAAAAAAAAGACTTGACATGTTTCTATTAATAAGTATTATACAACATTTAAAATATTCTAAATATTAAGAATAAATCCTTTTGTTTTAAATGTTTTAATATGTTCCTTGAGATAATGATTGTGTTTTCTTCAAGATCGTAAAGAAAAGTTTCCGATGAACCTTTAAAGAAAATCTAATAAGTATCTGCTTGACCTCAGTCCTGCGTATTTTCACATTTCATTTTAATTTTATTAAGACCAATATATCACTTACATTTTAAATTATTTTTTAATGAAATAAATTAAAAAATATATTATAAATGTAAATATTTTCTGACTAAAGATTGTCTAGTAAAACATTGATCCACTCATTATCAAACTGCAGGTGGGCACATTAATTATCTAAAATTAATTGTGTTTGTTTTGCACGATGTGCCTAAAACTTGTAAATTGGTAATAAACATTCCACACTTTGTTTGTATGCTCTTTATTGTACATAAATAATACTAAAGTACATAGCTTAATCTATAACAAGAAAAAAAAATTATGCACAAAGGCGGACTTATCCCCTGAAGGGATCTCTTCCAGTCAACCTCTGGATGAATGTACAGATAAAACACATCACATGGTAAACTAAAGTGAAAGAACACATTAAAAAAAGCAATAATATGAAAGAAAAAGAAAATAACTATAAAGAACTAAGTAACTAAAACTAATTTAATCTAAAGTGCTACTCATAATAATACAATATTGGCCACATGGGCTTGTTTTGTCGAAATATAACCAATACTTATATAAAAATATATAAAAATATAACTAAAATATATACATATATATATATATACTCGTAAATTTCAACAAGTATTTATTATTCGTTTTCATAAAACCTGCGGACGTTTTTCTTAAAGGAGTCTAAAGAAGATGACTCACGAATGAATCTCGGGAGGCTATTCCATAATTTCACTGCTTGAGCAGTGAAAGACCTTGAGTAGCAATATGAGTTGCTAATAGGAACAGCAAGTGTTAAATTAGCGCCGGATCTCAAGCGATCTTTACTTAGGAAGGACAAATATTTAAAACGTTCTTTAAATATATTGGTGAGGCGGGGTTAAAAAGAATATTGTACAGGAGTGAGAGTATATGGGTATTTCTTTTAAATTTAATCGGTAGCCAATTAAGTTTCTTGCGAAATTCAGTTACGTGGTCAAACTTCCGCAAACCGAAAACAAATCTTAATCTTAAACTTTCTCACTTTAAACAAACTCGGTCACACATTAAAGTGTAATTAAGTTTATCATTAAAAATCTTAATGTCTGTTTACGAAAATTGCCTGAAAATAATTACTGAGCAAATTTAATGGTTTCAGTTTTCTTGTTTTTCTGATAAGTCATATAAATTATCCTATAAAAAGGATAAAATAAACAAATAGTTTTGGATATTTATTACATATTAACACTTTTGAATTTATAAAGCGTTATAGATGTCGCCAGTGTCCTGATTAAGTCAATTACATATAGACAAAATGTCATACATCAAGGGGATAGCGACACGATAGCTCAATTGGTAGAGGAATAGGATCATATTCATCAAAGTTCGAGTTTTGTCTGTCTTGATAAATTTTAATTAATATGTATGTTGAAAATTAAAATAAGCTTAATATAGCTAATCAATAGACATATTAAGTAATTATTTTTATAGCCAAATACGAGTAATCTACTCTTAACTTTAGATAACTTGAAAAACGACACAAATGTATAGACGGCTCATTCGAGGTGTGAAATGGGAGAACTCATTAACTACCGCAAATAAGGGTAGGAAATTGTGCTGAGACAAAATAAATCTACATGTAACAGAATAAGATTGAAGTTGAAATGAAGAAAATGAGCTGGAGTCATAAAGTGGTAACCTTAAGAAATTAGTCGGATGTTTTTCATTACATCCTTTTGAAATAATAAATGGGCTATTATTGACTTCGTTGCTGTTAATTTGTTCAGAGGAATAATTAACATAATCGCTATATATTTTATGAGGCTTTCTGCGTTGGAAGAGAACTTTCTGTTAAAACATACAACTGATTGAAAAAAGTTTTAAATTTGAAGACTTTAACCTAAATCTTGAAATATTTGTCGAGCACTACAATGTATCCATTTATACGTTTCAAGCTACTCGTATATGAAAATAATCTGTCCGTTTGTTTATTCGACTCTAAACTACTGGACTATTTTTGTTAAGGATAATTCGTTTAACCCTTTTGGAACATATTAAATTGGTTCGGGGTGTAATTGAAATAAAATAGAAAATATACTGAATTCATACAAATATTTTGTAATGATAGGTACCTCGAGAATGTTGTTGGCTGTTTTGTACAACAGATAAAATATACGCCATATCCCTTGCGGGGTAGCCAGAGAAGACGGAGCGCCAAACGCTACGGTCCCTGCATACCTCTTTCGCCTCGACCACAGATATTAACCTCTTCATACATGCCCTCCGGGCATTAAGTGTTTAAAGAATACTTTTTATAAATGGGGTAAAAACTTGTTATTCCGTCATATATCTCGAATATTCTTTTAATATAATACTAAAATATAAATTTTACGGCATTCAATATTTATGACTACAATGTATCTACTTTTATGATGAAATAAGCTATAAGATATGACACGAGTATGTTCAGTCTCGTGTCCCTTCATATCATTATATTTAAAATTGACCCTAAAGGAATAATAAGTCAAGTTTGTTGAAATTTGATAATTAATTTAATTAATTAACCTTTGTAACATAAATTACAATAAACAATGAATATATTTACACAAACAAGTTATTAATATAATAAAAAGTCAACATTATTCTTGGATTATGAAGCGTTTTGTAATAAATTAATATGTCTTTAAATGTGCGTTACTTTAAATGTTGTGTCAATATGATCTGCTATAATGAATAGCGGACGTCACTCGTACTACGGTGTGTGTAACATACGAGTAGATGTACTAATTGAGTAGTGTTATATGTGAAAATATCAAACTATTCTAACCGCTTTTAAATTCATATTTCAATTCAAAATATCTTTATTGAAGTAGACACTTGTTACATCAACGGTGACCCGCAAGCTCGTTTGCCCTTCCCTTCCCTTCTTTAACAAATAAAAAAAAAGAAATTTGTTGAGTCAATCAGTTCTAACACTTCATTGTTAAGTGTTTACTTTTAAGTTAAATGTTTACTTTTTACATTAGGAAATGTAAACCTTATGCATTTAGTTTTCTTAGCATCTCAGTAGCAAAGCAAGAACTGCAATACAAATTCGTTCCTTCTACTCTTTAAGGACATATTGAAGATAATTAAGCTACTTTTGTGCTACGTCTACGGTTATTTAATGTCTTTTTAACATCTACAGGCTAATATTCAGGTTGTAGCACTTTGTAAAACTTAAATATAGTTAGTTATTTTAAGACTCTCCAAAGTGCTGTACTTTAGTGTCGTTTATGTAAAATATGATTGTCTTGAAAGATACACTTTTAGAAGGATTTTATAACAATATCCTCACTCTGTTATCGTAAAGTGAACGTAAAGTAGTTACTTATCTCGACATCTTTTATAAAATGGAATAAATTTAGAAAAGTTTCGACTTTCATAATGGAAGTTCAGGATCTATTTAATGGTTATCTTACTGGATCGGTAATTTTAAAACTTATTATTATATTTTGATCAATATATCAAAAACAATTTAAAGAGTACACAAATATGTAATAAATGGAATAGCTCCAGCCCATATTCTTTAACCGACTTAAGAATTTCTAGAATTTTTTAAGAATTTAATTCAATTGTTTTAAAATCTTATTTGAATTAATCAGGACAGGGAAAGAAATACATATTATAGGGTTTCATATTAGAATAAGTCGTAACCTTATAATTTTGATAATCACAGTTTAACAAGTAAAACGTTAATCAAATCAATTCACAGTTAATAAATTGATAACCCTCAAACAAGAACAATGCTTGAACAAAGATAAATTTTCTAATTTTCTGATAAACATAATGCTTAGTACAAAAATCACATATTTGAACTTCATATCACAAACAAATACATCTCTCACAGATACGATTAAGATACTCACACTTGAATGCACTTTATCTAATGAATAGTGGTCGTTGTTATTCAGTAGCTTTTGACGATTTGTCTCAGTGTATGTCTAAAGACGTCTGTGTGATACAGACGCATGTATTAGTATTAATACAATAAATTGCTACATACCAATATATGTTACATTTTAAATATTACTAAACTTTATATAAAATTTTAATATTGTTAAAAGTCTAATTTTTTTAAACGGAATCGAAGGATTTTCATGTTTTAGAACACTTTATTTTTGATGAAATATTACATAATCCTTGCTCCTCTTATTTCACCTAAATAATTGTATACATTCCAACAATAAAAGCTGTTATGAACACTAGAAATGAACTACTATTGCAATCAAGTTAGTGTTTACTGAGAGCAACAATTTTGCATAATAGTACATGCTAAATGCAATTTGTCGTCACCGTTGCTTCTTGCTGCTCTGTAGCAGAGATTGAATCTATTTACGTATACGTGCATTTCAAATATTCATACATTGTACTCACCCCTTTAGCTTAAATTATCAGAGAATATGTTCCAAATCAAATTTATTTATATTTTCCTATTTACAAAATATTCATAAGCGTTAATAATAAGAACTTACAATGCCATCACCGATATTTCTAATGACACATGGTAGCAATGCTGTTGAACCAGTCTGTGACGTCACCAGCGTGTTGTTTACAGTGCCGAAATGTTTTTCTGGTATACTTGCAAAAACATCATCAACGGGAGGTAAGGCGACAGTGAGCTCGTTCTGTTCTTCTCTTGTGGTAGTAGATTCTGCAGTGGGGAGTGGTGAGGGACCTGGAAGAAAACTCGTGTTGTGATTTCTTATATTTACTGTTGTATTGTTTTTAATTAGATTTTCATCATTAAGAAAAATTATAATTAATGTATTGTGTTAAAAGTTTGGTTTTAAATTTAAAAAATCAGATTTTTTTTTAAGAAGACCCGTTTTTTATGGCTTCTTAACTACGTTTCGTATTTTTTCGTCGAAATATAAGATTTTTATTTTGCTAAATTCAAAAAAAAATTTTTACAGTCTAAAACCTTCAGACCATTTCCAGGCGCCTTAATAGAAAATTAATAAATCGGTTGTGATAACTTTTTGTTCCTATCTCAGTTAACGATAAAAATAATTTGTTAAATTTTATTGTATTTGTGTAGGTTCTGCATCTCTTAGTTATGTCTATATAACTAGACTAAAATACACGTATCCCTAAAGTTTGATATATTAAAAAAGATGGTAGTAGGAAAAGTAGAATCCCCATAAATCATTTTTATAAGAATTCGTTCAGCAAATTCAAAAGTAATTTCCATCCAACCTATCCGTGATATACGCAAAGTGACGATAAAAACCTATAATAAATAATCTCTAAATCTTCGGGCTCAACGGCCTTTGGCTCAACAGCGCTGAGTCAGGGGACGAGAGCGCTGAGAATTACAATCACAATACGGAGGCGTGTCTAATATTTGTGAGGGCAAATATTTAGTTTTATTGCGGAAAACTTTTATATTTTTTACTCACTTAATGGTTACTCGGTTTTATTTGAACATGAATATTTAATTCTTAAGGAAGTCACGGCGTCTTCAATATATGTTATTAAATAAAATATTTCAAAATAAATAGTTATCTAACTGGGCCTAAATCAAACGCAGTCTTAGTAAATTCTTATTATTTCTAGTTCGAAATGTCGTAGTTGGTAAACCGATTCTCGAGACTCGAGGGTGAAGAGTTGTTCAATGAAATCTGTTGCAACAATCTTAACAGTTCAGTAACCGACGCTGCGGTGAAGCCAAAGTTACTGTTTATTGTTTAACGAAATAGCTCAGTGACTGCTTTTATACCAGTTGTTAAGTAGTTTTAAAATGTTCATATAACTTGGTTAACAATGAAAATAAACTGGAGTCAAACATTAAAGCGCATAGAAGATGCAAATTAATTTCCCAAGTTTATTCGTAAATAAACATTGCTTTTGCTGCGTACTATATGGACCAGATGATGACTATAGTTCAAGTTGAACAGTTTGATCCAATATTGACCTGAAAATAATAATAATCTGAGAGGTTGAACTCAGTATCATATATAATAGCACACATATATACACAATAAATTATTAATATTTTCTCCTTTTAACTAACAAAACAATAAAATGAATTCTATAACTAATATTTTATAACAAACCCTTTCTGTACTCGGCATTCGTTAGAGAACGCCGATGGCGACGCAAATAACCTGCTACTAGCGTCTTGTTTGTCACACGGAAGAAATATTATTCCGTTTTTATTTTACTTGTCAAACAATATTTTCCACTTTTCATAAAGTAATTTACATTTGTCAAAAAAAAACTTCAATATACAGTAAATTTGTATGATATATAAGAATAGACCCTAGTTCATTCTTTAAATAAATGAGGGTCAATATGAATATTAGTAACTTTAATTAACTTACTTTTGCACTAAAATTGTCCAGTGATCACTTCATATTTATTATTATATTGTTTACTATAATAAAGGCAAAATAATTTTTATAATTAAATTTATAGCAATCTCGTCAAATGTTGTTAAACTTTTAACTTTTTCAATAAGACCACCGCAAAAGACGGATCATTCCATAATAATAATGTACAAATAAATAACTTTTCTAGTTTTATCAAGACACAGATTATTTGATTTCAATACATGTATTAAATCATTCTATCGTGAATATCTTGAACATTAATTGTTGTGAAATCAGCTGTTAAACATTTCACTTAATTGTCTTCTTGCACACGTCATGGAATGTCCTTTGTCCATTTTTTGTCTTTACGGTTGCAAAGAAAGCTCGATCTAAATAAAAAAAAAAAATAATAATGATAACATAAACTCGTACCGAATACACTTTAACTTGCGGAAAAAAATTAATGAAACAATTGCACATGAATTTTTTAGGCAAAAATGCTACATTTACTTTTGATAACTTTTTATTAAAGGATCGAACGTGTAAATTGATCTTGAGATTTAAAATCGACGTTAGTTTTGTTTTTTTTTTTGATAGGAATACAACCATGCCGTTATAATATTACATACATTTATTTATTTAAGCACCATAATGAGTTAAAAAAAGACAATTCTAAAACACATACACATAGAATGAACTTATCTCGAGATGTCTTCAGCTACCCTTATAATGATGGACAGAAGGTTTTAGAGGGCAGAGAAAGGTACATAGAAATGTTGTACTAATATATAGATACATATAATAATACTATATATAATATAATACATACATATATTGTACACTATCATTTATTCCTGTGGGAGATAGTGGTGCTTTAATCTCCGTTTAAACGCCATGACAGAACGACTGGATGTTATATTGGTTGGTAAGGAGTTCCATGACCGCTGCTTGTATAGTTAAAGATTGGGAATAAAAGTTGGTTAATAAGAAGGAATGTAGATGTAATAGATTTTTACTACAACTCAGGAGCGTTTAGTAAGACTACCAGGTATTGCGAGATGGAATTGTTGAATAGGATAGGCTGAGTTGGAGTTGGATTTGCATTTATCAACTGCTGCCGTTGAAATGTGCTTACACATTTCCTTACATATAAAATACCGATTTTTAAATAATATATAACAACTTCTTTGATTAAATACTATCTCATATCTCAAAACTTTAGACAAGCTGAGACTTTATACAACTTCATTAAAGATTAAAGTTTTAAATATCGATTAATCTAAAGAATCAAACATTTACAAATCTTTAAAACGATATGTTTAAAAAGAGTCGCGTCACTAATTACCGGCAAAATAATAACTTCAGGCAGCGCAGCCGAGCAGCGACGCTCTTCTTTCACATCTTTTTTACTAAACCGCCGCTGGGAAATAAATACATACAGTGAAGTGAATATAATAGAAATATTATTTGGTCATAGTTTTATTTATTATTATTTCTAGTTTTTTTAATTTATTTGCACAACTTAGTGAATCGAATGTTATTATTATTATTGTAATCAGACAGAATGAAACTGAAAGTTCAATTATGACTTTTCACATTCTACTATTACTTATTTTATTAAACACCTACACTGGTCGTATGATCGTTGTACTGATACCATTCAGTCGTATCATGACTGTAATACCATTTATTGAAATGCAAAAGTGTTAGTAATAGTAGTAGTAACCAGATTGGATACAAAACATTTTATTAGGTAATAAATAATATTGAGATAAAATATTATAAGCTAACCATTGTCAATAGTGTTCCAATCCTCTTATTATTATTATTACGCCGGTGCAACAATAAATTGTAATAAAAGCAAGGCTACCTATTCTTACCTATTTTATATTTACTACATTTTACGTAAGAAGTATGTTACTCATTATATTTAAATAATTCTTATAAAACTAGTCGTTCTGTGAACAGTAGACCTCAGTACGTTAGGGGATGAGACAATGTTTTAAGTGCCTTTTCCAAAAAGGAATAAGTACACCTCTGTTTGTATGTAGGTACATAACCACGGAACGAAATTTGGCTCCACCAAATAACAACGGAGTTATTCAATTTTTAATTTTTCATAATTCTCTATGGCCGCCATTTTGTATTTTGAAATAACTAAAAGCACCTCAGACTTCGGCAAAGAATACGGAGACAAAATTTCAGCCCGCTAGCTGCCGCAAGGTCCGTTTTTATGGTACGGATCTGAAATCCGTCTCTTTGAAATTTTTCGCCCAAGCAAAAAAACGGCTCGACATAAAAATTTTAATAATTCAAAGAACACATTTACCTTTTTCGTGACGATTGCATAAACATACGTCTGCTAAGCCAAAACAAAAACTTAAATCACCGCTATTTTGTATTTTTTATCCCAGTAAGAAAAATGGCCGAACAAAAAAAAATTTATAACTCAAAAACATGATCACCAATTTTTGTGGCGATCGGATGAAAATTGCTCCTGCTACGCCAAAAACAAAATTAAACAACGCCGCCATTTTGTATTTTTTCGCCCAATCAAAAAAACGACCCGACATAAAAAGTCAAATAATTCAAAGAATGCGCTTGCCGATTATCGTGACGATAGGATGAAAAATACGCCGGCTACGCCGGAACAAACATGCTGAGATATAATATAATATTAAGAAAAATGGCCGAAAGAAAAAAAAATTATAACTCAAAGAACATCATCACCAATATGTGGCGATCGGGTGAAAATTGTTCCTGCTACGCCAAAAATAAAACTAAAAAACGCCATTATTTTGGATTTTTTCGTCCGTTCAAAAAAACGGCTCGACATAAAAATTTAAATAATTCAAAGAATATGTCTGCTGATTTTTGTGACGATAGGATGAAAAATACGCCGGAACAAACATACTGCAATACATACGGAAAAAAAGCAGAATGGGCCCAACTAGTGAAAACGTAGTCAAACAAATTTTGTGAATCTTATAACTTCGTCATAAAGATTATTATGTTCAAATTATCATTGAGTAGTGATAAAGGATTAAGCTCATAATAATAAAAGCTTTTTCTTTTGTAATAAATAATTTATGTGATAAAAAAAAATTAAAGCGTTTATGACGTCACAGCAGATGAAACACGCTCTTTAAAGTATCTGTTGAGGTGAGAGGTGTGAATATGATGCTACAACTAGTGACTCACTGCTAAGTGGAAAATAAATACTTGTCTTTTTAAAGGTCTCTATGAATGACTTTCTAATAACCAGATGTATTGTGTTTACCACACATACCATGTTAACGTACATAGGTTGAGTTATTTTATATTTGAGGATTTCTTATGTTAAAATTGCCTTGTTTAAAAAAAAATACGTTAGCACTTAATTTTGACATGTGTTTATTAGAGGACTTTTGGTAATAGCCTATTATTACATTAAGGTTTTATTTAAGTAAAGGAAGTGATTAATTTTGTAAAAATAAATAATTTGTTGCGGTTAAACTACTGGCGCGTTTTTTTATCTTTGCAAGTGCACTCAGAATGTAATTAGCAACTTGAACTTTCTTTTCTTGAAGTATTGTTTTAAATATAATATATAAGTGTTTCTCCTAATTCTGAGTTCTTTTAACTTTAACTGTAATATAATCTTTTAGTTTTATCGTAAAAAATTACACGGGAACCGTGATGGATTAATATAATGTTAATGTAATAAAATTAATTTTAATTGAATATAGTAAAGCGTACTTCTAATTGATTTGCACTAATTAAATTGAGAACGGTTGTAGTTTGTAATAACCAACACCGTAATATAATAGGTATATATTACAGTGTTGGTTTACCTAATATAATAATGATCAGCATCGATTTATCTTAACTAAAAGCACATGAAATATATTTCTACATAAAAATGCCTGCAAAGTTCTCGTTCTAAACATTTCTCAGTTCTATTCAATAAAGTCACAAAATCGTCAACAAGAGTATCGTTTGAATCCTACCTTTTGTTACACTCAACTAAGATGAAAACAAGCCGTCTCCGTCTCCACGCGCTCCGCTGACATTGTGCTGTCCCATTTTCGTTCCTTCATCAAAACGAGAATTCAGCAAACATGTTTACAAGCAGTTTTGTTTTTACCGCAAAATGCTCAAGTAAGTGCAACAAAGGATTTTATTGTGCCTCGGGTCTTTCATTTACCGAGTGAAACTTTGCACGCTTAATGATGCGCGAGACGTTTTTAAAAATAAAGAAAGAACAAAGGTTTATTGCGGTTTTATTCGAACTTTTAAATGGGGTTAAATTATGGAGATCAATGGTGGTGTGCGCACTTTTTTATTTTTTTAATTACGATTACGACTATGAAATAAAAAAGATATATAAAAAGATTTGTCGTGGCTGTGCAATTGATTTATTTAAAATTCTATTGAAGATTTTTTTATTCACGAAAGATTTTTACGCAAGGTTATTTCACTAGAACTAAATAAAAAAATCTCTTTTCTCTATAATTAAAAAAAAAGAGGAATATGTGTTTCAACAATTTGTAAAGGTTTCAAGAATAATTGTAGAATTTTCAATCGAACAACTACATTGTTTAAAGTATTCTAATATAGATTAAAATTTTAAATAAATAAAATAGATTTTTTACTATCTCTTACATAATACATGTATACTCAGATGCATTAAAATTTTACTTTTTTTAATTTTACTCTGAAAACAGTTTTTCATTATGAAACATGTATCTTTATTGACAGTGCCCACTCGCTAGAAAGCAATCCAAAACACTATAATTGATTAGATTAGCGTTTCATTTAGTCGTGAGTTGGCAACTTGCCTTGTTGTTGGAAAACAAGTTTAATAAGAGCATTGTTTTCGTTACTATATTGGACTGGCCCGTACGTTGGAATTAGATGTAAGACAGCCTTACTTCCTAAACTATTCAGCAAACAAGATAATCTTTATTAATACTAATAAATAGTTATCGGAATCATATATATACTGTTATATTTTATTCTAAAATTTTCTTATTATAAATTAAATACAAGCTTTTCAAGTTCATTTGGAGGTATGATTGCATCATTAAGCTTCCAAAGTTTCAATTAAAATGCTCAACGCGGTTCATAATATAATACTTTGTTTTCTTTATTTGAGCGTTGTGGCAAAACAAAACTGCGTGTAAACATGGTGCTGAACTTTTTGATGAACGAATGATAGTGAAGCTGTAGTTACCCCGTGACAATGTCACTAGAATATGGAGAGAAGTTTATATTTCTCTTGTTAATAATGTTGATAACACTTTTTTATTTATGGATTGATTTAAATACAACCTAACTAAATTAGTGGAAGGTATGTCAATGAAAACTGCATTCAAATCAGATAAGCCATTACAGTAATTAGCGAAGACAAGCAGATAAAAAATCTTTACATTTATTATTATTTTGTGTTCTAACCGTAAATAATGGCCTGCAGTAATAATTTCTCCCAAATATTTTATATATACAGACAGCGATCAGTTACGGGTTTGTTGTATATATAGATAGTAAACAGGAACGAAGTCTCATTTCAAATATATTGCATAAAATATTCGAATATTTAGATTTTCGAATATAATTACGAATATTTTCATTATATACTTAGGAATTCATTTAAATTTATTTTTGCATAATCAAGGATGTTGATGTGGGAAATACAAATTACTACAATTTATTTAACACTACATATTCCATTAGTCGTCGCTGCCTAATTATACGAAACAATTGTTGGACTTGTCCTTTAAAGGAACGTGGTTGCGTTTTAAGGATGTTGCACACTTTATTTAGTATTTACAAATTTAAATTAACCATACAACTCTCACGTCCAATGTTACCTTTCAGATTGGTTGCTGGCGTGATAGACATACGTTTCCTATTAGTTGCAGTGGCATAACAGACGCTCCTTTCCGATTGGTTGCTGGCGTGATAGACAGACACTCACAAGTCTTGACAGAAGTCTTGTCAAATCATTTTTGTTTGATATCCACTCATAATTTGACTTCATCATACTAAATCCATTCCATTCATCCATTGTTATTTTGTTTTGCGATTTATTATTTTGGAAGTAATTTACTTATTGTTATTTTTAAACTAACATATGTATTTGTACATAAATATATAGAAAATAATATTTAAAATTTCTGTCATTTCGTATATTGTGTATTTCTATTTTTGAGAATCATTTCAATATTTTTGAAGTTACCTTTAAACCTTTCAGTAAAGACAAAGTTTCCTTAGAATTTAAGAATAGCTTTTATTCTGTAAAGTAATATTTTAACGTTTATGGTTATAGTCTGCTACTGTAGTCTATCGTTAACTATCACAATCTGTCAGTGTCTAAATCACTTACTTCCGTATGTAAATAACAAGCAAAAATATATTTCATTTAATCTCAAATCAATTAAATTTATATTGATTTTGCAAGAAATCAAAAAGATAGTTCTGAAATTAATATGAAATCAAATTTTATTTTTCTAGATCTTCAAAATTTAGGTCAATATGTATTTTTTTACATTAATGAGATTCAAACTTGATGATATTCAACAAAGTACTTGTACCAAGTATATGTTACTACGAATATTTTATACTTTGATTTCAATTTTATATCTATACCTACTCTGATTTTAATTATTGTATATTTATTTTTTCGGAACAATGTATCCATTTTTTTTAATCAATAAGAATCACAATCAATAAGAATCACAAATACATAAATTACAGCAAGTGTTTTAGTTGCAATATCATTGAAGCAAAATTAGTTTTATTTTTTATTAATATATCCAATGTCACTTCAGTTGAAATTTTATATTACGTGTAAAATTTTTGTCATATTATACGGTTTTATCATTTTCAACCCGCAGCGAGTCGCGCGAGCGCATTAAATTGTTTAAAGCGGTTTTGTTTTGAAGTTCTCATTACACCGCTGTACGTCTACTTAACTATTTAAAAGTATGTTAATTCTCGTCGTTTTTTTATGGAGTATTACATTTTTTAATAAAACATATTAATAAGACTTTGACACAGTTTATTATATTATGTTTAATTATGATTTTAACCTATTAATTATTTTTATAACATGTTTTTATTGGACACTAACAGTGCCCGTGCCTTCGGTCGCGCGGATTTTTCTTTTTAATACAGTAATTTATTGCTTATAATATCAACTATCCGCCAGTGAAAATCCTTTTAAAATTGGTCCAACCGCAAATATTATATATCTCTCTTTCATATTATTTATCTTCACGCCATATCCCTTGCGGGGTAGCCAGAGACGACGGAGCGCCAAACGCTACGGTCCCTGAATACCTCTTTTGCCTCGGCCACAGACATCAACCTCTTCATACATGCCCTCCGGGGGGTCCTCATGGTTTGTACGTGACTTTCCTCCAGTATCATAGATACTGTGTTTTCGAAGGTCACTCGAGGCCTCCTCCTGTCTCTTTTACCGCTCACTTTTCCTATATAAATCTTTTTTACCATTCTTTCATCACTCATTCGTTCGGCGTGCCCAAACCGTGCTCACATCACCATTCTTCTTCTTTCTCACCGCGATTCGCATTCGCCAGTACGTACCTGCCATTCTGTGGATTTCTTCATTGCGGATTCGATCAGCTAGACTGACTCCGCATATTCTGCGAAGAAATCGCATCTCCATAGTATTCATTTTTCTTACATTCTTCTTCTCTGTTACCCACGTTGGTTGCCGTATAACAGCGTCAGTAGCAAAACCGCATTGTGTACAGCCGAACGTGTAGCTAAGCTGACGTTTCGCCGTCTCAACAATGCAGTCAAAGCACTGTTGACTCTATTACCGGCAGCAATACGCCTTTCCACTTCCTTTTCGTATCTTCCGTCTCTGCTAAACCTACTGCCCAAATATACCACTTCATTCACTTGTTTTATTATCTTACCATTCACGTTGATACATTCTGTTCTTTCTTCATTTCTTTCAAATATGAGAAGTTTCATATGCAATTAGTAAAAAACTGTTAATTTGGAATTACAAACAGACCTTTCAGTTTTATTTTATTTTATAGATTGTTAATAGTTGGAATAATTGCCATGTAGTGATAAAGTACGAGCTCGGTCTTATCGGTCGGTCGTCGGTCGGTCGGCTCGGTCGAGTCTTATGAAGTACTGTTTTCCAAAGGCATTATGCGTGTTTATTTAATAGAAGTCAATGACCTCATAAGTCTTTGTGCAATGGCTGATAGCGTTGTGGATTATCATATAAAGGGGTCAGGTTCCTTTATTATTTCCTGGGTTGCTAATAGATCTTGTTTTTTATTATGTGAATATTCTGGTAGCACATAATTATTTTTTGGTTTATATGTGAGAGAAAATTCTAATATAATTTTATTAATGCATAATAATATTATAATAATAATAATAATAATAATAAAAGCCTTTATTCGCTGATCTTACTTATCTAACTACATTTTACATTTAAATAACTAGTTTTTATAAAATTCTTAAACATTATATAATACTGTTCATCAACCAGTTTCTTGATCAGGTTGTCTTTCGACATAGGCCTCCCCCAGTTTTTTCCACTCATCTCTGTCTCGTGCTATCTTTCTCCATCCTTTTGGAAAATCATCCTCCCATCTTTTGATTTGACGTCCTTTATGTCTTTTCCCATTTCTGGGATACCATTCCACTACATCTTTAGTCCATTTTTCTCTTTCTGTCCTCATTATGTGACCGGTCCAGTTCCACTTGAGTTTTCTTACTTTTTCTAGTACATCGCTCACTTTTGTCTTTTCCCTTATTTTAGAAGTTGTCCAACGATCCCTTAGTTTTATGTTTAGCATGCTTCGTTCCATGCTGCGTTGACAAACTATGAGTTTTTGGTTGTTTTTGTTCGTAGCAGGCCATGTTTGACACCCATAAGTAAGACATGGAAGAATGCATGTGTTGTAAAGTTTCCTTTTCACTGACATTGGTATAGCTTCGTTCTTAACTAATTCTTTTAGTGACCAGTACCGTTTCCAAGTGTTACTTATTCTTCTATCGATTTCTTTAGAATATTGATCTTTAACTGATATTAGTTGTCCTAAATATATATATTCAGTTACATATTCTATAACCTCTTGTCCAATTACTATATGTTCCCTTAGCGCATTTGTCATTACTTTCGTCTTCGTTGGATTCATTGTTAAACCTGCTTTCCTGCTTTCATAATCTAATTGTTGTAACATAATTTGTAGTGTGTCCGGTCTCTCAGAGAATATCACAATGTCGTCAGCGAATCTTAAGTGAGTTAGATTTGATCCGTTGATATTAATTCCGAACTCTTCCCAGTCTATATTTCTGAATATATTTTCTAAAACGGCTGTGAACAGTTTTGGCGAGAGTGGATCACCTTGCCTGACGCCTCTTTGAACCCTAAATACCTCTCCTTGTTGTTCGAGTTGGACTGTTGCTACGGTATTTTTGTAGATTTTTTTAATGATTTTTATGTATTTGCTTTCTACGCCTTGGTTTTCCAACGTGTTCCAGATATAGTTATGACTCAAGGAATCAAAAGCCTTATTGTAATCGACGAATGCCATGTAATATTGTTGCCCATACTCATTAAGTTTTTCGATGATTTGTTTCACAACATGAATGTGATCAATGGTAGAATAGTCAGCGCGAAATCCCGCTTGTTCTCTAGGTTGATTTTCTTCAAGGTGTCTCGTTATTCGCCCAAGTATTATTTTAGAAAAAACTTTGTATAGGTTGGACATTAAGCATATAGGTCTGTAGTTATTTATTTCGTTTTTATCTCCTTTTTTGTGTATCAAAACTATAGTGGACTTCGTCCATTGGGTTGGTATTTGTTCGGTAGCCACTGTTTCATTGAAAATATGTGTCACATATTTAGATATTGCGGTTAGGAATTCTTTTAGTAGTTCGTTTGTGATTTTGTCATCTCCTGGTGCTTTGCCAGTTTTTTGTGATTTTATAGCTTTTATGACTTCGCTTTCTAATATGCTAGGTATTTCTTCCTCGTATGTATCTTTTCCTGTCTCTACTGATATTGTTGTATCTGGGTCCATGTATAATGTTTTGTAGAATTCTGTCGCGACTTTAGCTATTGATATCCTTTTTGTTGTCGATTTCTCGATTTTCTTCTTATTTTTAGTTTTCATGTTAGGTATCCATAGCGTGTATTCTCTTAATTGTTTTAGACCTTTTTTAATTCCACCTGTTTTATCTATTTGTTCTCTTAATATTTTTAGTCTCTCTGCTTTTCTATGGTTCCTTATTGATGTTTGAATTTTTTTGCTAATATTTCTGATATTTTGCTGGTTATCTTTTCGTTTCTCTAGCATTTTGTTCCTCTCTTCCATCAGCATTAACGTCTCTTCTCCTAGCTTATTTTTCTTCTCTATTTTAGTATATAATTTATTTAGGATTATCAGTTGTTTCTCCAAAAAATCGTATTTTTCCTGCAATGTTTTATGTTTTTCACTTTTATCTAGTTGGTCCTTTACATCCATTACTACCTTTTGTGGTATATCTTCATGTTTTTAGTTGAGTTTGTAATATACTTTCTCGATTTACTATTTGTTTTTTGTATAACTCCTCTTACCATTCTGTGGTCTGTGTTAAAATTTAGCGTGTTCACAACGTCGACGTCACTGAATATGTGTTTTTCTCTTGTGAGTATGAAGTCGATTTCATTTCTATCCCTGTCGTTTGGTGAAATCCATGTCCATTTTCTAGATTTTCCTTTTTTGAAAAAACTATTCATTATTTTAAGATTATTTGCGAAAGAAAATTCTATAAGTCTATGTCCGTTGTCGTTTCTAACACCATTACTGTAATCGCCTAAGACAAATTCATCTTTGTTTGATTTAATGCCCAGCTTGGCATTAAAATCTCCCATCAGGATTACGCTTTTGTTCTTCTTTTGCATCAGCTGTGTCAGGTCTTTGTAAAATGTATCTTTCGTTAATTTTGAATGTTGTTCCGTGGGTGCATGTACTTGGATAATTAACGATGGTCGTTTGAGTTCTGGTAATTGTATATTAAGTACTGCAATTCTATCTGATATTCCTTGGAAACTAATTATTTTGTGTTTTAGATATTTTTTTATTAGAAATCCCATTCCATAAATACCTTGTTTTTCTCCATAGAAATAAAAAATATGTTCGTTATATTCTCTTATTTCCTCTCCTATTCTTCTCACTTCACAGAGACCAATGACATCCCATTTTATAAGTTTTATGGCTTCTTGCAGTTCTTCCAATCTATCATCTGACATTAGTGTTCTGACATTTAGCGTTGCAATATATAATTTATTATTTCTTTTTTGGTGTAAGGGTATGTTTTTAAGGGGGGGTGGTGGTCTTATAACCCCACGGGGACCAGCCGGATTGCGGTTATCCTGCCTCTGGTTGCTGATATTTAGTGGCTACTTAGATTGTTCTGAAATATTAGAAAATGAGTTTGATTTAGGTCTCATCAAATCGAATGCATTCCTCCTGTTATCTTTTATTGATGAAGCGTTGGTCACTGACTTCTTGGCCTGATTCTGATTTTCCGGCGAAGTTAATAGGTCTCTTTTCCTTTTTTCATTGTTTGGATTTCCCTCTTTCACTACTAATTGATCGTATTTTATGTATGCAATATTTCCTTTCGCTCGTTCTTCTATCAGTTTTGGTTTCAGTTCTCTTCTTTTTTCTAACACTTCTTTGGGAAAATCTTCGGTAAAGTATACGTCTTTTAGGTTTTTCTTCTGTTTTAGAAAATCTCTTTTCTTCCAGCTGTTTGCAAACCCAATAAGAACAGGTCTTATTTTATTTTCTTTGTTAGGCCCAATACGATAAATTTTTGACACATCGTATGCTTCCAGGGTAATTTTCAGATCCGATTTAAAAATTGCCTGTACTCTTCCGAGCAACTCCGATGAAGATCTCTCGTTCTCCTCCAAACCGAAAATTAGAATGATATTTTTTTCTCTTTTCCTTTTCTAAATGCTCCATCTTCTTTTCCAATATTTCTATTTTATTTTTCATAATTTTGTTGTCTTCAATCAATGGTACTAATTTTTCGTTCATTTTTTCAAATATGATATTTGTTTGTTTTTCCATTTCTTTTTTCATTTGGTCGAAAAGCATTTTAAATTGTCCCTCCATTATGGTTCCTTTTATTTATTTTTTTTTTTTTTATTTTATTTTATTTTATTTTTTTTTTTTTTATTATTATTTTTTTTGTGCAGTGGCAACACTGAAACGTATTTGACGCGTGTGGTTGACGTTGGGTGGTTGGTTGGGTAGTTGGGTGACACTTTCACTATCACTGTCACTATCACTATTGCTAATGTCTCATTTAACCTCAATGATTAGAATATAAATTATGATTTTACACTGTTTCTTGACTTATTTCACTGTTTTTGTATATGAGAGTGTTCTATAGCACTAGATGTCTATGTTCACTACGGTAGCTGTTAAAATCACGTTGATAATCTATTATTTTACAATAATTTTCGACGGACGAACTGTAGGTGATGTTTACTGTTTGACAACCAAAGACAGAAAAAATAATATTAAATATAATAATATTTTATATTATCATGTTTTATAATATTAAATATTAATATTATAATAATATTAATATTAATTATTATAATATTAATACTATTATATTATTTAAATTTCAAAGTTTAATTTGTAACAATCCAGTAAAATGTTTTTATTTTTTTTAATATGGCCGCCATTATCAATAATGCAAAAGATGATTCGTAAGTACAAATAAATGACTTTTTTAGTCTCATGAAGACACATATTACGTGATTTCAATACATCTATTAATCTTACCTTAAACGATATTGATGTAAAATGAGGTGATTGTTAATAGTTACAATAATTGCCGTGTAGTGATGAAGTACGAGCTCGGTTCAGATACATTCATATTGTATCAAAGGCGAGACACCAAGACGTATGCAAAGCACACACACGTCCGTGAATATTTGAATTTAAGGCTCCATTTGAAGATTATCTTAAACGATTTATACGTGTTGATAGCGATCCAGTAGCACGATTGGCGTTTTTAATAAAATTTACTAGCGGCTATAATAAAATTTATTACATAATAACGTCAGTTACTTGAAAAGAAGAAATAACTTTGCATTATATGTAAGAAAAACTGTATCATATAAGTCATTTTTTAAGAAAAGTGTTTGAGAAAAATATTTCTGCTACTTCATCATTTTAATACAAAAAACGACGAGTATTAAAGTTCTGAAATACAAGTAAAAAATATTTTAGTACGTCCTTAGGCTAACGGAAAAGTTGTAAGACCCCACCAGCTCTTTTAAAAATTGCAATACTTTTGCTTCTTAAATGTACGATACCTAATTATCCGCGACTGAGCGAGGTGAGACTTAATATACCCGAGGGTATAGAAATGTTCAATTATTTTAAAGTTATAGAATCTGCCTTCTTTAATTTTTAAATTAAAAGTTCATTAAATTTAAATTTTATATTTTTGCGATCCGAAGACTTGAACTTGTACACATCCTTATAGTAAGTATTAAAAAGTAAAACATCTATAAATATTATATATAAATATAGATGGTAGATGATGTACTGGTTATACTATATATATATATATATATGTATGCACATATATTATACTTATTTTTATTTATTTATCTTCACTCCATATCCCTTGCCGGGTAGCCAGAGACGATGGAGCGCCAAACGCTACGGTACCTGTATACCTCTTTCGCCTCGGCCACAGACATCAACCTCTTCATACATGCCCTCCGGGGGGTCCTCTTGCTTTTTAGGTGACCTTCCTCCAGTTTCATAGACACTGTATTTTCGGAGGTCACTCGAGGCCTCCCCCTGTCTCTCTTACCGCTCACTTTTCCTTTATAAATCTTTTTTACCATTCTTTCGTCACTCATTCGTTCGACGTGCTCAAACCACCTGAGCACTTACTTCTTCATTCTCACCATTACATATTCGCTAGTGCCATTCAAAACAATTTTCATATATTCTATTTCTATATCTTCAATGTATATTAAAGTGAAATACTTATTCATTGACTCATCATGAAATGTTAAAACTACAAAGCCTATTTCATTAGGTAATGTACTCGATAAAGCAGCATTTTCTGAAATAACACAACTAAAACATTTAAATATGGGTGAAAATAAATTCAACAGTTTCGGCATTTTCGAAAATGAAGTTATATTTTTTTTATTTTATTTACTTTAAATTACAAACAACTTTGAACTTTATTGAAAATATTACAACTATGTCATAAAGAAAATGTTATTATACATGAGCGGGATACGCTTATTTAAGACAAGAGTTTCACAAAATAAATTGATTAATATATTTATTAAATGTACTTATACCGAATTAAATATTTTATACCAGTATTCTTAAATCATATGCATAATATAATACTAATAATATTAAATGTAGTTTTTATCTTAAAGTATATGTAATATTTACTTACCTACTTATTAGTTTATATTTAACCTTAGACGACCGTTTATTACCAGAACTACTTCGAGTTGATAAGATCTATAAGCAATATAGAACAATATCTCTAAAAGCAAAGTTATGAAGTTTCTTACTGTCGCCAGGGATTTTGAAATTGGAAATGAAAATAGAGTTTAGATACTTAGGAAAACTCAAATAATGGATATATTTGAGTAAAATATTTGTTCATTTAAAAGTATTGTAAGTTTTAAATAAAATGTTTACTATTAATGATTAATCTCATAAGGAATTAGAATATATATTTTTAATACTATTGTCATTAGCACGACTCGTTGTAATTGGGATATACATCTCAAGGGAATCAAAGGGAACAAGGATGACTCACAATACCCCTTGCCATTACTTTAGACAAACATTGTTTTTACAAAACTTACACAAAGATTATCCGGCGTTTAATTAACCGTGTTCTACAACCGGGCAACAATATACAATGAAATTATAAACGAGATTGAGAGAGTTCTTACAAGTTATACACTTTTAATGTAACATTTTGAAGCGTCCCTTAGGAGTATCTTGCGAGTTGAAGGAGAGATATAAGAATAGATGTATAGTAATGCATACCGTTCTGATTCCTACAGCTGCCGTTTAGAATAAGGCTTCCTTAGCTAGAGAAATATATTTTTATTGCAAACACAAAAACAGGAAAATATACTAGAAAATGGAGAAATAAGCAACACAAAAAAATGTGATTATGGTATTTTTGCTAAAAGCTTTTATTGACCTCTTAGAGAAAGAAATAGTTACGAAATGCTTTTGTTATGAAATGATTCTTTTGTTATAACATTTATTTAAAGAAAAACTCCCGCGTGACTGTATAATCTCTGTAACAGTAACAAGTCAAAGAAATGGTTGGAATCTAACCCAAAATCTTTAATTCAACAGTCAGAGCAGTAGCCCTGAATATAGTTTTTATTGTTAGTTTAGTACAATTAACAATAACAACAACAACAAGTAAAATATATGTCGGGTTTTGCTCAGACATCAGGAAGAAAATTCAAATAGAATAACAAAATTTATTTACAGTTTAAACACACACAGAACAAAAGAATTAGTAAGATTAAACAAAAATATTAATAATAATTTGATCAATTGTTACAACAGTTATTAACTAACGCGTAAC
Source organism: Melinaea marsaeus rileyi (assembly GCA_918358865.1). Taxonomy (NCBI): domain Eukaryota; kingdom Metazoa; phylum Arthropoda; class Insecta; order Lepidoptera; family Nymphalidae; genus Melinaea; species Melinaea marsaeus. The sequence continues at coordinate 14,742,635 of OU911086.1, read as the reverse complement.
AGAATTATAATAATTAAAAATCAGTAAGGCTATGTAGGGCGGTCACCTAGGGCCTACTAACTGTCAGGGACAGAGTTCGGGCACCCACCGCAATACGAGCACTACTTATTGTCAAAGACAATTTTCGCCGCTCAACCCCAATATGGTGTATTCGACTATCAAGAGACAGTGATCCGTACACCGAGACGCAATCATTAGAAATGCATGCCGACTACTCGGAGTGGGCTGCTTTTATAGTCGATTCTGAAGGAAGGAGAAATTGTATTTTCTCGAAGTACCCGCAACTTGCGTTCGGTGTACGTTCCACCGGCGCCTACTGGACGCTGTTCCTTGAAGCCGCGCATAAATAGCGTGACTGCCGACATATACATAAATTGAACATATGAATTTTTATTTTAATGTTATATAAGTAATTGTATATGAAATTATAAATTAAAAAAAAAAATTAAATAAATGAATTAATTTTTCAGGTGTGATCGTCAAAATCGTCTTTCGTATATCTTTATGTGAATTTGAACTCTTAATTAGTAGTAATGAACTCAACGCCTACATCACCTAAGGTAACCAAGGTTCTTCTCAAAACCTGAAGGCTCCTCAAATTAGACAGAATATCGTCCTTTGCGTAAATAAGTTCAAATTTCACCATAATCTTATTAAATCCGGAGTAGTTTCAGTTTAGATTCAGTTTTAATAATGTATTGTGAGCCAGGTCTTATGAAATACTGTTGTCCAAAGGCATTATGCGTGTTTATTTAATAGAAGTCAATGACCTCATAAGTCTTTGTGCAATGGCTGATAGCGTTGTGGATTATCATATAAAGGTCTCAGGTTCGTTTATTATTTCCTGGTTTGCTGCTAGATCTTGTATTTTATTTTACAAATATTCTTGTAGCACCTAATTATTTAGGTTTATATGAGAGAAAAAATTGTAATATAATTAAGCTGAGCTAAGCGAAGCTCTTAACCGTTCATTTCGCTGTTTTACGACATCGGTAATTTTAAAACGATGTATCATCTATAGATGTATTTTTTTAGAATTTGGCACATGGCTAGATCTTTTACTTAAGGTGGTTCTGCAAAAAACAGAACCAAAAAATTCAGTCTAGAAAAAAAGTTATAGTAAAATGAAATTTGTCTATGGGATTTCCTATTATAAATGTGCCACGCGCATGCATCAGTGAGAGTGCTAAATAGACTGCGACAACTGCTACAAAGGCAATATTTGACCTAAAATTCTATAATTTCTCACATTGCTAGAACTTTTACTAAAAACGGTTCTGCAAAAAACAGAACAAAAGAAATTAGTCTAGAAAAAAATCCGTGCCCGCAGGGGGACACGCGTGGGTAGACCTCGTGTGTAACTCGTTTAAAATATAACTCACTACCTAAGAATACACACATGATGCCGTTATTTACATCAAAAATTTTTAAGCAAAAAGCGGTTTTAATTTTTTTTCTCGGAAAAGGTATCTATTTTGGGAATACTTTTGATACTTAAATTTAGAGTAAAAAATAACCTTTCTATTAAAAATATTTGCGAGGAGGGAATGTTTACCAGAAAAAAGTTGCCGTGGTTTTACCTACCTTAAATTTTCAAGTTAAAAGTGGTTTTTATTTTTTTTCTCGGAAACGGTACCTTTTACGGAAAAACTTTTGATACCTAAATTTAGAGTAAAAAATAACCTTTCTATTAAAGATACTTATGATGTACGAATGTTTACCAGAAAAAAGATATGATTTTATTTTCCAAAAATTTTTGGTTTTTTTACCCCCATCCCTAAGTTATTGAAGTTAGGTTTTCGCTTTATCTACATTAGTTGTAGGTATTCATCAAAGACATCATATAATATGAACGCGATTGATCTTCTTTGTATAGGGAAAAAGTTATGGTCGAAAAACTGAAATCAGAAAAAGTGAGTCCCTAGCGCCCCCTGTGGCCGGATTTCTCTGGTTAACGAACTTGACCTTCATTTTTGGATGGTTGATTTTTGTGCAAAGTTTGAAAGCGATCCGATCGAAACTGCGGCCGCTATCGTGCTGACAAAAGTCGAATCTGGACGCACGCACGCATATATATATATATAAACATTTTGACCAATGGTCATTTCGGACTCAGGGGGTCATAAGAAGACCTCCTGTGAAGAAATTTTTCCAAAATTCGGAAGTCGGGTACAAATGAATGGGCACACCGAATTCTTCGAGGTCTACCCAAAAAAGTTAGTTATAGTAAAATGAAATTTCCCATTATAAATGTATGATGCGTATGCATCAGTTAGAGTGCTAAATAGACTGCCGACAACTGCTACAAAGCCAATATTTGATCAATAATTCTATAATTTCGCACATTGCTAGAATTTTTATTAAAGATGGTTTTGCAAAAAAAAGTTTGTTAGCATTAAAAAAGGGGAGGGCGCTCAGCTTAACTCCCGCAGCGAACGACGGCGGTTCCTAGTTTTATTAATGCATAATAATGTTGCACTCTGGTTGTACGTTTACCGCTGCCAGGTCAGGCCATTTCAAGTTTTTTTTATTTATTTTAATTTTTATAATTCTTCGTGACTCCTACACAATATTTTTTCAAGGCGCAGAAAGACAATGAAAAAAAATGTTTTGTGATAACCTTACTTTCAAAAAAGAATTTTGCAGGTTATTTGAATAACATAACCATATCATAACAAGAATCATAAATTTTTAAGCCATATTCTTATTACCTCGAGATGTGAATACATCAAACTTTATGTAACTCCTAACTTAAGACAAAATATTACAATTTAAACTATTCTTAATTACCCGCAGCGGTCAATTACTATCGTTAAGATGCGACTGAAGTAGGTACTACTAATGAGGGGAGAAGCCAAGAACCCTGAGGTACAGAGTATTTGTTCTTTCTGTTTGTTTTACTAATGGTTTGTTCTTGTTTGTATCGTGTGGTGTTGATACTGGCTCTTGGAGTTGCTTTGATTTTGTTGCTTTCGTTGACTTAATAATCTGACAAAGCAAGTGGTGTCTTCTATAATACCTATACATATATTGAGCATTCAATCTGACTTAGAAAGTTCTGACTGAGGACTGTCTTAGGACATTTCATAATAAATTAAACTTTATTTTAACTTCCAGCTTGAGTTTGTTTTGGAAGTTTGAAAAAATAGAAGATGTATTTTATTATAATTGTAAAGTCATGCATAGTACTTAGTTTTTTTTTTTAATCTACTTGTTATAATCTTTTATTGATAGTCAGTTATACTTAGTTGGGCATGTATATCTTTTATTTTTTTTTATAAATATGTATTTTAAAATATATATGTAAGACAAATCATAATTATTTAGAAATTTTAAGCACTATTTAAATACTATAAGGTTTCACTAATCGATAGTAAATTTATTTATTAACAATTGGAATATGTAGAATTTGTAATTATATTCCAATTAATTTTAAAGAATTATATCTGTGATGTATTTAAAGAAAATTAAGTACAAATAATTATACTGTCAAGCAAAGTTATAACCTACCACCAAAGTATTAAATCTATACTTATAATAAATCTGTAGAGAGGTCAATTCTGTACATGAAATATATTTACAAAATAAGTAGCAGGGGGTGATTAGTGTTCGATACTGATGCCAAAAATGCAGTTAAAAAAATTTTTGTCTGTCTGTCTGTCTGTCTGTCTGTTTGTATGTTATTTATAGAAAAAAAAACTACTCGACGGATTTTAACGAAACTTAGTACAATTATTCTTTATACTCCTGGGCAGGTAATAGTATACTTTTCATCACACTACAATGAATAGGAGCAGAGCAGTGAAAGGAAATGTTGAGAAAATGGGAGAAGTTGCTTGATTTTTTAAGCTTCCGTCGCGTGTGCAGCCTTAATGGTTAGAGCTACATAGAAACTATGTATAACGGAAATATTCTACATAAAAATACACGAAAAATATTCCAAGACAGCATATATCTACCTTTTATAGTTAACTCACAATAACACGCATAACTCTCGATAGCTTAGCAGTTCGGAGATTTCTTATTATATTTGTTTACTTTTACGTTTATAAAACCAATAATGCTCACCATCATTCCTAATTAAAAAAAAAATAAACATTAGCACCAATTCAATAAAAAAAGAATCATTGAAATCGGTATAGAAACACCAAACTTATACTTACTTACATGAAATACGCCAACAAGACATCGCGCGTGAATAGTGAATCAAGCTATAAGGATTATTTTTGCGTAACGGTTGCCGCGCTCGACGGGGCTCGCGACGGCAGAGTATAAAAGGGGCGGGAGGCGAGCGCAAGCGTCATTCAATATTTGGCTGTTGATGCGTTCAGAGTGTTGAACTTTATTGACAGACAATAATTGTTATTTTATAAACCGTGCTTATCAGCGCGACTTTTTGTCTTTAAATAGTTTATTTTAATTTCTTTTGTTGTTATTTTCTATATTAGTTTTAGTTTTGTTTAAATTCTTAACTATTAATAGTTCCTATTTTATTTCTTTTTAAGTAGATTTAGATTCGATTTTTAGATTAGATAATAGATAGATAGATTAGATTATTGTTAGATTTTTAGTTACTGATAGGTTAGTTTTGGGCATTTTATGTTTAGTTTTTTTTGTATTGAGTAGATAAAAGCGTAGGTAGGTACTTTTATTAATTATAGTATTCATAGGTATTTTTTATTTATTTTTAAGTGAAGTAGGTATAGGTAGATATTGCCTACTATCTACCTATACTGCACACGTGTTTTAGCTTTATTTTCATTTCTTTTTTTTTTGTACCTAAGTTGTAGGTAGGTAGGTACATATTTCTTAGTTTAATTCTATTAGAATATTAGGTATTTAAGTTTAAATAGGCACTTAGATTTATATTTTTTTATTATATAGCAGCTGTACTTAGAACATCTAAGGTTTTTTTTGTATTAGCATAGGTACTTTGATTAATTACAGTAGTTGTAGGTATTTCTTATTATTCATTTTTAAGTGAAGTAGGTAAGTGTAGATAGTATTGCACACGCATTAAGTATAGCTTTATTTTCATTTTTTATTCTTTTGTAATTTGTAGGTACCTACGTACATATTTATAATTCGATTAGAATATTATTTTAGTTTTAATAGGCACTTAGATTTATATTCTATTTATTATATACTTAGCTATAGTTAGGACCTCTGACGTAAGTTTTTTGTTGGGTAACTAAATAGAATTTAAGTTACCGTCGATTAAAAATAAAATAAACGATGCCACCTAAAAAACGACCATCTTTATCTCGAACTTCGAGTCAAGCTAGGAGAATGAGAATGACGCGTTCTCAAGAATCGGAAGAGGAAAGAGCACATCGGTTAAACTCTATGAGAGTTAGTGCCTCAACATCTCGAGCTAATGAAAGCTCTCCAGAAAGAGAGATGCGATTAGCAGCTGAAAGAGCGAGACGAGCTACAACACGGGCTTCTCAAAGCTCTTCTCAACGAGAGCTAAGGCGTTCCATTGACCGGGAACAACATGCGTTATCCCGAGAAGCTGAAACTGCTTTACAACGAGAATTGCGACTCACAGCTGACCGCGAACGGCATACATTATCTCGCGAGTCTGAAACCTTCACTGAGAGGGAATTACGGCTTACAGCTGACCGCGAACGTCATATTTTATCTCGCGAGTCCGAAACCTTCACTGAGAGGGAATTACGGCTTACAGCTGACCACGAACGTCATATTTTATCTCGCGAGTCCGAAACCTTCACTGAGAGGGAATTACGGCTTACAGCTGATCGCGAACGTCATATTTTGTCTCGAGAATCTGAAACTTTTACTCAATATCAAGACCGTTTGACAAATGATAGGGCGCACCATAACATGATTCGATCTCTTGAAGATGAACATGAGCATGAACAACGACTAGAGTCGGGACGCGATTATTACAATTCTTTGAGACAAGAACAATTGATTACTTTATCTAATGAAAGATTAAGAATTGAAAATATTCGGTCGCTTGAAACAGAAGAACAGCGAGAGGCCCGTCTTACTGCAGATAGATTTCGACATGGTCTTAATGACTTAGATATACACGTGGTAGATCAATCTACAAATTCGGTGGCGTGGTCCGATAAATATAAAAGTGGGTTTGCTTATAACCTCACAATTGATTACAGATCATCTTCTGAAATAGGCGATATGAACGTAGTATGTTCCTTTTGTAATGCTTCGAAGTGGAGGAAGGAGTCTGCTGGTTTCTGTTGTTCTGGAGGTAAAATAAATTTGCCTTCGTTCGAAGACCCACCGGAACCTTTAAAATCACTACTTTTAGGGGAACATTTGCAATCCAAACAGTTTTTAGATAATATTCGCACTTATAATAGTGCATTCCAAATGACATCCTTTGGTGCTAAACAAACCTCAGAAGGCCCTTTCATGCCTACTTTTAAGGTACAAGGTCAGGTTTACCATTTGATAGGGTCCGTTTTGCCTGAAGAACAACCTAAATTTCTTCAAATATATTTTGTATCCGATTACAACGAACAGTCGAATATAAGAAATCAATATTTTCCGAATTTAAATACTGAACTCATTTCACAACTTCAGAACATGTTACATCAGGTTAATTCGTACGTATGCAGTTTTAAATCGGCATTAGAAGCCCTTTCTCAAGATGGTAATAACAATTATAAAATTGTTATAAATGCCGATAAGCGTCCAACTCAGGAACACCCTGGGCGTCATAACGTTCCATCCACGAATGAAGTTGCTGTAGTACTGGTCGACCAGGAATGTGATAGGCGTGATATCGTTATACGTTCCAGAGACAATCGTTTGCAACGTATTTTCGAAACCCACAGGGCTTACGACAGTTTGCAATATCCTATGATATACTGTCGAGGGGAAGATGGTTATAATTTCGCTGTATACCAAACCGATCCGCGCACAGGCGCACCTAATTATAATAAAAAGGTGTCATGCCTTCAATTTTATTGTTACCACCTGCAAGTGAGACGGAATAGATTGGTATACTTTCAACGTTTTCGTGGCTTATTTAATCAGTTTATTGTTGACATGTACGCAAAAATTGAAACCGAAAGATTAGTTTATATACGATCTAATCAAAGGCAGCTGCGCGCTGAAGAATACGTGCACCTTCGCGATGCCATGCAGCAAGATAACGATACTGTGAATATGGGTCGTTTAGTTATTTTACCCTCTTCTTTTACTGGTGGTCCACGCTACATGCATGAACGTACTCAAGACGCTTTTTGTTACGTAAGAAAATATGGACGTCCCGACTTATTTGTTACTGTAACTACCAATCCCAAGTGGGATGAAATCACTCGGGAGCTTCTTGAGGGTCAGGCACCGCATGACCGCCATGATATTATTGCAAGAGTGTTTCATTTAAAATTAAAATCAATGATAGATCTTCTTACCAAAGATAACATTTTTGGAGAAGTATTGTGTTATATGTATAGTGTTGAGTGGCAAAAACGCGGCTTACCTCACGCACATATCTTGCTTTGGTTAAAAGATAAGGTTCGACCTAATGATGTAGACAGATTAATCAGTGCTGAAATTCCAGATCCGACTGCAGATCCCCTGTTATACGACATTGTTAAAACTCATATGATACATGGTCCATGTGGTGCATTTAACGCAAATGCTCCTTGCATGCAAGACGGTCGTTGCACTAAAAGGTATCCAAAAGCATTAGTGGATGAAACTGTAACAGGACATGATGGATACCCATTATATCGTCGCCGTTCAAGAGACAATGGTGGTTTTACTGTTGAAAAGCGAATGTCTGGACAACAGGTTACTTTAGATAATAGGTGGGTCGTTCCGTATTCGCCTGTATTGTCCAGAGCATTTCAAGCTCACATAAATGTAGAAATGTGTAATAGTGTAGAGTCAATTAAATATATTTGTAAGTACATTAACAAGGGCAGTGACCAAGCTACGTTTGCGTTAAGAAATGAACATGATGAAGTTACTAGATTTCAGTCAGGCAGATATATCAGCTCTTCAGAAGCTGTGTGGCGGATCTTAAGTTTTAATATTCACGAAAGATATCCACCTGTGACCCATCTGGATGTTCATCTGGAAGGCGGTCAACGTATATATTTTAACGCCGAAAATGTTACAGAACGATTAGAGAACCCTAGACAAACAACTTTATTGGCATTCTTTCGACTTTGCCAAACTGATAATTTCGCAGTCTCTTTTGTATGAAGAAGTTCCATCGTATTATACCTACGATAAACAACGAGGTGTCTTTAACCGTAGACGCCGAGGCAGGCCTGTAGATGGCGAGACAGGTATTTTCAAAGAACATGTTCTTGGTAGAGTGTATACTGTTCATCCTAACAACGCAGAGTGTTTTTATTTGAGATTATTATTACGTACAGTGCGAGGACCAACATCATTTATAGATTTGAGAAAAGTAGACGATGTTGTTTATCCAACAGTTAGTGATAATCCACGACGGTTACGCCATTTATTTGTAACATTACTCACATTTTGTAATTTATCTGATCCTGTCCAATTATGGGAAAAATATAAAGAAAAATTTGCAGAAGACTTTCTTCGGAATTTATCTCACAATAATGAAGGCGCAACTAATGATAATTTTCGAGATCTGGCTATAAATCAGTGCTTATTAGCTCTTCAGGAAGACTTAACAGCAGTAGGCGGTAAATCACTTTGTGAATATGGTTTGCCAACGCCAACCTCAGTCGGAGAGGTTACCAATAGGGAATATTCCGCAGAGATTGGTTACAACCCAATGGAACTGCTGGTAACATTAGAAAACGGTGTCCCAATGATGACTGCAGAACAACGCTTAGTCTATGATCGCGTGTGCGAGAGTGTGCAGAATAATTTAGGAACAATATGGTTTTTAGATGCACCTGGAGGAACTGGGAAAACTTTTTTGACTAAATTAATATTAGCTTATGTTCGAAATCAGCGTAAAATCGCTCTTGCCGTGGCTTCATCAGGTATAGCTGCAACATTGCTACCAGGAGGTAAGACTGCTCACACTATGTTTAAAATACCAATTAATTTAGATCGCACGGAAAGTCCAACCTGTAGTATTTCAAGAAATAGCGACAAAGCTAAGGTATTGCGTGAGTGTAATTTAATCGTATGGGATGAATGTACGATGGCCCATCGAAAAGGAGTAGAAGCAGTAGACAGAACTCTAAGGGACATAAGACAAAATGATCGACCAATGGGCGGTATTACGGTTTTATTTTGTGGTGATTTCCGACAAACCTTACCGGTAATACCACGGGGAACCCGAGCTGATGAGATTAGGGCTTGCCTGAAAAGCTCTTATTTGTGGCGTGATATACAATCGGTGCATTTGACTATAAATATGCGAGTGAGAACTGGAGACAACGCAGATAATCGTGAATTTTCTGATACATTATTGAAGATTGGTGAAGGTACCTATCCACAACTACACCAAGGAAAACTTATTCTGACACTTATGTTGTATAGTGCAATCCCAACAACATCTTATATCTTCGGTTTACGGTGACATAACAATTATATTAAATAGGGACAATTCTTGGCTTTGCGAAAGGTCCATTTTGACTCCTCGCAATGACCAGGCATCTGAAATTAATAATAAAATACTGTCTAATATACAGGGAGAAAGCAAAGTTTATAGTTCAATAAATAGAATGGTTGATGAACAAGAAGCCACTAATTACCCGATAGAATTTTTAAATTCTTTAAGTATGCCTGGACTACCTTCTCATATAATTTGTTTAAAAATTGGCATACCGATAATTCTGCTCCGAAATTTAAGACCACCTCAACTTTGCAATGGAACTCGGCTAAAAGTAACCCAGTTGCAACAAAATGTAATCGAGGCTCAAATTTTAACAGGTTGCGGTGCAGGAGAAACTGTCTTTATTCCCAGAATTCCCATAATACCAAATAATTTTCCATTCCAATTTAAAAGAACGCAATTCCCAGTATCGGTGTGCTATGCCATGACTATCAATAAAGCTCAAGGGCAGACTTTTCGTGTTGCTGGAGTAGATCTCGGTGTTAGCTGTTTCTCGCATGGTCAATTATACGTCGCTCTTTCCCGGGTTAGCAATTCTAGGAATCTTTACGTTCACGTGCCGGACGGGTCGACTCTTAACATAGTCTACCCAGAAGCTTTGCGCTGAAACATTTTAATTTGATCTAAAAATATTAGCAATATATTATCTTAATAAAAAACAAGGAGTTACACGCTGACCGAGTCGTGGGTATAGCGTGGGTATATTATAATATTCTGCGGTTACTTATATTTTTCAACAGTTTTGTGGATTGGCATATTATATTACTATTGCCCTTCTAAAATACGAAAGTGAATCTGCCTGTTACGTCAAAACTATGAGGGAGGACATCTGCTAATTTTTTTTCGAAAAACGACGGAAACGCGGACGAAGTCGCGGGCAAAAGCTAGTTGATAATAAAATTTGTACAAAAAAAGTTTAATTTCTTTTTGTCCTAACACTGTACATCATTACAATGCCATTACTCGGATTTGACAAAGACGTAATTGAGGACAATCAGGATCACAATTATAATTCTATAGTCCCACTTGTTCCTTCACTCAAATGTTAAAAAGATTAAATTGTTTGTAACCTTCAATGAAATAATATTATGATTTCTTTTATAAAAGTACCATTATATTAATAAGTTTTATTATACAAGGATTTTATTAGAAATTACGATAGACATATCGAAGATATTTTTTTAAAGTTATTCATAATATTATATTATTACAAATATATTCATTTTTTAAGATATTGTCACTGTAAGTAATTGTTACCTTTTTTATATTACTTAACATAAGCATTAATTAAAACACACAAGAGGCGTATTAACAAAACGTTTGAAGTATTTTACGTTATCATTTGTAACATGTTTTTAGACAAAACACTCAACAAGTCAACTAAATTCCGACGACAAGTTTATCCTATTACCTTTGCTTATAAGAGGACTTAGAAAGCTCATAAGGGGAATGCCGTTCAAGGAAAAGCGGTTTGGGGTAAGCGGCTGAGGGAGAAAATGGCTGAGGGTGAAATGAGCTTCATGGAAATTATTAATTACGTCTTTGTAAGCTTATTGTTAAATTTCACGTTCTATTGTTACACTGTTATGTGTAGGAAACAATTTAGATCTTGAGGCTTTTAAAATGCCTTAAATTTTGTAAGATTAAATTATGAACAGCGGCATGAATTTCGTACGCATTTTCATTTTTAATTCTGGATCCTAGAGTGATAAGCGTAAGTATAACGGTTTCATGAAACATAATCATTATAGTACCATACCCCTCAGTATACTACAATGATATAAAAGTATTTATATAATCTGCCACCAATTACAAAATGGAAGAACATATTGTAATTAAAAGAGCCTTTGTATCTGCAACATTATTGTTATTTAACACTGCAGTAATCAGCTGCAGCAAATCGACAAGTATTTGGACACTGGTCATGTAGACAATCATGTAATCTCACTTGGACATTATTTTATACCTTTAAAATGACTACTTGATTATAATATATATTAATATGATAATATTTTTTCTCGCTGTTTAAAGCTTGATGTTGCGTATTTTTACTAAAGAGGGAAATGAACATTTTCTTCAAATATTTATTTCTTGGGTTATTATTAATTACAAATTACCGACATGTTTGATTCACTTAGTTAATGGGATGTTATAGATCGATTATAAATTCTCTCCGTAAATTCCAAATGTACCGATAAATTAAAAAGATCTTAATTCATGGGTCGTGGTGACGTAAAAGAAACGTATATATATATTTTTTAATTTTGCTGTACATAAATATTTTTTCCAATAAAAGTAGCTTAAGTTAGTTATAACTTAACCAAGATAGACAAAAATTAAATAAATATATATATTCTTTTTATATAGATACTATATATCCATTTCTTCTATCCAGTACTAGATCAGCTTTAAGAAATCGATTTACAAAAATTTAATAAGGTATTCAAGACTACACTTAGAACTTTCATAATGCTAAAAATATATTGTAATTCACAAAAGCTTGTTAAAGAGCCTTCAGAATATTGATAAGAGTCACAGTCAAGTATCATCAAGAGTATTACTGTCGATGCTCATACTGTTAGTTATATTGGTCTGAATATTAATATTATTAATAATGTGGAGTATTATATCTTTAAAATTATATGATCTATAGATTAATATTTATTTTGGTAGTATTACTAAAACATTTAGGTATTAATCAATTATCATATATTATTTTGTAAAAAAAGAATCATATGTGTATCTTGTTATTATTTTTATATACTTTATAACAGATTGATATTGAATACGTATAATATAACAAACATATATTAAAAGTTAACTATCTCATTATTCGTATAAAAATGTTTATTTCTAAGACGAAAAATAAAACTCCTATTTTATGTTATAAATATGGTTATAAAAGTCAGTAGCACGGAATAGATAACACAGTTTTGATGCGAGATGATTAGATCTCATATTTAATAAAATACTTATTTTATGATGTATTATTCATAAATACAAATACATACAAATTAAAATCGTTAACTCATCTAATACATTGAATGTATAACTGACTAGATTTTAAAATAAATTTATCAAATTAGATCGCTATTACGACGTAAGTTTTTATCTTCAACAGATCTTTCTGGTTAATGTAAAAATACATTTGTATAATGTACATAAAATATAATAATTATATTTTATTGAATTAAAAACAGTATCTATGATACTGGAGGAAGGTCACGTAAAAAGCATGAGGACCTCCCGGAGGGCATGTATTAGAGTCTGATGTCTGTGGTCGAGGCGAAAGAGGTATGCAGGGACCGTAGTGTTTGGCGCTCCGTCGTCTCTGGCTACCCCGCAAGAGATATGACGTGAAGGTAAGTAAGTAAGTAAGTATTGAAATATTAAAACTTTCTCTGCTTAAAAACTACTACAAACTTATATACGATATTAAATTATAAGCTAATTGACTATCCAATAAAATAACAAAACGGTTTACATTTATACGTAATAAATGTTGTATGTAAATATCTTGACTCTGAGTTCGGAACCCTGGATGGTTTGACTCATATTTTTGAAATATCGCTTTGTATTTTATCATAAAAAAGAACACAATAATTATTTTTTCTCCAACAATTCTATATATATTTTTATTCCCTTATACCATTAATAATATTTCACAGAAATTTAATATTTACTTAATGGTTTTGATTAAAGTAAGGTTTTCATTATCTCGGGCTGATTGAACAATGTGTTGATTCTGACCATTATTCGATTATTCTTTTAAAAATATATATTTTTATAAGAAAAATATTCGCCTTCGCACCGAAAGCGCTAAATTGCTTAATTTAATATATTAAAATTTCCTTTTCTTTATATATTTTTTTACGAAATAACTTCAGTTAGTTAACATTCAATAATGGTCTACTCTAGACAGGTCAAATCATTGTTAAATATGAAGTTGTGGCTATACTGGCCTTTTTTATTGTATTAATTGACGATTCAAAAGTGAGTGTAAATGCTAACTTGAATAAAGATATTTGGAATATTGATTTTTGTATTTTAAGAAGTTAAGTAAGTGTACAATGACACTTAACAATAAATTATGATGCACTATTGGTTTATGTATTAACTTCTTTCTTTCCATAATATGTGAAGTAATCAAAATATATCATAATATATTTTAAATTAATGTAGAATATAAAACTCCATTGACACAAGAAAGAACTAAAAATGAAATTCTGTAAGTTATCATTTTTATTCGGATGGGAAGATCTAAAATAATGTATGACTTAAACATAACAACATTCAATAACTCACGGCCTCTTAAAAATCAGTGACCATATTATATAATATATAATACATAATATGAAGTGATATACTTATCTCTCCTCATATGTTCAATTTTTTCATTATATGTAAATAAAATATTTTACTATAATATTTTTGCAAAGATTATAATGACAATATTTCACCTTAGAAAAAGCGTGATATATATTTACTAAAACTTAATAAGTAATATGTTCGTTTAAAACGATAATTTATTAAATTCCACTTTATAATTTTACACTTTAAATATATTATTTAGAACAAATGATAATGAAATTATGTACTTGTTTTAAATAAAACGAACCTCTTTTGGACTTTTTTCACTTTATTAACAATTATCATATCATTAATTATTATCAGTTCAACAATACAATAGTTACCATACATATACATAAAAATAAGACTAAGGATTTTGATTCTTTTTTTTGAACATGCTAACTTTTAAAACTACCCTCTAATAACTTTTTATTGAATTATCAATAACCAATATTGGTATTTAAGTATTTTTAAAAATGTGAAGCAAAATAATAAAAAAATTTTACTTATTAATAAATTTTCCTGAAAGTGTACCACTTTTGTTAACTGAACAGAGAAGACGCAGAGAACAAATAGCTATATCATATACTTACTATAGATAAGAAAAACACAAGGCAATCCAGGAAACAGCAATTCAATACTAGTATATATTTAAATGTTCGTTACTTCATTTGCTTCAATTTCCATTTTCTGTTTAATTTATTGAAAACACGGAGACTTTAAGAATGAATGCTCTCATTCGTTCTTAAAGTCGCCGAATATACGAGTAAAATCCCTTAAGGGTTATTCAAAACTCACGTCAACTTTATCCAAAGAGTAAATTAGACATTTTGACTTTTTGTGTATACAATATAAAACATAAAATTACTCCTCAGTTTAGAATTATATGACATTTATTTTTAATTGATAAAACTCTTTCAACTTTACTTGATTCACCAAACTGTCTTACACATGTTACATCAATGAACTATTTATTTAATCACCACAAAACTTCACACATTTTTAAGTTTGTACTGTATTTATATTGAAATTGAAGATTTAATATTAAAGTAGGAAAGCCAACAGACCCCCAATTTCGACTCGCTGTGCTCGAAATGTCGGGTGCCGTTTGCATATTGAGGAAGCAAGCCCAGTGTAATGACTCATCGTTTCCTATTGAATTCAATGGGATATCAGTTTTTTGACGAATATTCCTCAACGACATATTTTTCAAAACTTTTTTTACAACCATCATCTAATGTGTGTCTTTTTGCTTGTAAAATTTCATAATTTTCCGTCAAGTAGTTTTCGAGCCTATTCGTGACAAAAAGAATGTGAAAAAGTCTCCAGTACAACGTTCCGCACGCTACGCTCGCTTCGCTCAATAAAGGAATTGCTTCTTGTAGTAAAAACATTATTTCTCTTAACATTTTCTATTTCAACAATAAAGATAGAGGCTTACAAATATTTCAACATGTACTTCAAACATACGTCAGCTGAATTACGCGTCAATAATTACGACATGTACGGTTTATTCATTTTACAGTCTTTGAGCATTAAAGGTTTAGTTTTAGTTTAAATATTCAATATTTTATTTAAATATTTGTTTGAGTGTTAGGTAGTGTGTTAGATAATGATTGATAATAATTGAAAATATTACCTATATATTATATTATTATATATTATCTCTCTTGCTTCCATTTCTGTCTTTTATTTCGTTAGACATTTTATTTCACGTATGGCTGTCTAAAGACAGGGATTGGTTCTATTTATATTGTATTCCACTTTGACACAGAATTCTTTGTCTTGGATTTAGCATAAAAGAATTTTAAATTATCCTATTTTGTCTTATCTTATCGTTTTCGTATCGTTTTTTCAAATCATTGACTATTTTATTTATAATTGATCAGGGTTTTGTAGAAAGAAGTTTAGATTTATTTTATTTGACAAAAATAAATAAATTTCTTCACCATCACCTTTTGCAACTTAACGTACTTTAGTAGTTTGTAAATCACTTCTAGAATTGTATTGCTTATAAATATATTTCACTGTTTTATATTATTATATCTTCAAATTGCTACAGAAAAACAAAAGTTGCGAATGGGTTTGTAACACCTGACGTGACATTGGAATGTATAAAGTTGTTTAATAAAGTTTCATAATCACAGTAATAAGGGCAAAGCTATATGCCTGGATATACTCGGAACATCATCTTAAGATCTATGAACAATTGTTCCACATGGCAATCCAACCCACGACATTGACCCGGAAAAGCGTTAAAATTTTTAAACCGACAGTTCGAAATGGCATTGATTTGTCTATTTAAGTTTAGTTTACACCTTTAATAAAAGCATTAAGTACTAACTTACAAAAATGACGAATGTCAATTGAATAACCGTTTCATAAATGTATTACGGGTTACTTTATAAACTGATTGTTAAAGTTTCTTCTATCCTTGAAATTAGTTTCACATCAGAAATGAATAATAGATCCTGGTCCAACCTTTGCTGATAAAAAATTAAATTACACCTTATAACTGTAACGAAATGTGAATCGAGTTTATAGGACATAAATATCAAATCATTTCAATTCCAGATTGTAGATCGATTATAAATATCTAATGAAATTCTGAGACAGTAACAGCACAGTAACAATTAATTAATTTTGCATCTCCATTATAAAGAGTCGATTGTTTATTCGTGGCCTCACATATAAAGCAAAAATATAATAAACTTTCCTAGGCTTTGTCGTTTTATGAAATCAAAATCAACAACAAACAAAATTCCATTTTCAATGAATGTTTTGAAATATTGTAAATCGAGCACTGTTTTCCACATTACCAATGTAGTTAATGGTCGTTACGCGACCATAATGTTATACAACCAGTGTTCTGACTTTTTATGTTATTATATATTGGTGTACAGGCTAATTGATTACCAACTGAGTCAACTGGAGTACTGTGTGCCTGCAAGGGTCTTGATAGTAGTACATGTGTATAATATGTCGTTCTGGGAACAGTAGACCTCAGTACGTTAAGGGATGAGACAATGTTTTAAGTGCCTTTACCAAAAAGGAATAAGTATAACTATGTATGTATGTATGTATGTAGGTACATAACTACCGAACGAAATTTAACTCCACCAAATAACAACGGAGTCATTCAACTTTAAAATTTTTGATAATACGCTATGGCCGCCATTTTGGATTTTGAAATAACAAAAAAACACCATAGATTTCAGTCCAGTAGCTGCCGCAAAGTCCGTTTGTGTGGTACGGATTAGAAATCCGCCATTTTGAAATTTTTCGCCCAAGCAAAAAAAAAACGGCTTGGCATAAAAATTCCAATAATTCAAAGATGCCGATTTTAATGATGATAGGATGAAAAATACGCCGGAACAAACGTACTGGACTACATACGGAAAAATAGCAGAATGGGCCTATCAAGGGGGAACGTAGTCCTTCGGACAAACGCTTCGCTACGCTCAGCATTCGTCCTTCGGTCAATAATCATCTTTATAGGGAATAATGTTTCAAACTTTGCAGAAGTATTTGAGAAGTCACAATCCTGCACAATTATTAGTACAATATTTAGACAATGTTTTTATTTTGAAGATATCATAATTTATCTTAAAGTATGTAGGTTATAGTTTTTGTGTCGTTAGTATTTAAACCAGGCCCTTTAACTGCCTCGTAGGTCGGGATGTCCTTAATTAAGTGCATGGTATCCTGAAGACGGATACGGTATTTTAGGGACGACATGGATTCACAATTAGAGGTTTTATACGATATATTAAAGCAGTTTGGTTTACAGACAGTTCTTTAATTAAACATTAACAATAATAATTACTTGATCCTTGTTAAATATCAGTACATAATAAGATACTATTTACAATATCAATGTTTGTTTTATATTTCAGCGATAGTTTAAAAGTCTAATTATATTTTGTATTATATAGACAGAGTCATTATAATAATAGTTACTATTATAAAATATATAACAGTCAAATATCATAAACATAGTAAATATATACAATAATACAAATTAATTACGGTTTAGTTATTACGGACGTCATTATATAAGTTATCAAATTATTTATTAAGGACCTAACTTCATAGTTAATTTACAGAAATGATGTAAATAACGATAAGTATCTAGAGGTGGGTATAATCAGAGGTAAGAAGGTAAAAGTTATGATATGTATTAATGAATGCTTTGTTATGTGGTTTATATTTTAAAAAAAGAGTACAATTTCATTGATTGTATTTTTAATATATTTAATATATCTAACAGTCAAAGCGGTTTGAAAATATTCCATTATAATTACGTGTTCTCCGGTCCACCCCGATGTTGACCACAAATAAATGAGGTATTCCGGGTAGAAGCTTTTCCTACGCAACAGCTGTATCGGGAATTTATACAATTTTTGTTTTTTACTTACATTAACAATTGACCTTTGATTACAATATAGCGTGATATTTAATCCATTACAGTCACTAACATACACAAGTAAAATAATTGTTACTTAATTATTAATAAATGACGTGTATTGTACCTCATTGTGATAATTAACCACAGACGACCAGCGAACCAGAAACTGGGTTAAAATTTGTAACTAGTACATACTTTATATAATTATACACAATTAATTATTCCTCATTAATATATCATAAATAAAAGTTGATTTAAAAATAATTAATATTTTGATTGTATAATAGTTGTAGATATAATTATGATGTGTTACTCTATATTACTTTATAAAGACGTAATATGATTCTCGTATCTTGTTACACGGTGTTGCTGCAATGGAGCTGTGACCGTGACGCTTTATTTATTACCGTGCTGAGTTTCGTTAATCGTAAAAAATCATTTAATGGAGTCTTCAGAAGATTATCTTCATCGTAAATAAACTAATTGAAGGCGCAATTTAGGATTGAATTTTGTAATTTCACTTAAACTGTCCAGTAATAAATAAAATATAAACTTAAGCTTCTTGAGCATGTCCTTATAAATGAAGACGAGAGGTGAAGGATCACATTATTTTATTATTGTCTTACTAATTTCAAAACAGTTGTACCAAAAAAGAAACCAATACAATAATGTAAAAGATATAATTGACGTATTACATTTCTATGTTAACTTTAAAACATATTTTCTAACTTTTTATTATAATATTAATATCTATAATTTAGAAGATTATTAAATCTACCAAATACAACATGTTTGTTTGTTATATATATTATATATTTTAACGTATAATATATACAACGAGCTATACTTTATGACCATGTACGGTTTATTTCATCTACATACCACGTTCCTATCTGTATTTAAACCTTAATAATCTTCAACATAATATTGATCACCTGTACTTTAATGTCATGTGGTTGTTGTATTTGGTAACCTCACTTGTTGAGAAGGTTGTATGTTTGATTTAATTTCAGCACTACTTGTTGTGCACAGATTATGTGCTCCAGAAGTGTGTGTACTTTCCCTAAACAGCATAAATAGGTACTGTTTTAAAATTCCCCATACAGAAGGATTAGAAGAAAATTGGAGTTGACTAAAAAGAATAAACGAAGAAAAAAAAAGAATAAACGAAAAAATTAAATAGTTGAGTAATGGTCAAATTAGGTATCGTGTCGATACTAACCTTGATTAATTTACATCCAAGATGGATGACGTTTATTAGGTTTCTAAATTCATTAGCAATTTTCATGAGTCCACCGTATTTTTGGGTAGACCTCGAAGAATTCGGTCTGCCCATTCATTTGTACCCGACTTTCGAATTTTGGAAAAATTTCTTCACAGGAGGTCTTCTTATGACCCCCTGAGTCCGAAATGACCATTGGTCAAAATGTTTATATATATATATATATATATATATATATATATATGCGTGCGTGCGTCCAGATTCGACTTTTGTCAGCACGATAGCGGCCGCAGTTTCGCTCGGATCGCTTTCAAACTTTGCACAAAAATCAACCATCCAAAAATGAAGGTCAAGTTCGTTAACCAGAGAAATCCAGCCACAGGGGGCGCTAGGGCCTCACTTTTTCTGATTTCAGTTTTTCGACCATAACTTTTTCCCTATACAAAGAAGATCGATTGAGTTCATATTATATGATGTCTTTGATGAATACCTATAATTAATGTAGATAAACCGAAAACCTAACTTCAATAACTTAGGGGTGGGGGTAAAAAAACCGAAAATTTTTGGAAAAAAATTCATAACTTTTTTCTGGTAAACATTCTTACATTGCAAGTTTTTTTAATAGAAAGGTTATTTTTTACTCTAAATTTAGGTACCAAAAGTTTTTCCGTAAACGGTACCGTTTCCGAGAAAAAAAAATAAAAAACACTTTTAGCTTGAAAATTTAGGGTAGGTAAAATCACTGCAACTTTTTTCTGGTAAACATTCCCTCCTCGCAAATAATTTTAATAGAAAGGTTATTTTTTGCTCAAAATTTAAGTATCAAAAGTATTTCCAGAAAAGATACCTTTTCCGTGAAAAAAAATAAAAACCGCTTTTTGCTTGAAAATTTTTGATGTAAATAAACAACGGCATCATGTTTTATTCTTAGGTAGTGAGTTATATTTTAAACGAGTTACACACGAGGTCTACCCACACGTGTCCCCATGCGGGCACGGATTATTTATATTTATATTAAATTAATCTGAAATATTATCAATCAATTTGAATAAACGTTTATCTCCTTATACTCGTATGAAATGTATCAAATGTCATGTAACTATAGTTATCTAAGACTGAGGAGGGCTCGAGCGTCGTCTAACAGTCTCAAAGGATTGCTATTTTTACTAACTGGTTTAAGACATTAGATGAAGCGAAAAGCGGGTTAATACTAGGTATTATAGTGTGTACTATTTTCATAAGATGCGGTGTCTTAGACATCATTCATAATAATTCTAAATATTAATAAGCTATGAAGCTAATGGTAAAATAATTGTGTCAAAGTATTTTATAAAGGGTTATTAGTAAGTCAAAAGTAATTAAAAATTAGAATAATTATTGTTTTTTAACCGTAAATAAGTTTTTATTAATTAAAGATTACAGGATTGTGGGTTTGGGAAATATTTATTTCATAAGCTAATCATCGTTTACGTTTAAGCCAAGCCACCGTGATTTATGTCAGTCCTCCCATTTCATCTAATTTTCAGAAAATCGTCCGCCGTCACAGGATGCCAAACTACAATTTTTAGCAGCCAACATTAGCGTTAAATTACTTTTGAACAGATTTAACGAGATTTCAAAAGAGGATTTAAATTTCAAGTCAAATACTGACACATAACAAAACTTGTACTAATGGTGGCATTTTGAGATAAGGTTACAATAAATCATTGATAGTATATTTGATCACTGTTAGTAGACACAGATATTGACAAGTAATACGGGCATGAAATGATAATCAATTTACATAAAAATAAAAAAAAAATCATCACTTTCGAGAGATGGCGCTGTTTATAATTTACTGATTTAATTTATTTTCATATTTAATTATGTTACTATTTTGTATTATTATTAATCACATTTTTTTGTAATTTTTAGTAATTATAAATAGACATGTATTTAACACTTTCTTTTCTTCAATAAATAATTATCAATTTACTTAAAAATAAAAAAAATCATTACTTTCCAGAGATGGCTCTACTTATAATTTACTGATTTAGTTTATTTTCATATTTCATTATATTACTATTCTGTCTCATTAATAATCACACTTTCTTGTAATTTTTTAGTAATTATAAATAAACATGTATTTAACATTTTTTTTCTTCAATAAATAATAATCATTTTACTTAAAAATCTATTGTTTTTTTATTAATATTTATAATTTCGTCAAAGTTCGTTCGGGAAATACCCTGGGTATTTGCATCTGCACTGGTCTTTGTTTTATTTTTTGCTTTTATGTGTTTGTGTTTAATTTGGATGTATATTTCTTTGTCACATTGGGTTTCTATTTTACTTTGTTATTCTTTTATTCTTTCTTGCAGTACGAGTTAGACCTGAAATCAACAATACTATTTATTAATTTAATTTTTGAATTTTCTATGTATTCTTTACATCTATCATTTAATATCAGATATCCACTCTTTAATTACGTTTTCAATACGTCGGTAATAAGTCACTTTATATAGACAATTGGCACTTAAATAATATATAAATGAAGATTTTCATTTCATTTCATTGGACAATTAATTGGTTATATATCAGTTCCATCCAACCACCTGTGAATATTATAATCAGCATTTTTAACACCTAACTGTTGCTATAAAAGTGTGAGAGCAAACCACGATACTTGTCGCAATAGTGATAATTAGGCAGACCACAACCACAGCTTCCGCAGAGATAACACCAACGTATTACAGAATCTTATAATACTATAATATAAAAATACACATTCCATCCTTACACAGTCGATAGATAACTTATTTTACAGTGGGGAAACTTGACTACATATAACAACATATAATTTTATCATATCATAGTTGTATTTTAGGTTAAAGATATGAAATTTTAATAAAAATTATAACACTTACAAATACAGTAAAAAGAAAACGAGACAAAACGTACACATGCGATTTAATACGATGAAATACACAGTGACTGTAATATTATTTTCTGAGGCACAAAAGAGTAAATTAATTTAATGATCTTGTGTAGTATTTGATGAACCCATACATACATGTTGTTACAATCTGTCGTTGCTTTACAAACTATTATATTCTCTTTAGGATTATTTGCTTTTACCTTTAATAACATAATTGTTAATTAGATAATCTTCTCTTTAAAATATATTTAAAAAAACATTACTTTCAAAATTGATTAAATTATATCTTGTACCTTTATGACGGTTAATGTGTTAATTACAGTTTAAACTGTTTTAGATTATTGCCGAATGAATCTTTATTTCTTTTTAGTAAATGCCTTAAAGTCTAAAATAAATGAATATTATTTAATGTTGTACCTAAATCACATTTCCCAGCAGCAGCTGTAATCATTTTGATATGCAATCCTCGTTCCACCAAGCCATTGCGATAATTATCACTAATTAGTGATCAATAACTTTTACTAGGAATAATGTTTTTATAATTTGTTACTTGTTAAAGCAGTTGGACAAACTTATTTCTGTCTTAATAATATATGATCATGTCGAATACAAAAATAATAAAGCTTTGCATTTATATTAATATTCCTAATAATATTTAAAAACAAAATATATAAATATGTATAAATTATTACTATTGAATGGTGAAATAATGGGTGTGCAAACGAGTGTGACAATTGGGAAGCTTTATGTCTATTGATGGAGCGCGCACGAATGACTATGAACTAACAAAAGTGAATGTGTAATGGGTGATCGACCCCACTGTGCACGGCATTGTGTCACGTGATCAAATTTAGCAACACGAATATAAGGCGGATTCAAAGGTTTTAGTTTATTCCGCAATCCGTCAGAAATGTCCAGGTTAGCACGTTTCTGCATAGTCCGCGATCAGTAAACGATGAGTGTTAGACAGATCTTAGTTTTGATGGTAAAAAAATCCACAGTCTGCGTCAACTTAACTTGGCAAAATTTAAGGCTGTTAATACTCGTATCTCTATCTAAACTATTAATTTGAAGTGCATGGTTAATGTAAAATATTTATGTTGTAACATAATTTTTATATTATTCAAGACTAATTTTATGTAAGGAAAAAAATTTGAATTGCTTAGTAAGTTAGAAGCAGCAGTAATTATAATTGTGTCTGTTTTATTTAATTCTATAGAGATTTCCTTGGGCATGATCTCTGAGTGGGGTGAACTGAACCACGTTCAGTTCAATTCCCTAAAGACACAATTTTGCGCGTTAACCACTAAGAAAACTCCATTTGTCGTATCACCGCTCTTCGAGAGCACTCCCCTCAATGCCTCGCCAAGTATCAGAATACTGGGTCTCGACATTTCCAGCGATTGTCAGTTTCGTGATCATCTGGAGAGCAAGGCCAAGTTGGCCTCGAAGAAATTGGGAGTGATCAATAGAGCGAGGCAGTATTTCAAACCTGGCCAAAGACTTGCGCTCTATAAGGCGCAGGTCCGGCCACACATGGAGTACTGTTCTCATCTCTGGTCCGATCACCCCAATATCAGCTTCTACCATTTTACCGCGTACAACGGAGAGCCGCTCGGATTGTCGGGGACCCGGTGCTCTGCGAACGGCTGGACTCTTTGGCATTGAGTAGAGACGTGGCTTCTTTGTGCGTCTTCTACCGCATTTACAACGGGGAGTGTTCCGAAGAACTATTCGATCTGATGCCTGCCGCCGAATTTCATCACCGCACAGCGCGCCATCGCCTCCAATACCATCCTTACCACCTGGATGCGTGGCGATCCTCTACTGTGCGGTTCTCAAATACATTTTTTCCACGTTCCACTCGCTTGTGGAACGAACTCCCTTCGGCGGTATTTCCAGATCGGTACGACTTGGGTACCTTCAAAAAAGGCGTCTACTCCTACCTACAAGGCCGGCAACACTCTTGTAAATCCTCGGATGTTGCAAGAGTTCATGGGCGGCGGTGATCACAAGTCATCTGTGACCCGCCAGCTCGTTTGCCCTCCTCTTACATAAAAAAAAAAAAAAAATCTTAATAAATAAAAGATTAATTTGCTCACTATTATTTGCTCACCTATCCATAATTATAAAGAAAATCATAATCTCTAATGAACTCTCAGTATTTGTATATTAGTTGTTTATCTTGATAGGACACTCTGTAAATATTTCCTTAGATTTACAAAATGATAAGTAAATTTATGATATTTTTATATTCCTTCGGTAAAAATTGTACATTGCGAAGTATCCCTTATAGTACTCATATTATTGTATTGTGTATAACAATTTCAAATACGCACTCGCAGATATGAGCTGTTATCAAATTTAATACATCTAGATAATATCTCCCACGATCACAATGATATTACAGAGTGTTTAACTAATACTGATTTACCAAAAATATATATAACGAAGTTATCTATTAAAAAGACAATTAATCCACAAATAAGTATCAAGTACCTCTTTCAGAATATAATAACATAGTTAACTGAACTAATCACAATATATAATACATTATATTATTACACATAACAAATGTATTGCGGAGTAAGCTTGATTACAAATGTAACTTTATTAATTTCAAACGACACATCAGGTAATTTTATAATCGCAAAGTAAGATAAAAAGATTAAATACCGGAAGCACATCAGCTTTCCGTGATTTCCTCGTACGACATGTTTTAAAAGAAATCGACCGACAGACGGGACGTCCTTAATTATATATATGGTAGGCAGATACGACATGTTAGAGACTATACATATAATATGGATTTACAATCAATATGGATCGTTCAATATATGAAACTGAAATACGCTTGTATCGACACTAACAATAACTTTTGATTGTATTGTTAACATGTTACATGATCCAACATGTACTGTACAATATGTCATTGTAACATGAAGGTGACCTTGACCTGATGACCTCAGCTAACTGGAGACTGTAACTACGATAAAATATTGTTTTAATCAGGTTTTGTTACAAAGGATGTTGAAACAAAATGTAGAAATATCATCACGGAACACGATAACACTATCGTTTTGTATCTGGATTTTTTTTTGTAGAATGAGTTGAACACATTTTTTCTGTTTTTGTCTTTAATTGGTTTTGTTATTATCATTTAATATTTTATAATTAAATAAATATTTAATTTTGAACAAAGCACTTTCAACTAATTCATTATATACTTTATCTTTATCATCCTAGAGAGAGAAAATAAATAAGACGAATTAATAACAAACATGTAATGTCCTACATTTGGTATTTTATATAAGTTAGACTGTAGTCTATTAACATAATTCTATTTATATTAAATCGCTATTTCAATGCATATAACTAACCGTAAATGCTTGCATATAATAAGTTTAATATTCAACACAAAGTATAGCCTTAATTAAACTTTCATTACAATATGTAGCTTGTATATATAAGTATATATAGCTTTTATATTTAAGTAGTTCCAGTAATGTATATAGACCATTAATTGGTATTTGACTATTATAAAGTTTTTATTCGAAATAAATAAAACGTGTATCGTCTCTGAACTGTCGTCTGACTGACGTCTCTGAACTGACACGAGTTTGTTAATTAAACACAGAGGAGCAGTGATTAAGCAATTTTATCATAAGGATCTCAATAACTCTGACAAATATTTTAAATAATAACACAGGCACACAAAAAAAAAAAGTCATGAACCAGAGGGGAGACCCCATTATTCTTAGGTTTTTGGGATCGCTGAAACCGAATATGACAATAAAAACTAATTTTAAATGCCAGTTTTCCCGCTAGCACCCCCTTACTACCTCTTAAGGGGTGAAAATTGAAATTTTTGTATAAAATCAAGACAGATGTGTATTTCTACGTTTTTTGAGATGCTGAAACCGAAAATGATAATTAAAAATAAATTTATGACCACTATCACCCCCTACCACCCCTTACGGGGGGTGAAAATTAAAATTTTTCTATAAAGTCAAGATAGATGTGTACTTCTACGTTTTTTGGGATGCTGAAACCGAAAATGATAACCAAAAATAAATTCATGATCACTATCTCCCCCTACCATCCCTTACAGGGGGTGAAAATTTCAATTTTTTTATAAAATCAAGACAGATGTATATTTCTACGTTTTTTGGGATGCTGGAACCGAAAATGATAACTAAAAATAAATTCATGACCACTATTACCCCTTACCACCCCTTACAGGGGGTGAAATTTAAATTTTTCTATAAAATCAAGATAGATGTGTATTTCTACGTTTTTTAGGATGCTGGAACCGAAAATGATAACTAAAAATAAATTCATGACCACTATCTCCCCCTACCATCCCTCACAGGGGGTGAAAATTTAATGTAATTTGCAATAGTTTCAATCATACGAGTACAGAGAGGCCACAGAGAGCTCACCGTTATCTATATGCACATGGAATACAGACGAATAATAAAATAAATATAGGTCCAAAGATTAATTATCTTTTCATATATCTGTTAATATTATATATTTACGGTAATACTAAGAAAGTAGCTGTGATGGAAATTTGCATTTATTGGTTGCCAAGCTTATATTCTATACATAAAATTATTATTATTATTATCGTTATATTTTTCTTTATACTACTTTATCTAGCAATGTGGAAAATATAATTCCCAATAAATATTGTAGGAGCATAAGAAATTTATTATTTCTTTATATTTTATTTTAATAACTATTTTCACTCGTTACGACTCGATAATTTAGCAAAATTATAGCTCCATCATAAGTTTCTCTTATTATGGACACAGAAGTTATGCAAATTTAGCACGTGATCATCCTTGAGCATTTAAAGCTGTTAATCGAGACCACTTCACTCAGCTTTTGTTAAAAGTGATACTCCTCGTACGAGTATGTTCGAAGTTATGATGTTCATGCTGGCGTCCCTTAAAATGGTATTTTATCTCCATTATTGTTTTCCATTTTATTATCTCCACCTCTTCCTACTTAAATTGACGATATTGCACTTATGCAAGCTGATAACTTCCATGATATTCATACTGAAGTCAATTCCATTGCATTAGCAATATCTCCTTTAAATCGCATCTAGGTTAAATTCTACTATGGTCGGCCAATTTACTTTGAAGTTACCCGTCGTAAGTAAAAGGAAGTCATTGTATGTAGTTCTGTCAATTATAGAAAATAGATCCAAACTCTATAAGGAACGTAGTTTAATAACAAAATCATTTTTCTTCTCAAGTTAACAATTTAGAGATATTTTTGATAATTGTTTTAATTTACACGACCACATTAAATAGCTTTAATATATGAATACTTCCTGGCTATGAACCTATTGTATCTACACTAAACTGGAAATATTATCTTAGCCTTCTGCTAGTGAACATAGCTGATATTATAATACATAATTAATATTAAAAACTAAGCTTATCGAGTGAATTCTGTAAATATTACATGGGTGATGATACCACAGTGACACTTTAACGTACCATTTTTCTTTTTGTTATATCTCGACGAAGCAGATCTTTGCTAACACCCGAGTGGGTTTATTCACAGCTAGTGCGTAAATGAGTCACTTAATAAAATGTTGGACCTCAACTTATCGAAAGATATTTTCTTACATTATTAGCTGTAACCATGCTTAAAACTCTCCTTACTTTGGATTATTCTTATATAGGAAAAAAATTTAATTCTAAAATATTTCCTCTAGGCCATTTTTTCTAAAAGCATTTCACATTATTTGAATAAAAGAGCTCTTTGTTTAAGAAGGTCTTTGCTTCTGGTCCTATTTTATCCCTTACTGTCTTGTCTTTTTAAAGCTGTTTGTTAGTTTCTTTTAGTTCTTCTTCTATTATATCGTATTTATCTTGGACCGTTTGAAGTTCGTTTAATGACGTTAACTTAGTCTTTAATGGTTCAAAAACGCTATTTGGGAGAGGTAGCCAAATTGGTACCTTTTTATTTTGTATGTGCTTTCTTGTTTTTTTAGGTTACAAAGAGAAGGGTAAATCTTTTTAAACATAGTTTTATTATTTTTATTTTACATGATTTCAAACTTAAAATACATATTTTCATGAGAAGTATACATCCTACGTTTTTATTACATATGAAATTACCTGAAATTAAATTATTGGATCCTTGAATAATGCTATCACAACAATACTTAATAGTTAAGCAACACCTTGACCTGACCATGACCGGTAGAGATTGCTAGTAGGCGTTAAGTCCAAACTAAAAATGAACGTAAATTAAGTCTGTTTGTTTTCAAGGACATTGACAAACGATAAATATGAAGATAATTGCAACCTCAGAGTACTTTAAAGTAAAGAAGTAAAGTAACATACTTTTATTAATATTATTTAACAAAATTCATTAACGAAAATTAGTCGTGTGTATTTAAAATTATTATAACTGGCAGAAAAGCGTGTTTAAAATATATTTTCGTCTTTTTAGCTACGTTGGCTGAGGTAAGTCTATCTGTATAAGTCTCTTAAAAAAATACTAATAATTTGTATTTCATTGATTGAGTAAGGTTATATACCATGTTATATGATAGATCCCTTACATATATAATAAAAACTATTATATAAACCTTACTACATATAATAAACTCATAATGCGCTGAAGTTGAAGCTGCTTCGTTTATTTCCTGTTAAGTTCAGTACCTGTTCAGTACCGCTGTGGATGTATGTTATTTAGAGTGTAATACTTACTTACTTACTTACCTTCACGCCATATCCCTTGCGGGGTAGCCAGAGACGACGGAGCGCCAAACGCTACGGTCCCTGCATACCTCTTTCGCCTCGGCAACTGACATCAATCTCTTCATACATGCCCTCCGGGGGGTCCTCATGCTTTTTACGTAACCTTCCTCCAGTATCATAGATACTGTGCTTTCGAAGGTCGCTCGAGGCCTCCCCCTTTCTCTCTTACCACTCACTTTTCCTGTATAAATCTTTTTTACCATTCTTTCATCACTCATTCGTTCGACGTTACCAAACCACCTGAGCACGTTCTTCTTCATTCTCACTGTAACATCTTCACTAGTACCTGCCATTCTGTGGATCTCTTCATTGCGGATTCGGTCAGCTAGGCTGACTCCGCATTTTCTGCGAAGAGATCGCATCTCCACAGCGTTCATCTTACTTACATTCTTCTTCTGTGTTACCCTCGTTTGGCTGCCGTATAACAGCGTCGGTAGCAAAACTGCATTGTGTACAGCCAAACGTGCAGCTATACTGACGTTTCGCCATCTCAACAATGCAGCCAAAGCACCGTTAACTCTGTTACCGGCAGCAATACGTCTTTCCACATCCATTTCGTATCTTCCGTCTCTGCTAAACATACTTCCCAAATATACCGCTTCATTCACTTGTTCTATTATCTTACCATTCACGTTGATCTTACATTCTGTTCTTTCTTCATTTTTTTCAAATATCAGAACCTTCGTCTTATCTGCATTCAGGTTTAGACCATTATTTTCACACCCATCTTTCAGAGTGGTGACCAATGCCTGCAAATCGCATTCTGATGATGCAATGAGCACTGCATCATCTGCATAAAGCAAGCAATTGACCTTAAGGTCCACCTTCTTTCACTCCCATGTCACTGTCTTTCACGCCTTGGAGACAACTATCCAAATACAAATTGAACAACCAAGCTGACATAGCGCAACCTTGCGTAACACCCGATTGGATGTCAAACCTGGGCGACATGTCAACTCCTACTCGCACACAGACTGAGTGATCTCTGTAAAGAGACTTTACAGCCTGTAGCAAGGGTCCACTCACATTGTATCGGAGCAGTATTTCCCATAATTTCTTCCTCACAACCCTGTCAAACGCCTTTTCCAAATCCAAAAAAGCACAGAAAACCTTTTGGTTTAGGGCCAAAAACTTTTCTGTGATCATGCGGAGGGAAAAGATCTGATCTATACACCCTCTTCCAGGTCTAAAACCTCCTTGGGCCTCCCACAACAGCCTTTCAGATCTCTCTTGCATTCTTCTCGCTAATATTTTAGCATAAACTTTACCACCCAAACTAATCAAACTGATAGCCCTATAGCTTGCACAGTCTATCTGTGAACCATTGCCTTTATACAAAGGTACGATGACTGCACCTCCCCTGACCTCCCCTCAGAGGACCTCCCCTGATTTCCAGCATAAATTGCACAAAAACCAGAACAAGTCCCAGACGCGTGGCCCACCATATTTGATCATCTCGGCAGTAACTTCATCTGCTCCCGCAGCCTTACCACATTTCAGACTTCGAATCGCGCTCTCCACTTCTTCCAAACTGATTTCACCATCGGTTACATCCGGACTCAGCATTTCGCTGGTCCTCAAGGCCGAGGCGTCCTCACATTCTTATGTCTCCTTGTAGAATTCCGCCCACCACTGCAAAACGTGTGCTGGCTCTGTTAAAACTTCACTACTCTTCGAAAGCACCCCTTTCATTCTACAGATTACCGAACAACCCTGGGAATCAATAACTTCTCGCCAGAAAAGCTTCGTGTTTTCCCGGAAGTTGTTCGTCAACCTTTCATCCCTTTCTCTCTCAGAATTTTCACGCTTCATCTTTATAAGTGCTTTCGTTTTGTGCTTTTGCAGCCTGTACTCTCTTTTTCTTATCTCTCTCATACTTTTATCCTTACCCGAGGCTTTATAATCCAGCCATGCTTTCTTCTTTAACTCTACAGCGTCTTTCACTTCATCGTCCCACCATTCATCGCGCTTTTTACTAAAACCTCTTTTCCTTTTACCACATACCTCTGTCGCTACTTTCACCATACCATTCCTAAGGTTCTGTCAGCATACTTCTACACTTTCATTTCCAGAATCACAGCTTTCAAGCTTCTTGGAAACCCTTTCTTAATATTCCTCTCTGATCGGTGGATCTTGAAGCTTCCAGCTTCTTATGCGATAATTCGACTCCAAGCCAGGACACGTCGTGCGACTGCACCAACCTGCAAACAGACCTCTTATTCTAGCAACTACTAGATAGTGATCCGTTCCCAGATCAGCACCCCTAAACACTCGCGTGTCCATAACTTGGCTTCGAATACGCTGATCCACTAGGAATAAATCAATCATACTTCTTTCTTCCGCTCGCTCCCATGTATACATGTGAATTTGTTTATGATCAAACATCGTATTTGCCACAAACAAATTTTTCTCCTTACAAAAATCCAAAATCAGCTTTCCAGCCTCATTTACTCTCTTATCACCGTACTTGCCTAGCACGCTTTCGTAACCACTTCGCGCGGTTCCAACCAATCCACTCATATCTCCACATACTATCAACTTTTCATTATCTCGGACACTACTTAGAACATCCCTGACACTCTCCCAAAACTCCTCGAGCTTAAGATTTCCAGCTTAAAGCGAACCCAAAGAAGCCTCGGGTTGATGGCCTTGTATTCTACCATTGCATTAACCATTCGAGAAGACAACAACACGCCTACACCTTGGCAACCTCGCTCACCCTCTGGAACCCCAGCCCAGAAAGCGACCCGGTTGCCGGGCAAATCATCATTGCCTTTTCGCTTGGTCTCAGACACACAAATAACATCCAGATCCTTGTCATCCATCACATCTAATAATTCATTCATCTTCCTCCTCCTTCCTTCCTTCTCCTTCCTTCCTTCCTTCTCCTTCCTTCCTCCTCTTACATTCCACGTAGCTATTTGTAGCTCCGTCCTCCACCTCCCGCTGCTCGGAACATGGCGTGTTGGTTGGCGGTCCCCAACGCCGCATTTGTTCATAGATTAGTTGTAGAGTGTAATAGATTAGTTTTTAAGTATAATAATATGTTGGTAATAATATGATATTGAGGTTGCTGGCCGTAATGTCCAGTTTTAGCTTTCAATGATACTTGTTAATTATGGTTCTGAAGAGAATTGGATATAACACCTGGAACAGGATATTAACAGATGACGAGTTTTCTATTATAAAGCATAAATAATTAAAACTTTATTAAAATAAAAAAATCTCATGTTAAAAACATTTAACTTTTCATAAGACAAACATAACATAAACTGTAATTTCTCAATAAATTAAAGAAAGCCTCGTAAATACTGGTATTGTTTTAATATTATTAATATTAAGTTTAATCAATTTAAATATGCCTGTATAATAATTAAATGTGTTAAGATCTTAACATGTGACAATAGAAGGTAATAATTTGGAAAATTGCAATGAAAATATTTTAATAATAATAATAACATTGGACCTGCTCGTGTAAAATCAAAAACCTTTAAAAAGATTAATGCCTTGGAACTTTTCTCAAAAAGCTAATACAAACTCTAATGTGATTTTCATTTGTAATGCAGGACTATATTATATCTAACTACCAAGTTTAGAAACTTGGACGGGATGAGAAAGTTTGATGTGTAAGACTGCGTGCTGAATATATTTAATGAATATAAAATCAGCATTAAAAGCTTATAATGGCGTGAAACATTTCTTTATATTGTTTTCAAAAATACTACAGACACTTTTAACATGACTTACAGTTACTACTCGTATTTTGACTCGCATCCAATGGTTATTTATGTAATATTTTAATCAGTTTCAATTCAGTAGAGGTGTTTGATTGTTATTAGTTATATTCTTCAGTAATAGTACATTTGATAATTGTCATCATTTAATGGAGTCTTCAAAAGATTATCTTCATCGTAAATAAATTAATTGAAGGCGCAATTTAGGAATTAATTTTGTAATTTCACTTAAACTGTCCAGTAATAAATAAACTTAAACTAAAGCTTCTTGAGCATGTCCTTATAAATGAAGACGAGAGGTGAAGGATCACATTATTTTATTATCGTCTTACTAATTTCAAAACAGTTTATAAAGCTTTTCAAAACACACACAGTTTTGATTATAATCTGAAAATAACCTAGTTTAATAAATATAACCTTTAACTAAGTTTAAGAATTAAATATTTGCAGGTCACATAAAATGATTTATGTTTTAGGTTTAGAACTAAGTATAAACGAAAAGGAAAAAACGGAAGTATCTTATATTCATAGGTTGAATTCTTTATAACTCCAGGTGTTTTAATATTTATAGTCAGTTAGTTAAACTCACGAGTTAGTCATTACCAGTGACGATAATAGACTGCCCTGGAGCATGTAATCAGAGAATTAGTGAAATACAATTTACTATCAGATGATAATGTTGAAATTATGATATATTACTATAGATAAACCATGTCAGAGAAGATTGAACAATTGTTTCATTATACTCACTGAAAATATTAAATTATTTTATCAACTTGTATTTATTTATATTTGTTAAATGAATTTCTTTTATAAATAAAATAGAAGAAGTAATTGGTTGCAGAATGATATAAACAAGGAGATTGTTTCTGTTTTATTTTTTGTATGAAGCTTCTATTTTTACCTTTTTCTGTTTAATTTGGACATCGTTTTCTTTGGCTCGTTATGTTTCTATTATAATTTGTTATTTTATTATTTCTCTTGCAGTTTGTGTTCGACCTAAATCAACAATACCATTTCATTATTTATTTTATTTTTGTATGTGTTCTTTATGTATATTATTTTTAATATTCTAATTATAGCTTCCATCAGCTAAAAATTTGGTAATAATTTCTTAATTGAACATAGGATAAGTGTATTATGTGTTTCAAATAATCATTTCAAACATTTCAAATAATCTTTTATTGAATATCAGAGACCTACTCGTTAATTACTTTATCAATATTCAAAGTCAGCTTACACAGGCAGAGGGCATTAAAGAAATTATAAATGACATTTGAAGATTTTAATTTGGTTTGTAGTTTCATAATAATTGCAATCAGTTTTATATCTCCTACCAACCGGAATATCATATTCAGAATTTTTAACCGCTAGCGGTTGTTATAAAGGTGTGAGAGTTAACTAGACTTGTCGCAATAGTGAGAATGATAGTTGACCACAACCACATCTTCCGCAGCGATAACAATAAGGTTTTACAGAATCTTATAATCCAATGTAAAAACACACTTCTTTGCTGCATACTATATTGATAACTTGTTTTATAGTCAACTGGAGAGTATCTATGTTTTACATATTAACAACATTATCGTTGTGTCGTGGTTGTATTTTATACCAACAATATAAAATTTCACAAAAAATATAATACATACATAAACTATAAAATAACGACACGGACACATATAATAAAATGAAATAGTATGAGGTTTTAATAATATGTTCTGAAGCTCGAAAGAGTTAATTTATTTACAGATTTAATATATAATTAAAAGCGATTCTTATTAGTAACACATTTTATATGAACCCGTCAATGTTGTTACAACGCGTCACTACCTACAAACTATTTTATTATCTTTATTTTATTTCTTTATTCTCACAGTCTCAAATAAATAAATATTATTTAATGTTACACCTAAACCACATTACCCGGCAGTAGTTATAATCATTTTGTGAGATAATCGTCGTTATACCGAGCCATTGCGATAATTATCACTAATTAACGTTCAGTAACTTTGACTATCTCCAATCATAGGATTAATGTTTTTTTATAATTTATTACTAATTAAAGCATTTGGATAAACTCATTTCTATCTTAATAATATATGATCATATCGGATATAGAAATAGTAAACCTACGCATTTTCATTAATGTTTAAAATAATATATAATAATAAAATGGATAAATTTAAATAAAAGAAGACAATAGACCTTTAGAGTTTATACTCAAAATACATATATAGATATTATAATGTGAAAAATTATATATATAAATTGTTACACATCTACATTTACGCTTTAAACAGTGCTTAAAGTGTGAAACATGATAAAACATGTTCTTAAATAGTGTAAGTCATGCTTCAGTAAATTTGGCATTGATCTAGAATTATTTGATTGTCAAATTGTTATTGGACTATGAATAGTTTATAACATTACATTACTATGACATGAGATATGAGAACTGATCACTTACCATTTAATGCTGTTAATTTAATTCATGATTCACATATTTATGTATCTTTCTTCCTGAGTGAGACTTCTTTATTAAAGACAATTTCATTGCTAACATATCGGAAGTCATCAATGCTTTCCTTTCATATTAAGTTCCAATCCGTCTCAAAAAAAAAGCATTGGAATTAAGTATTTTTGATTTCTCTATACTTATTATTACAATCAATATGAAGCTACTTTAACTTTTTTTGTTAAATTTCTAAACAATCATACGTTATATTGAAGTCGTCAAGGACGACTAAGTATTTAATTGTCTTACTGAGAATTTATGTAATTTAACACTGAACTGTATTATTTATAAAGACTCCGTAACTTATAATATTAAATTACATTATATACTTTTAGATAGAGACGAAATAGACCGCGTCACTTACTACTAATAATAATGTTATTTTCATTTATTTTTTGTTATCAGGTCATTTAGCGAGTATAATTGTAGTATTCTGACCCTTTGTTATTGTTATTATAATTACGGCCGGCGTGTAGTCGCCATTAACATTAAAATAATTGTGAATTAATATTAGATATATAATTTGAATGTTCCAAAGGCATTTAAATTTTTGATAATTGTTTTTTTATTTATTTACTCGTATATAATATATTTCTTTTATTTAACACTTCATTGCACACAACAATGTTAGAAAAGAATATTACAAGATTTGACATAAATACTTAAATATTTAGAGACACAGCGTTCTTATTGATTACAAAATTAGAGACATCCTTTGAAGGAAAATGACAATTAGGTAGGTCGGGTTTGTTGGTTTGTTTGTTGTTACTTTACTTCACAATTATATAAGAGTGTAACAGTAATCAGCACAACAAGACATATCATAATAAATATTCTGAGATAACTTATCTTGGCTATTCTTGAGGGTTAATACTCATATATTCAACCTGTATCCGAGTCAAAGAATTATTGAAGTGAATGAATAATGTAATTATGTTGTAATTTTTGTTTGCCTGTCTATGCAGATAACTTAAATGCAGTTTTGACAAACACCCTTCAAAAATACAAACATGGAGGAATGGAGGAGTACCTTCCTACCTACCTATACCTTCCCATACAAAATAGTCTTAATAGTCTGAATTTATTAATGTTAAAGTTCTAAGAGCGATTTTATCTTTGTATAAATAGTGTGATGGGTAAGCCTCAGGTTATATTTCACATATTTAATAAGAACTCATTACTAAAAGGTTCCGAGAAAATGTAGCAAATGTACCTAGTTGTTTAGCTTGATAGTATACTTCCTCAAATATTTCCTAAGATTTACATTATACATACATTTATCATTTTGTAATGATCTTATTTTTATATTGCTTCGGTAAAAACTTGTACATCCCTTATAGTACGATACTCATATTATTGTATTGTACATTAAAATTCCAAATACGTACTCGTAATTAATTTAAAACATTTAGAAGATATTTCCTAGGATCAAAATTA
Organism: Melinaea marsaeus rileyi; assembly: GCA_918358865.1. Lineage (NCBI taxonomy): Eukaryota > Metazoa > Arthropoda > Insecta > Lepidoptera > Nymphalidae > Melinaea > Melinaea marsaeus. The sequence continues at coordinate 14,705,708 of OU911086.1, read as the reverse complement.
TATTTAGTGTATAACTAATAATGATTTACCAATATATATATAAAAAACGACAATAAATCCACAAATATTTATTTATTTATTATATCTTCACGCCATATCCCTTGCGGAGTAGCCATAGACGACGGAGCGCCAAACGCTACGGTCCCTGCATACCTTTTTCGCCTCCGCCAGAGACATCAACCTCTTCATACATGCCCTCCGGAGGTTCCTCATGATTTTTACGTGAACTTCCTGCAGTATCATAGATACTGTGTTTTCGAAGGTCCTATATAAATCTTTTTTACCATTCTTTCATCACTCATTCGTTCGACGTGCCCAAACCACCTGAGCAGGTTCTTCTTCATTCTCACCGTGACATCTTTGCTTGTACCTGCCATTCTGTGGATCCTTCATTGCAGATTCGATCAGCTAGACTGACTCCGCATATTCGGCGAAGAGATCGCATATCCAAAACATTCATCTTTCTTACATTCTTCTTCTGGGTTACCCACGTTTGGCTGCCGTATAACAGCGTCGGTAGCAAAATCGCATTGTGTACAACCAAACGTGCAGCTATGCTGACGTTTTGCCGTCTCAACAATGTAGCCAAAGCACCGTTAACTCCGTTACCGCCAGCAATACGCCTTTCCACATCCATTTCGTATCTTCCGTCGCTGCTAAATATACTTCCAAAATATACCACTTCATTCACTTGTTCTATTATCTTATCATTCAGGTTGATCTTACATTCTGTTCTTTCTTCATTTCTTTCAAATACAACTATACAAATATAACTCTATTAATTTCACTTCAAACGACACATCAGGTAACTTAATAATAGTAAAGTAAGATACGAAGATTAAATACCGGACTCACATCAGCTTCCCGCAATTTCCTCATACATGTTTTAGATGAAATCGACGAACAGACGGGATGTCCTTAATTATATATTATGTACTAGGCAGATACGACATGTAAGGGATAATACATACTACATGGATTTACAATTAACATGAATCGTTTAATATATGAAACTGAAATGCGCTTGTATCGGTACTAACAATTGTTTAACACCTTTGTTTGTATTGTTGACATGTTACATGTTCGAATATCTACTGTAATAATATGTCATCGTCACATGATGATAAGCTTGACCTGATGACCTCAACTAACTGGTGACATTAACTACGGTAAATATATGTTTTAAATTAGGTTTTGTTACAAAGGATGTTGAAACAAAGTGTAGAGATATCATCGCGGAGTTCTATAACTAGTATTAAGGGATAACTCTTTTATGTTTATCATTTTGTACCTGAATTGTATTTTTGTAGGATGAGAGATGAACACATTTTTTTCTGTTTTTGTCTTTAATTGGTTTGATTATTATCATTTAATTTTATATTATTAAATAAATGTTAGTTTTTAAACATTACGACATGTGTTTTATATTAAATTATTTTTAATTTATTGATAGCTATTTTCAAACTTTTTTTTAAAAGAAATATTAGTTGTATTATATTTTATAAATGTTTAATTAGTTAAATGAATGAAAATAAATATGTACCTCAAAAATTATAATAATTTAATTACGAATTTTACTTATTCCTGTTGCTTTTCTTATCAATATGTGTTAGTTACAATTAAAAACTTAAAAGTATCACAGCTCCTACACTACATGTGTCATATAATAATTATAATACATATCACGTAAAGACTGTGAGATGGAAGGCGTATTGTATTAAGGTCACGTAAAGTCTTTGTATTTTCTCAATTCCATATCTTCTCTAGTGAGAGTACCGTCCATGGAGTGTTTAAATTCATTTAAAATAAAGTATCAAATTGTCGCCATGAGTTTCTTATTTAATTTGTTTCAAATTATCCTCACCCGAACTCGCAAATATTTCATTACTGTTACAATCTTCTTCAATTTAGCGACTTGTTTCGATACTGAAAAATGATTTTTATGAATGTCTTCAGAAATTTTATTAATAACAGTTAGTGAATAAAAGCATAGTGTAAGACTATTATATGTTTTAAATGTATTAATTAACACGTCTTAAAGCTGTTCCGGAAGCCGAATATGACTTAGTATAAATTAGGTTATAATAAATGCAATAAGTTTCAAAAAGTGAATTGCTGAAATTTTATAAAATTATAATCCTCTTAATACAATAATTTACTCTCTATAAAGAAGTTTCACTGTAAATCTGGTTTGCAGTGCTGAATTGCCTGAAGCTCGTCAACAATGTGTCAAAATTACCCCAAATTGACATCTTATACTGTAAATTAAATTCCTTTATTAATTATTTTGATCAACTCAAACTATTCCTGTTAAGCGATTTACGATGTATAATTCAATTTTCAGCTTGTAAAGATTTATAATTTCTTTCCATTGCAATAAGATTTTACATAAGGTTTCCTATTTTACACTGAGCTTTAAATTATTAATTAAATATCAATAACGTTGTTGTCTATATATAATACATGTAAAATGTCATGATTTAGAAAAAAGAGTAAAATTGCAAAATATATAAATTTATAAAATATTAAAGAGTCTCATTCATAGTAACCCTTGACATTTTCAAGGTCTGTCTCATAATATATAAGATAGCTTCACGGTGACCGCAAGCAAGTTTAATGTAACTGATAATAAATATACAACTATTACATGCTAAAATCTATTGCAATTTATCATACTGAATAAAAAGATATGACAGATAAATAGAAATATGACACTCACGCACCAGTACATCAAGTAAAATTAAAGCGACCTGCAGCGCCGTGGATGACTGCCTCTATTCGGGCTGCTATGACTAAACGGGATCCATTATTTATAGCATTTAAAAAAGACCGTAATGCGCAAAATTGGTCAATTTACAAGCGTGCGAGGAATCGGTGCAATCAAGTGATACGAATAGCTAAACGCCGTTATATTCATGACAATATAAGTAATTCTTCATCTGCTGATACATGGAAGTTTCTAAATTCTATTGGTGTTTGCACGTCACCTTCCGTTGATCCTTGCTCTCCTCTGCCATTAGATGAGATAAATAATTATTTTGTCTCTATTCCTCAATTAGATCATATAATCCTTTCTCAAACACTTGATTGCATTTCATCAATGCAGAGTCCTGATATCCCACCTTTTTATTTCACAACTGTACCTCAGGATGAAATTAAAACAACCATTTTTTCTATAAAATCTAAGGCAATGGGCTGTGACAATATTAGCAGATCTATGATTCTTAATATTTTGGATCCTCTCTTACCTATAATGTTTCATATTATTAACTTTTCTTTAACATCTGGTGAATATCCCAATATTTGGAAAAAAGCTTTGGTGCGTCCTTTACCTAAAATTCCTCAACCTACTCTCCCAAATCACTATAGACCCATCTCCATATTGCCATTCCTATCAAAAGTTCTAGAAGCCTGTGTTTATAAGCAAATATCTTCTCATATTTTCAAGTACAACCTGCTGAGTATTTACCAGTCTGGGTTTCGTCCAGGTCACAGCACCAATACCGCTCTCATAAAAGTAACCGACGATATTCGACTTGGTATGGACAAAAAACTATTAACAGTGTTGGTGCTTGTAGACTTTTCAAATGCTTTCAACACAGTTAATCACGAAATCCTCCTTGCCATTTTATCTTTAGTCAAGTTTAGCCCATCTGCAGTTAAATGGTTCTCATCTTATCTTCGTGACCGCCAACAGTCAGTTAGCATGGGTGGCTCATCCTCCATATGGGCCAACATAGACACTGGTGTGCCACAAGGCGGAATTCTTTCTCCCATTTTATTTTCTTTATTTATTAATACATTAGTTCCCAACTTCGACTGTTCGTATCACTTATACGCTGATGACCTTCAGCTCTATGTGCAAACTGGGATAAATGACCTTTCAAATGCAATTGATACCATTAATCGCAACTTGAATCAATTGAGTTTATGGTCCTCCAGATTTGGCGTTTCTGTTAATCCTAACAAATGTACAGCTATAGTTATTGGAAGCTCAAGATTTCTAGACAGAACGGATTTTGACAGCATGCCAGCCGTCACATATAATGGCAATGTCATACCACTATCAAAGACAGTAAAAAACCTGGGGTTGTGCATTGACTGTAAGATGGATTGGCGCCAGCAGATAAATGAAATATGCCGTAAAGTCACTGCCTCATTACAGTCCTTATATCGTACTAAACATTTCCTCCCCATTAAGACGAAAGTAATGCTAATCAATTCTCTTATCTTACCCCTTATTGATTACGCAGATGTCTCCTATCCAGACCTTAACAATGATCTTCTCAACAAGTTAGAGCGCCTCCTTAACAACTGTCTCCGCTACATCTTCGGTTTACGTAAGTATGATCATGTTTCTCAATTTCGCACTAAACTTAAATGGCTCACTATTCGACAGAGGCGTAGCTCTAGAATACTTAATCTTCTCTATTCAATCTTAAATGATCCAAATGCGCCTCCATACCTAAAGGAGGAATTCCAATATCTTCACGCAACACATAACAAAATGCTCCGATCATCTTCCAACCTTAAAATGGCCATTCTACCGCATAAAACTGATTTTTTTCAGAAGTCTTTTAGAATTCAAGCTTCTGTACTCTGGAACAATCTTCCTGAAAATATTAGGAGGGCACCTACCAAAAGGTCTTTTAAAAATCTTATTCGCAAGTACTTCCTTGAATCTTCCTAATACACATTTCATTCAGATAAATATGCTATTTATTATATGTAAGTATACTTAATTAGATATTATATGTGTTTATGATATATATATATTTAAATATATATAATATTATATTTTATTTATTATTATTATTATTAGTATTATTATTATTATTATTATTATTATTATTATTATTATTATATATATTTTATTATATTTTTTTTTAATTTTACTCAGTACTAGTTTTTTTAATTTTTTTTTTTTAATTTTTGCTTTTGTTACGCCTACCGCAATTTCTCACCATCCACAAAGGTTAGCTGGTAGAGAATGCCAACAGGCATTAAGTTCGCCTTTTGTAATTTACAATAAAGGGTAAATAAATAAATAAATAAATAAATTAAATTTATTAATAGTATAATATTTATATATTAAAAAGTATTACTAATTATTTGAGTCTAACTGACTAACTGATTATTCACAACTTTTTTAAGATTAATAGAATCATCTTTATTTACAACAGTGTGAATACATTAATATACTTATTGCTAATTAGAACATATTTTACTATTTCTAAGCCTTCAGAAGGCTTAGAAATAGTATTAGTTGCATATATTAATCCCAATTTTATACCAATAATTTGGGGTCAAAGCAATATGTTATTAAGAGTTATTTGTATTGGCTCTGTCTTATCTTATATTGCCTTCTATAAACAAGTGAATAAGAATTTTAAATTGCAAAATAACCAATACATTATTTTAATATAAAAATTAAATAGCATGGTACATTATACAACACGGCATGCAGATAGTTCTAATATAACACAATTAATTACAAATTTTAAATCTAATATATTGAAGGAAAATAATAATATTATTGTAAGCACATTGCGAGAAAGTTGGCTACATATTGAGTCTAACTCTGAAAATGTTTTGTTTGTCTGTAATAAATTATTAAGTACGTGCAAAGGATACAGCTCTTCTGCTCCCATTTCGTAATATATTGCGGTTTTGAACTCATTACAACTTCACCATGATTCTTCTACATGCACCAAAGTTAATAAAATGTAATGAAAAACTATTGTAATAATGATGTGAACGGAGGCACACAATATTTATGATAATTATAATATAATAAATAATAGATTGGTATTAAATTAATATTATTATATTAAAGAATTATAGAATTATATATCTCTAAATCCTCATCTCCTCTGTACTATTTCCTGTTTTCGGTGTCCGTGTCATGTTCTCTTTGTGTCCTTAATTATAACGTATATATTTTTTCTAATAATATTAAATGTGTGAAATCAATTAAAATAATGTTTTATATGTTATGTCGGAGGTAGTCCATTAAATCTCTATTCATAACATTATTAGCTATCGGTTGAGCATCTTGAAATGGATATGAGTCAGCGCCATTCAGGGTAAAATAGACAACTGTAAATTATTATTCGTATTCAAATTCCTGTGTGTAAAATCAAATATCACAAAATTCACTAATATCGATTTATGACACTATTTGGTTTGATTTGTTTTTTAATACTTTATAAGTTCGTGTTTGTAAATAATTATAGACACTTAATAATCCATTACACAGATATACTTCTACAAAGGATATTTAGTATTTTACATTGTTTGTGCGCTAGTTCATACAGAGTTTAATGAGGTTCATAATGTTATGATCATTAAGTATCTTTTTAGGAATCTTAAATCAATTAATTACATACATTAGTACCGTAGTATAATTTTTGCAATACTTAATACTCTTTTAGTCTTTTGCTCCCGAGGTACGGATGATTAACTTTTAATCTTTCCCTAACATTGTTTTATATGAAACTTTTTTTTAGTTATTATGTGAAAATCAATGATAAGGTAAGTATTAGATAAATGTAAAAAAAAATATTTATAAACAACCGCATAATGTATCCTTAAAAAAGTCCTCCAATATTAAACTAAAAGAGAATGAATTTTGAATTAGAATGCTCAACTTTGTTTGAACATAACTCGCGTATTATGAAATAAAGACCCTGAATACTAAATAAAGAAATAAAAAACTTAGACGTGAATGTTACTCAATGGTGAATATGAGCACTGCCCTCACATTCATATGATAGCACAATAATCTATTATAAATTGAAGTAGTCTCTTAAAGGACTGAATGTTTATTCATCATTTGTGTATTGTATCTCGTTACCTTTATATTTTCTATTATTTATTTTAGTTAATATTTAGTACATATATATATTTTAAGTGACACTCGTAGATTAATATCTGACAATGTTGTATGAGCTGTCGACAACGTCTTGAACATTGTGGAATAACACTTCTATGATATGTTCGAAGAAGGAAAGATAAAATTTTATATTCATATCGATAATCATTAATATTATTATGTACAGTGCTAAGTTTGCGAGCGGCTTTTCCACTTGGTAATGGAACAAAATATACTCTTGTTATATTGGATAGTCGTTTGAAAGTTATTTCTTTATTTCTCGGGATATTTGTCTCGTAATATTTTGGGATTGACAGGTATTCATGTATGGTATACATGTAGGGTATATCATTAGTTAGTATGTGTCAGTCTGTATGTCAAATGGATCAACAACTCCACCAAGTGATAAGATAAGTGATAAGATATAATTATAAAATGAAAAGCCCTTGTAACCGTTTAAAAGTGCTGACACGGAAAAGATAATGAAAGTCAGTTACTCTTTTAAAGTTTCAAAGCGTTTTAATTGTGATGATTATAATTAATAATATTTTATAAGTTCTTGTATTCAGGCGAATAGAACAAAACAATAATGTTTCTATACATAACTTGTCACAAATGATACTTTACACTTTCAATGAAGTTCCGCGAACTTACCTTCGATAAAGTTTGGTTCCTTTTTAATTCACAATTATAAGTAACCTATTTATCAGTACTTTAAGTAAAAAAAAATGTATAAAAATTATGCTACATTAAACATGGTAGTCAATTTAAAACACCAAGAGCAAACTCTGTTACCATAAAGTTTATGATGATGAAAGTCTTTCAAGTATTCATATATTATTCGCAGTTTATATATTTTAAATATTAATCACGTATTATGCTGTGACATTTCACATGAGACAAACTTTTCATGATTTTAAGTCTTCAGTATGTAAATGTATGTAAATTAACACCAGCGCTAAAGTCTATGAAATATAAGTTTTATTCAAAACATCTCCACGAGGCTTGTTTCACAAGACGTGTCCTGTGTCTACTTAAGAATACAGTTTATATAAGTTAATATTTTTTTAAAACAAATCTAATTAATGTAACTGTCATCTTGCCGCTATTCTATTATTGGTATTCTTCAAACCCGGTCTTTGATTGTCGAAACCTCTGCATAGCCTACAATTTATATTTTAACCATTATTTTCTGTAATTAAATACACAAGAAAACGAATAGAAAATATGTTATTATAAAAAGGTAAGACACCTTCTCCTTAAAATAATTCTACTTATAACCTTCGCTACCCCAATGAATCCTGACAATAAATCACTATTGGATATACACATTCAGGTAAGAATCACATCCAATCACCTTCACAAGTTAACAAATCCTTCATGGGGTTCAGTGTATGAATATATAAAAAAATCTCCAAGGTACCTTCGACCTTCCTTTTACACTGACCTTATTTAAAATATTTGATTGAAAAGTGCGCGTAGATGCCTACTTGAATAAAGATATTTTGAATTTGAATGTCTAAGTCTTTTTACCTTAAGAACGTTCTTTGTTTTGAAATAAAAAGTTATAAGTCAATTATGATGTCTCTTAGTATGAATATTTTATCAAGGTAATTTATTTTTCAATTTATCCATAATCTCGTTACCATCTCATGTTCCCGAACTCCATCTGACGCTGAAACGCTAACCTTAGGATTTATATTAAAGGATGATTGCATTTATTATATTATTAGTATTATAACTACAAATTATATTTGTTTTAAATATTAATAGTATTAGCCTCTTAAGTAGCATTCTAAAAACTTAACTGAATTTGAAAATGTCTCTCAAATTTTACGAGAGACATTTCCAAATTATAAAGAAGAAATATTATAAATAATAAATATGTCAGACAGTTAATGACCCTAATTGAAAGCGAATTAAGTAAGTAACACAACGACAACCTTGTAACACATTTTAAATTATATTAAATACCTTATTTGAGAATTTTAAATACCAAAATTAAACATCCACAAAGTAAAGATTTTATATGACCTTAAATTAATCATAGCGTTTGTACGTGATATATATAATATTATATAGACAAACTTGAAAATATAACTTATTAAAAAGAACCGACATCAATAAATACAAGACGGAAATGGAAATGATGATTGAGCCCAGTCAGTGAGACCATGACACTATGCTTATTCGGTAGAATAGTAATGGAGCGGTCCCAATAGAGTCAGACTCCGCGTTCCGTACAGACGACACCGGCCTGTACTTTGTAACACGGATCACGCAGCTCATCAACCTCTCGTCAAGGAGACCTTAATTTGGGAACGTTAGTAGATTAGACCTTTAGAAAGCAGAGCAACGAAGCCAAAGATGCTATTCGGTTTTTTGGATTAATGCAAGCATTTTTATATAAACATTTTCAAAATCATAGGATTTTGATTTATATAAATATCGAAATTCCACAAGAGTCTATCTGAGTGATGAATTGTGTTTGATGAAATGTTTGTGTTCTTAGGAAATGTATGTATGTATGTATGTATGTATGTATGCTCTTCAACGGTGTGCCACTTTGTGTGTTAGTGTTTTCACAGTCCACTTTATAATTTATAAAATGTTAATCTCATTATCTTTACAATTAGAAAGAGGAAAACTAACAGATTTATTTATTAATAACCAAAACTATTGTATCAAGACTTATTATTCGAATAAGTCTGAACTTAATACATAAACAACAAGAAAGGCTGGGAAATATATGAAATACTTTGTTAAAAATGTTTATCTTTATTATAACAAATACATAAATATAAAATTTGGCAGTTAATTCTCTGAAGTACATGTGATATTTTAGTTTGTAATAAAGTATGTTTAAGCAGACTTTAGAATAGTTTAGACATTAATTCCGGTTGTGGCACTTTTCATTGTTATTGTATTCTGCAGAGTAATAAATATTGGTTAGGATTTATTGTTCTCGATAAAGGTGATTATATCGAAGTGAGCAGTGACAAAGAAGCTTACTTGGAATAGCCGGTGGGTTCCCGGAGGTCGCAGTTCCAGCCATGTCCGTGTTGATGATTTTTTATTGTGTATTAATTTAAAATTTAAATAAACTTAACATGTTTAAAATGTTTATAAAAAATCTCACACTATAAGTATGTTTACTTTTTTCGCGGGTAGGTGCTTTACGCGACAACACGTCTTTTGTTAAGCTCCTTAATAAATTAAGTTTTCTTTTAATATTATAAATTATACATATGCTAAATTTGTGAAAAAACTTGTCAACTTACCGTACTGTTTCCTGGTGTTGTTTCCACTGCTATTTCACTTATTGTGTTCACAAATAACAAATTAACTTTAACCGTTTCAACGTTTAAAAACTTTCAAAATGGAATCCATCAAACAATCGATATCAGAACTAACCGAGCACTTCAACACACGTATGGGCGAATTCCAACAAAACCTTCAAAATAATATCCCTGCAACAAGTCCATCCTCCAACATAACTGGACAATTCACAAGCTTCAGAAACTTTGTCTTAGCGGCGCTTGAGGCTCTTCAACTTCAGGTTAAGATTTTAGACACCCAGTATGACCATATGGAAATGAGAACGAGAAGAAAGATGTTACTGTTGCATGGTATACCTGAAGCTAATAAAGAAAATGTCTCGTCAGTGATTTCCAAGGTTCTGTCAGAACATCTCCAATTGCATGACCTTGGTCAGGATGCGTTTAGTCGGTGTCTCCGTAAAGATCTAAGCCGAGATAATAAACCCAGACCAATCGTGGTTAAATTCCGATGTCTTACCTTAAGAAATCAGATTTGGTTCAGTAAAAGTGCCTTCAAAGGATCCGGTATCACTGTTACTGAATTTTTAACAAAGCAACGGCACGAAACATTCCTCGCTGCCCGTCAACGTTATGGTACCTCAAAAAGCTGGACTAAAGATGGTTATATCTTCATACTTGATTCCAACGGTAAGCGTCATAGAATTTCCTCTATGCTTGAATTGAAGTCTATTCCTTGCTACGTGACCAGCCTTCCAACTATTTCGGCCCAAGCAATATCCTCGCAGTCACATCTCAGCACTGATAAAAGGGATGGTAAGCTCTCATCCTCACAAGCGGTTCGATCCAAAAGAAATATTAAAAAACTAACTTAATTACGTTTTGAGACGTTGTACTTCCAATTTATTGTATACTTTGGATTAACTTTATTATAATTATAACTTAAGTTACACAGGTATTACTTATTAACTTATGCAGTTTGTTTTGTGATAACATTAACTCTCATTTTGATGTCATGACATCTTTTTATTATTTTTTTTTTTTTTGCAACTACCTTACAAACTTTATATTTTATATAAATTAGTTTAATATTACGTTGAAATGTATGTTTTTCATTATCATTAGCGGTTAGTTGTTTTACTTTTATTATCGACTTTTTATTTAAATGGTATAAACAACAACAGTACTTTATATTTATTAATATTACTAATAACGTTTCTATTTTTTTGTTATTATTTGATTAGCTTTGCATTGCAGCCACTTTTATTATTATGTTGTTTGTTATGATTCTCAAAATTTTTTAGTATTTTACATTCAAACCCATATTCAGGAAAGTTTGTGTTTCTTTTTTTATATTTTATAGTTAAGTACATTGTTTGTTTGATTTAAAATTGTAGATTATATTAAATGTTAAGTGAATTCCTATAGACAACCGGCAGGAAGTTGTATGAGCATTATTGTATTTGTTGTTAAGGTTTGATAATATACTTTTATTATTAACTTTAATACTCACTTTCTTGTATTAGTTGTATAATATTTAAGTAGTTGATAATTTTTTTAATTTTTTTTTTAGTATAAATTTTATAAACTTAATATATATATATTTTTTATTATATAGTATTATTATTATTATTATTATTACTATTATTATTATTATTATTATTATTATTATTATTATATTATATATTGTTGCTATTGACTCTTTTATTTATTTTTGCCCATTCTTTTTTGTTTATGTTAAATCATACGATGTATTCAAGTAACAACCTCAATACTAGCGACACCTGTTCATCTGAAGATAGTTTTCATAGTGCATCTTTACCTCTAAATACCTATCTTAATGCTACGTTTTCCACGCGCCATAAAAACTTTAATGTAATTCACCTCAATGCTCAAAGTATCCCATCTCATTTTCCTGATTTCCTTAATTCTTTTGATAGTAGATTTATACATGCAATTCTTGTTTCTGAAACCTTTTTAAAGCCTATTCTACCTTCCATTTCCTTTCGCCTGCCTGGATTTCAACTCATTAGAAATGATAGAATTGGCAAAGGTGGGGGTGGCGTTGCAATTTATTTACGCAGTCATCTTGCTTACAGGATAATAAATAAGTCACCATCGCCGTATAATGAATCTTCTGAACATCTTTTCATTGAGGTGCTTTTGGGCAATCTTAAACTGCTCCTTGGTGTTTTCTATAGCCCTTCTCTCCACATAAATTACTTCGATGCACTTGAAGAGCTTCTTGAGAGTTGTTGTCCTTTTGTAGATCAAACAATAATTATGGGAGATTTTAACACTTGCTTATTAAAAGATAATTATCGCGCTAAACAGCTGAAACATATTGTCAACAGCTGCAATCTTAATATTCTTGATACTGGAGCCACACACTTTTTCCCAAATTGCACTCCGTCCCTTTTAGATATTATGATTGTTTCTTCAATGGACCTTGTAAGTACTCACGGCCAATTACCAGCAGACGCCTTTTCTTATCATGACCTGGTTTTTCTTTCCTACAAAATTCGTTTACCTAAAATTAAACCCACCGTTGTACTACGACGCTCCTTTAAAAATTTTGATAAAGACAATTTTATCAAAGATCTAAACAGTACTAACTGGGATTTGATATTTAGTGCAGCCACTGTCGACAATAAGGTTAGTATTTTAAATTCTGTTGTACTTGACTTATTTGATACATATGCTCCTTTACGACCAGTGAAATTAAAACACCTCCCAGCACCTTGGCTCACAGATACTATCAAGGGACTTATGGCACAACGAGACGCTGCTAAAAGGAAATATAAAATAAAACCAACAGATATTAATTACACTAAATATAAAAATCTCCGCAATCGTTGTTCTAGGGTTTGTAGGGATGCACAACGTAAATACATTCATGAATGTGTTGAAGATAACAGTACTGCTTATGTTTGGAAATTTTTGTCATCACTGGGAATTGGACGTCAACGTTTTAAGGATGTCGTAGATATTGATATTGAAAATCTGAACGCTTTTTTCACGACTGCACCTGGTAATATACAGTACAACAGTTCCTTCCTTGACTTTATTCGTCATCTCCCCAAGCCTACCTACTCGGCATTTCAATTTACTATCGTTTCTCCTAACGAGGTTAAGCAACACATCAAAGCCATAAAGTCTGATGCCACTGGCAGCGATGGAATTAATAGACGCATGATCCTACTCATGCTTGATGTCGTAGTACACGTTTTATGTGATATTTTTAATTCCTCTCTTAGCTCTCTTAGTTTCCCTAGTATCTGGCAAAAAGCATATATTATTCCCATTCCCAAAGTCTCTCATCCCACATTGTTTTCTCACTATCGACCCATTTCAATTCTTCCTTTTCTTTCTAAGGTTCTCGAGCGCATTGTACATAGTCAATTGTCTATTTTTCTTCGCCTAAACAGTATACTTAGCCCTTTTCAATCAGGTTTCCGAACTGGGCATAGCACTACCTCTGCACTTATAAAGGTCTGCGATGACATCCGTATGGCTGCTGATAATAAAAATGTTACTGTCATAGCCTTACTTGATTTTAGCAATGCATTTAATAACATTAACCATGATGTGCTATTGAATATTTTGATGCATATTAATATCTCTCCCAATGTTGTACAATGGCTACGGTCATATTTGTGTGATCGGCAGCAGTGCCTTAAATTGAATGAAAAGTTTTCCCAATACTTGCCACTTACTACCGGCGTCCCTCAAGGTGGTGTGCTCTCTCCCCTTCTCTTTTCTATATTTATTAATACCGTATCAGTTCTTATTTCTTCTTCTTACCATATTTATGCTGATGACTTACAAATATATGTCACAGGAAATACAGACAATATTAATAATACAATAAATTCCTTAAATCAAGAGCTTAATAAAGTCTTTCAATGGAGCAACGCTTTTGGGCTTACCGTTAACACGAATAAATCGCAGGTTGCTATTGTAGGATATCCCAAACAAATTTCTAAAATCAACTGTAACCTTTTAACCCCAGTTATCTGGGATAAAACCAGCTTAACTTTTTCTAGCACTATAAAGAATCTTGGATTATTAGTTGACGGTAAGCTTTCTTGGGTACCACAGATTGAAAGTATTAGCCGAAAAATCTATGCTACTATTGGTTCACTACGACGTTGGAAACATCTGTTACCTATAAAAACTAAAATTGCCCTAGCTAATACCCTTCTTCTTCCGATCATCGACTACGCAGATACAGCTTATCCAGACCTTTCAGAGGTATTGCTCAACAAACTCGAACGATTACAAAACATCTGCATTCGTTTCATCTTTAATTTAAAAAAATTCGACCATATATCCCAACACCGTGCTCAGCTGGGATGGCTACCCATAAGGGAACGACGAAACATGCATCTTCTAACCGTTTTATATACCATTCTCTTTCATCCTTTAACTCCTTCCTATCTTAAAGAACGTTTTACATACTTTGGCTCTCAGTCCCGTTCTCTTAATGAAATAAAATTGAAACTACCGATATATAATACACACACTTATTCTAACTCTTTTTCTGTAAAATCTGTAAGACTCTGGAATGCTCTTCCCTTAGTTATTAGAAAATCTCCTACTTTATCAGTTTTTAAAAATCGTTTAAAGCAACATTATCTACATATGTAAAGTATAAATTTAAGTATATATATATATATATATATATATATACTTAAATTTATTTAATATGTAGGTATATAAGTATATATTATTTCTAGTATAAGTATGTTTATCATCTATGAATATTAATATGTATTATCATTTGCACTATCCCGTCTGATCTCTTATTGTTACTTATCTTCAAAGGTTGTCTGTAAGAGATCGCTTTAAGCGATAAGACCGCCTTTGCACGGTTTATATTTTTGTTTTTGTCTTGTCTATTCTTGTTATTTTTTTTTTGTTATATTATACAGTGCAATAAAGTGTTAAATAAAAATAAAAAAATAAAATATGTTTGTTTCACTATGTATCTATACATAAAAATAAAATTGTAATGTCTGTTTGTAATTCCAATTTAACAGGTTTTCACTAAATGCATATGAAAGTACATACGGTACTTACATGAAAATCTACTTTTAAATTTGTAGTCTTTCTGTCTGATAGTCGCACTTAAAATGTCAAACAACATTTAAAATTTCAATTTAATTTCAAATCACAAAAGTTATATTTCTGCAGATTAAGTTTGCTTTAACTGATTGCTGGTAATTGTGAATGAAATTTAAAATTGCTTTTACATTTCTCTTCCTTCGTGCTTAAAATAATTTGGTATTACTTCCAAATTTGAACCATACAAAATTTAATATTACGTTTCAAAGCTAATATAATCCTGTCTTTAATCGAATTATGGTCAATTATTGTCATGAGCTGGCAATTTTTTTTTCACAAAACTTTGGTAATGTTATAACCGATAGGTTTACAATATTACCGTACTCATGAAGTGATACGACATGTCAACATAATTTATTTAATGAGTACTAACGAAGTTCCAAACAGAACATTGGTATTTCCACTGCGCCAGTTATTAACCGCTAACATTTAATTTGCTTCTTTGTATTCTATTCTACACTTTCTTCCTATAAGTATAACAATTTTGTTATTCACTCACTTAGAACAAACACTCACCCCGTCATTACGTTGTACAAATATAAGTATACTGTTATTCTCATCCAAGGAGTTTAACACATAAAAAAAAACCTTACACTTTGAAATTGTTCTTAAATACTAGGATCCGCCAAACGTGCGCGGCAGGTGAGCTGAGCCCTTCTCCTTTCATCTGAATAGCTACATGAAATATCGATTTATTAGGAACACAAAAAAAGGTCTCCCGAACGGTTAAGAGTTTCGCTTACGCTCAGCTCAATTATATTTAAGAAATAATAAGATAATTTTGTTAATTAGTGTAACTTTTATATTATTGTTTTTAAGTATTGATTACTTATTGACCTTGATGGCCTTCGATGCTTCATGTTTATTTAACATTATACGATACAAAAGGTGTATAAAGTGTATTAAGTGAAATTGTAACAATATTGTACTTATTAAAATACCATATATTAATTATTTACACATTTCACAAAGTGACAACACTGACAATGACATGTCAATCGAGTATCTTGTGACTAAAGTTCAAGTCCTCCAAGTACCGATTGTAATGTCAATATATTCTATGTAATTTATTAATATGGATTTGACCTCTATATTAGTATATAAATTAATATCCATGATGCGTCCTCTGGGTTATGATTTACAGACAATAGATTCCCAATTCCTCAGATTGAAAGTTAATTATACTGGAGGATGTTTGAAGTTATGAAAATTGTTTTGATTACAACAAAGTGTCAAATTATTAAAAAAGAGTCTTTATTCTAAAGTATAATGGTAAATAAAACTAATTAATAATATAAAGAATCACCTGAATTATAATTTTGGTTAGTTTAAATTCCATCGGAAATATATTATCATATTATTCATCAGACTCATGCCAATTTTCTGCGTCACAGAACCTCTTTTAATGCAAAATTATATCACGTCATTATCATCCCACAATATTTCCAACTGCTCGCACCATGAGGTCGTTGGTCATTTCCAACCTATAAAACATATTATACTGTGGTTTTAATGAATTTATCAACCGCTTCAGTCTTACCTCTCTGATAAAAAGAAAACAAAATGGGCCCCGCTCCGTTTTAATTTAATTTGTAAAAAAGATTTTTTAGAAAGCTTTTGTTCCTAACCCTTCATTGTCAACATAAAATTATGATCAATGTTTTGGTAATTTTTGGTTCAGAAAGACTAAAAAAACTGTTAGTTATACATAGCAACGGTTTGTTGCTTAGCTTAGCTTATAAAATAATAAAAGAATAGTACATTAAAATACAAGACATTAGATTCTGTGTATTCTTTTTGGTAAGTGGAACCCTCAAACACACCCGTGTAAAATTGTCTTGAGCGAGTCCAGGGTTGGAACCCGCACAGCTTTACGATTATCAATGTCAATGTCAAAATGACAAAATGTCCTAAAATATTCTCTTATACATTTAATGATACGGAAACAAATAATTTTCTTTTATCATTAGAGCAGTGTTACAGTACGGTACCAACCACTTATATGTATTTTATAGTGGTAGCAGTTACCACTATCATATGGAACAATGGATTGGTGAACAATATCACTAGGTTACAAGATCCCGGACTATAATCTTTACCAAAATGGTAGTTTCTTTGTCCAACTAGACAGTCCACCGAGCATCTCTTCCATTTTATATAAGCGTTGTAATAATAACAAATCAGTTCAATATCCTCTGTTTATAGAATTTTATAATTTATCTGTTAGAATACTATCAAGTAGTAAAAAGTATTTTATTTTTGTAAAATAATTTGTGATATTGTTATAACAGTAAAAACATTAACAACTTTGACTTTTTCGAGTGTTCAATAATTAAATATTTGCAGAAGAACAACACAAGTTTTACAACATGTTTTTTGAACCTTCTTCTCATTTTGAGATATAAGGTTGCAAGATTTATATATTTTTTAGAAATACGATGGCGCTGGTATGTGTTTTATAAAAGCTTCTCTCAATGGTACAAATAACAAAAATCGATTTAAATGATTGACAAAGTATAAATATGCTTTCACACAAATGTGTAAACAGCAATTTTGCAAGCAAATTTGCATTTGAAAATTAAAATTTTAACAAATTGTCTACATATTATAATAATATCAAAATATATTTTTATGTAATAATTTTAAATTTAAAGGCGATCTTACTCTCGTAATTTATCTCACTAATTGGTTATGTGAGATACCGATTAACTCCGGATCGAGGAATAATCAGTGATTTAATTAATAACATCTCAGGATCTATCAGTATTACAGAGAACATGATGAGAACGTTGAATAATTATTATAAAATTATTCAACACAATATGGTACAACAATTGCAGCTAAGCATTTTTTCATTTCACCTATTTTTAGATTTCCAAGGTTCTCCTTTTATATATTTTAATATCAATTCCTATGAAATTACAATAATAGATTAGATTTTTACATATAAATAAAACTATGAAGCTAGATGAGTTGAGATGATAACTGACATCTTGTTTTCTGTGACAAAGCACTCGAAACGTCGGGTTAAAATATTTTGTATTATAAAGTAAATCATTACACATTTTACACCTGTAGAACTCGTGTAAAGAGTTTTGTTTTGCAGGAACAATAATAATCTCTGAATAAAAAGGAAAAACACAAATAACACAATGCGTTATTGCGCTACATACATTTTTTTTTTTTTTTTATACTGTCTAGGTTAGTACTTGACTACATTCCACCTGATGGAAAGTGGAAATGTAGTCATAGGTGGTAAGGCGTATTAACCTAGTAACCTATTCACTCTTCTCTTGAAGACACCCACATTGTATGTGGACGGAAATACCGACGCAGGCAAGCTATTCCAGTCCTTCGCTGTACGCATTAAAAAAGACGAAGCAAAGCGCTTCGTTCGGACAGGAGGAATGTCCACAACGTAAGGATGGATATCCGCCGTGCGTCGGAACGTCCTGTGGTGGAAGGGGGACGGAGGAATTAAATCGTGTAATTCCCGCGCACACTCACCAAAGTGTATCCTATAGAATACTGAGAGGCTAGCAATTCTACGCCTGTGTTCAAGGCTGTGGAGGTTGGTTTCAACCAATTCAGGGTCACCTATAAGCCTCTTTGCTCGCCTCTCAATTGAGTCCAGAACCGCAAGATGAGACTTTGCGGCACCAGCGAATATATGCCCACAGTACTCCACACACGACCGGATCTGTGCTTTGTAAAATACAAGAAGCTGTCCCGGTGTAAAGTACTGACGGACCTTCGCAAGAACGGCAAGCTTTCCCGCAGCTACTCTTGCTCTGGACTCAATACACCGACCAAAGTTAAGGTTCGAGGAAATCTCTAAGCCTAACAACTGAAGCCGGTCACTGTATTCCAAAGATACACTCTGGAAAGTAGGAGCCTAGGTGAAAGGGCTCCTTTTGGCGGTGAACAGACACGTCTGCGTTTTGGTGGCGTTGAATTTGACAAGATTGGCATTGCCCCATGCGGAAACTGCCTGAAGTTTGTCATTCAAACGTTGCACCAGGGCTTCTCTTTCAGACTGTACTTGATCTCTACTAGCCCGACTACTCGGCAGGTATCTTTCTACAACTGTGCTGTCGTCTGCATACCCATAGATACCGGGCTTCAGCAGATCGTTAATGTGCAGCAGAAATAGAGTTGCAGAAAGAACGGACCCCTGAGGCACTCCGGCATTTATTGTCAAGGGTTCCGAGGAACACCCGTCGACAACTACTCGGAGAGATCTTTGGTTCAGAAAGTCCGTTACCCAACTGATCAGACCAGGAGATATACCGTATGTTGAAAGCTTGCTTATAAGGCTCGCATGCCAGACCCTGTCAAATGCCTTCGAGACGTCAAGAGAGACGGCGACCGCTTCTCCGTTCTTCTCGATGGCCTCGCCTAAAATGTGCGTAGCGTACACTAAAAGGTCCCCAGTGGACCTATTTCGGCGAAACCCGTACTGTCGGTCACTGAGGAGATCGTTACCTTCATGGTACGCTAAAAGGCGCGAGTTCAATACACGCTCCATAATCTTGCAGAGTATGGAGGTGATTGAAATCGGTCTATAATTGGCAGGATCGGCACGGCTGCCTTTTTTGGGCACTGGTTGCACGTTAGCAAGCTTCCAAGATTTCGGCACTATTCCAGACTTGAAAGAGAGGCGATACAGACGTGTCAATACAGGAGACAACTCAGCTGCGCATGTCTTGAGCAGAATGGCTGGTATACCATCAGGACCACTGGCTTTATTCACATCAAGGCGACACAATGCTCTCCATACCTCTTTATTAGTGATGCGGATTTCAGGCATCGAAATACCGCAGTGAGGAAGATGTGCTGGAGAAGCATTGCCAGTGTCTAGATGTGAATTATCAGCGAAAAGAGAAGCAAATACATTCGCTTTCTCTGTCGCTGTATGGGCCAGAGATCCATCCGGCTTCAGCAGAGCAGGTAGTGAGGGTTGGCAGAAGTTCGACTCGATCGCTTTGGCAAGAAACCAGAAAGCTCGACTGCCAGTAGGTCTGACAAAGAACTTTTCGCCATTCTTAGCAATACGATCGCGACGAGCCTTCTGTAATGCCTTTTTATAGGACTTGGCAGCTTGGTTAAAGGCTCTCTTCTTTAAACTTACATCCGGAGCTTTGCGGCTTCGAGCATCAGCCCAAATGAGGTATGCCGAATGTTTTCGGTCTTCAGCATGACCACATTCAGCATTAAACCATGGGCGAGCTTTGCCACCGATGGGTACGTCAGCAAAAGGAATGAAGTACTCCATTGCCTGATGTACCACACCGGTTATAGCATCCGCGCAACTCGACGGATCCAAAGAAGAGAAGCAGACCTGCCGCCAAGGATAAGATGCAAAGAAGTGCCGCATCTCATCCCAATCTGCTGACTTGTATTTCCATACTCGCCTAACACTATGTGGTTCAGAAGCTGGTGGGGAATATGTAAATACAGATTTCACCAAACAGTGGTCGGAGGTTCCCAAGGGGGAGGTAACCTCTACACGATACCTGTCCGGATCAGTTGTCAGCAAAAGGTCCAGGCAATTGGCTGTATGGCCTACTACATCTGGTACCCTCGTCGCTTGCCTCACCAGCTGAAAGAGGTCGAAGGACAACGCAAAGTTCCGCGCTTCTCTTCCAGCATGGTCGGTCTTCTGGTACGGGAACAGCCAGTCCTGATGACAGGCATTAAAGTCCCCCAGAAAGACGAGCTGCACTGAAGGGTACTGATGCAGAGCCATATCAGCAGCCTCACCGAGATACTCAAATAATCTAGTTGTCTCCTGATCACCGCTGTGCGAACGGTAGACACAGGAATACAGGATTTTTTCGTTTCCTGTGTCTACCAAAATCCATAAGGAAGAAAACGTGGGGTCTTCAAGGTGACGGAGACGCAGGATACAGAGGTCGTTCCGTGCGTATACACAGACCCCGGCACGTGAGCGAAAATTGTGCTCTAACGAGTAACCGGGATGTTCCAGGTACGCAGCGCTCAAAGGACATTGTATCTGCGTCTCCGTCAAAAAGAGCAAGTGCGGTTGCTCTGTCTCGAGGTGGTGGTGGACAGGTAAGAGATTAGAGTGCAAACCTCTGATGTTAGTGAGGTGCACTTTAAATGAGGAGGAGTGCAACCGCTGTGAAAACTTGAACTTTTTATTGGACCTTTTCATTAAAAAAAATAAAAATAAAAGAGTGAATAGGATGAGAAATGGCAGTTGAACGAGGCGGTACGTATCAAACCCGGCGCCGAAATTGGTGTTGTCATGCCACTGGGAGGCTAGTCAGGAGACTGCGGGGACGCCCGAACCCCCCCAGGGATCGCCATCGGGCCTCCTCGTCTGGTCGCCAACCAGCACGATGGAGCCACCCTGGGATTTTTCGCAGCTGGCGGGGCAGCCTTTCGTGGGTGGCTGACCCACTAATTGGGCCCCCAACTATCTGCGGGCGGCCAGCGGAAAGCCGTTGCTTCGGATCCCGCTACCCTCCTCGACTAGGCACCCGACACAACAAGCACCAACTCAACGCCAAACCGGTTCGCCAACGCAACGCAACTGTTCAGACCCATTTCTCATATATACGGCTTCATCGCACAACGTGCCGGAACACGACTAGGTCGCTTTGCGGCACGACTTTGTTCGATGGGTGGTAACCTTGCCGGCGACCCGATGTTATGGTCTACCACCGAGATAAATATACATGTTTATATTACTTGTTAAGAGTTCATTATATTTCAAGTTATTTTTTTTTTAAATTAAATTTGTTATTGAAGTGGAAATATATAAAATAATTTATTGTTATTTTTTTATTCATTTTAAATATTTTTATTTCCAATATAAACATTTAAAATGGTATTGTGAATTTTTTGAGTTAAGCCCAAATATAGAGTTACTAATAAATAGTTTTAAATATTTTAAATTTTTATATACTAAATATTTACACAGATGTCACCCTTCAATAAATAAAAACAATACAATTGTGCTATGTTTAAAATATATCTACCGTTATGTATAACATAATGTCTAAACCATAAACTCTCAAAATGTTAATACAAAATACAAAATTTGAACATTTTATTTCATTAGTATTACAAGAACCAGCTGTTACTCGCAACTTTACTCAAATAGTTAATTTGATACTAGATGTTTTTTTAAGACACTAAACTGTTACCTCTTTCTTCTTTTTTCACTGGGTTAAGGAAACATCTTTAAAAAATTCTTTGATTGTCAGCCCGTAAGTATCTAATTACGATAAGAAGTTTTTTAAATATAAATTTAACTTTAAATTATAAGTATTCTTAATTATCATAAATAGATAATTAAATCATGAGGGTGATCTGAATATTACGAACAAAACAGACCGAAAAAGCGGACCTTACAAACCTAGGGTACGGAAAAGGGGAAAACTCGCGCATCCTCACAATCAACGAAGCTCAGTGGTTAACATACGAGTTGGTAATAATCATCCAAACCAAATCCAAACCAAAATTGTACCTGACAAGTGTCCCACACGCAGTGGTGGCTATATCTAAACACACAAGAAGATCAACTTACTACACGGATATCGACGAAGACGCCATTGTGAGATTCATTAGGCGGGCCGGCGATACCTCCGATAGAAACCTTATAGAGTACAACCTCAAGATGGCAATTTCTCACCGTGACTCCGAGGCTATGAGAAAGCTAATGAACTTATTAACCTAGCTTAAATTTATGACTTATACTGACTTATAACAAGTCGGTCTGTGAACAGTAGACCTCAATACGTTAGGGGATGAGACAATGTTGGGAAATTATTTATTGTGGATTTCACGAGGTGCAGTGGTTACGATATTTCACCCGTGAACCAAGTATGAGCGCCACCCCAATAACCTCCGTACACTGGACCTAAAACAAAACAAAAAAAAGAATACTTACACGAAATTTGGGCGCCATTTTGGATTTTGAAATAACAAAAAAAAACCTTAAATTTCGGCAAAGAAACCTTAGACGAAACTTCAGTCCTCTAGCAAAGTCTATTTTTGTGGTACGGATCAGAAATCCGGCATTTTGAAATTTTTCGCCCAAGCAAAAAAAACGACTCGACATAAAAATTTAAACAATTCAAAGAACACACCTACCAATTTTCGTGACGAATGTATAAAAAATACGTCTGCTCCGCCAAAACAAAACTTAAATCACCGCCATTTTGAATTTTTCCTCCCAGTAAGAAAAATGGCGGAAAAAAATAATTAAATAACTCAAAGAACTATAACTTAAGTATTTCTTATCAGGAATGGCGATGTAAAATATTACTATATATACTTACTTATTACATTTTATAATATTCTTATATCTCTATTCTAGTACGATGTAAGTTAAATAACGTAATTTTACGGTTAATAGTGAGACACTATTTTAATACCGGACCCTCTTATAACTGTGTCAATTATACACGTCGCAATCAATTCAGTCATTGTGATTCAAATGACGCAGTAGTGAAACTGTTTGAAGTACATCAATTTATTATTACATTAAATTATAATCAAATCACTGTTTCAGTAACAATTAATATTAATATCTTTAAATAACAACAACAATACTATACTGAAATTATTAAGTAATTTATTATTTAATTTTCTTATTTTTACTGTTTATTCTACAAGGCATACTACTTAAAGTTGGTTTACTTTTTTTAATAATACTTTCGTGAAATATAAAATCATATTATTAATAAAGAAAAAAATGTATATTGTCTTTGATTCGAAGTTTAGTCTTCATTAAATATATTTTTATGTTTTTAACCAACCTATCAAATACATCATACATACATACGACAGCATTCACTAATATATTATTTGAGTGTGTTGTTATAGTTGTGATTAACTTTATATATACAGCTACTAATGATATATATGCATATATCAATGTGATCGCTAGTTAGTGCTGTTGTTATAATAATAAATACATACATTTGATCCTTAAATAAATGCATTCTCTTAATCGGTTTATTTAACTCGAACAGACAGAAATGCAACTTTTAGTTTCTAATTCCTAAATCGTGAATCTAATTCTTGAATTAACCTTAATAATACTTTGTCATCCTATTTATATAAATACTGCGGATTTCTGATGAGTGCTATTTTAAAAATATGTAATTATTCTATTTTTGATCAGCACAAATGAATATGGTAATACTGATAAAAAACATACACATGTCCTTAAAAAAGTGTAGCAATACTATAGCAATGTTACCCAATCGATGAAAACGCCTAAGCTTAATATAGAGCCTATTTTTACATCATACAATGAATATAATAATATTTTATGAATGTAAGGCAATACTCGATGCATTTAAATTAAATTTGACTACAATTTTCTAAAATTCTTTTCGACTGCGCGCAGGTGATATCAAATAATGGAGGAAACAGATGAAAATTACCTGCACACGTTATTATATCATCATCTACATAAAGTTACCTCTATATTATTGTTTTTTTATGTATCGACAATAAATAATTTTAATGATTAGTACAGCGGAAATGTTTAATATAAATATATTTAATATAATAGATATTTTCTAGCCAACTCATTATTTTGTCATACACGTCACTTTAACTACAAACTGGTAAAAATTGGAATTATAATTCCATGTTTATAATTCTGTAAGAAATAAAAAATTGTTAAAAGTAACTCTTAATCTATTGAATCTATAATTAAAACTATACAAAATAACTTTACGCTTGAATAGTCTTTTTATGGAAATATTCCAACAAGTCTATAAACTGTATAGCTAAGCTAAGCTAAGCTATAAAAATAATTGTTTATCCTTAAAATATTCATTTGAAAACTTAATTTTCCTCTTACAGAAGACGACTTTAAACCTTTAACTTGAAGAGGTAGGTGAGACAATTGCTTCCATGAGATAAAAGCGCACTGTAGTTTTCCTACAGAGTGTATTATTTAACTGTAACATCTAAATCTAATACGAATGTGAGACATGTTTTCAATTTTAATATCATGTATATTAAATAATATTAAATAAAATATAAACTCTTATTTACTTCATTGTTGTAGTTTAATTAATTATATCGCTGACATGATTGTGACATTCATTGCATATTTTGAGTTTATGGGAATTTCCCTCCTTTAGCCTATACACAAAGTTACAGCAACGGATTATCGCTTCAACAAACACGAGAGTGCATCTTCAAGTTTCTAACTCCTATATCATGAATATAATCCTTTGATATAATATTTGAACTATTTGTGAGTTAAATTATATTCAATAACTATTTCGAAATACAAATATCTGAGAAGCAAATATTTAAGTTTTATTGATGTATGTATTCTATGATGATCCATTTTTATATTATCTTTATGATCAAGCATTGATCAAGCAATGAACAAGCATTAAAAAAATAAAAAGGTATTAAAATAACTTTTTCAACAATTTTAATAATAAATTGTATTTATTACATAGAAGAATTTTCGTTTTTGAAAAAAAGAAATAAAACTCTTAGAATATTTTATTACTGTTGGCTAGTCTGGAAAATACACTCGCGGAGAAAGCGGGACAGATAAACATATATTTTTCAATAGAATAATATAATAAACTACTCCGTCTCATTGTATAAATAGTATAAAATAAAGTGATTATTTTATGATTAATGACCAACAGCCAACCCGCACCGAGGGCATGAAAAGTTTTGAACTCGGTTCCCTCCCTCCCTCTCCATAACTAGATATTAGTTAACTAAACTAACTAAATATTAATAAACGTAAGAACGTTTATTAATATTTTTTAATTCAAAAGATATTTTACGTAATTATGTGAATAAAATCCTTACTCAGTATTTTTCTCGTCTTTTATATTCCAAGTAAATTACTATACACTATTTTTTCTGTATGTGTACAGGATACTTTCAAAAGCTTATATATAACTACGTGTTCTCACACACCAAGATCAGTGTTTATCATTTAATGTAACCCTGGCACAAATAATTTGAAATTATTTATTATGTATCGATACTTCTAACACTTACAAAATATACAATTCAACTCATACAAATCACCTACTACTAATATAAACCACTATTCTTACAGTGTTCGTTCATTTTATTTACTTTATTTTATAAAACATACAAATAAAATATTTTCAAATTATGTGATATTATTTATCTTGAAGTTTTATACTTTTTATTATTATATGTAATATCATTGGCTAAACAATATTTTCTTAATATAATATATTTTTTCCCTTACCCTCGTATACTCCACAATTTAAATTGACATGACAATGCTATTATGTCTAATTTAATAACTGTTTACGATATAATATATTCCCTTTTCCTCTGAATAAAACGATATAAGAATACATTTCTACTTTGAATAGACATGCTTTTTCTTTCAAAATATGCCAACCCTCTATCAGAACATAATGTTTGTTACACTTATTTGTAACTAATTGTTAGTTGAGTCGAGTTGTTTTCTTAATCGAGTATATAGAATAACAAAAATTACATTACGATTCTTACGATGGATACCAGGAAGTGCCTTGAAAGGAGATAGTGGATACAGATAATGTAGTTTGCCTTCTTCCTGTATTCGATAAGTAGTTTGGAACTAATGTTCTGAACGGGCAACGAGCTTCAGTAATACACGAGGATGAAGTCGCGGGCAACAGGTAGTATGTTGAAATCGATAACATTGAAAAAATAAATATATGAAAGATTTATATACATCGGTTTACTCTTCGATATAGGAATGTAGGTTAGTAAAATCCTGAAGCTTTACGATAACCTTGTTTAATTAAGATGTTTTAGTTATCAGGAAATAGTTTTTAAGACGTAAATTTTTATAGAATAAATTTAGAGAATAAGTAAATAAGTAGAGAGTCTGTGAATTGATAAGTGTTAAATAAAGATAAGTAACAATGAGCGTGAAAAAGATAACCAAAGTACTTGTTTGTATAAAACAGTTTTTCACTTTTAAGGACAAGGAAAGGAAAACTACATGACAATCTTTTCGGTTTGAGCATCGTCACCTTCTCCTAGTGGATGAGTGGGTTTATAAAATGTTTGATTACTGTTTGTTAGAGTGTAATGTAATTCACATTATCTGTATTTCTAATAACTAAGTACCAATGGTATTGGTGATGATTACACGAAATGAAACCTCACATGCATTGTTAATAACGGTCTCAGTACACTAGAGGATGATACCGCGTTACCATCAAATTAAGCAACACTATATCAGTTCTGTTAAACGAGTATGTACTTTATGTATAGATCATGTTTTAATCATATTCTGTACAAATTTAAACAAGTAAATATTATCATAAAATTGGTTGCTTTTAAACATTTCTAAAGATTTTCTATCGTTTGTTATCTGTTATATACTCCGTACTGATTGTCCTCTTGCTTAATTTTCAGTATTATATTTATTCACTGAATATATTTCTTTAATAAAGCCTTTATTACTAGTAAATACAATATATATATTATTTTTATTTTTCATTCAGAAAATAATAGTATAGTTAATGATTATATTATGAAATATGGTTTATAATAAACTATAAACATAAGTTAATTTGTACCAATTCAATATTAAACATACATGAGAATTAAGCTTAAATATCAACTCAACGATAAATTTATAATATAATCTATTAAATACTGGGTCTATTAACTATAAAAGAGTTTAATTACACACAAACATACTAATTATGTTATAAATCCACTCTTAGGTAATGGATACATTAGAAATCTTAGAAGGGTTGGTTATGTTGGTTCATTATTTAACGTCTTAATCTTAACTTCGGTTCAATGAACCGATCTATCTACAGAATCTAAAAGAATAATTTTAGACCAAAGCTGAACTTATTAAACATATCCCGTAGATTATTTACTCGATCATTTCAATATTCTAAGCAGTCTTAGAAACTCATAAATATGTACCTTCAGTGTTTTGACCAGAAATGCTTCAGAACTACATGACCTTCATGACGGATTGTCCCGATTTAGTATGCACGTCACTTTTAACACACATGTACATTTTTTTTTAATAGTTTTAAAATTCTCAATTATTCTTACATCAGAATTGTTTTTTGGCTCCAACTTTAATTACTGTGTGAAAGGTTAATATGGTATTAAATGGTCTTACATCCTCAAATTAGGTAAAGATCCTACAACAATTTATTGCAAAATAACACAAAAAAATCGGTTGATTTTAATTTTCATATAAATATATTATCTTCTAAATGTATATTTGTTGTTTGGTGTATTATTATTTCAATACAAGAGGACTTCCCGGCCCTTCGGGCCAGGAAGGGTCAAAGGTCACGTATGAGGTTGGCACCTACCCTATTTTGTAGCCTGA
This sequence comes from Melinaea marsaeus rileyi, assembly GCA_918358865.1. Lineage (NCBI taxonomy): Eukaryota > Metazoa > Arthropoda > Insecta > Lepidoptera > Nymphalidae > Melinaea > Melinaea marsaeus. Next base: position 14,677,066 of record OU911086.1, on the reverse strand, counting down.
TTCAATAGCTTTTTTTTGATGTATTACACATTATTGTGTGATTTGTGGCTGATAAGTGATGCGCGTGCATACAGAGTCAATTAGGTCATTATTATATAGTAAGGATTGTACAAGCTAAGTTACTTGTATCGTGATCAACATGGGTCTGCCGTGGATCTAAACAGAGCAAACTGAGGTCTGGTGGTCTGGATCAATGCCAAGCCCTCAATGCTTAACAAACGATCATTCATGAAGTACTCTGTATAGGTACGGTACTGTGTGTAATCTTCAGTGGTCTTGTCTATTAATTACTAGCTTTGGAAAGTGGTTTTATTTGCGTCAAACTTTTACCAAAACAAGGATAAAAAAAGTCAATACTAATAAAGATTATTAGTTCTTTAAATAAGTTTCATATAAAAGGTATAGTCGTACTTTACTATAATCAGACTGGTTATATACATACTTTTTTATTAGTTTTTAATTAAATATAACTGTTTGGTTTGCTTCAAGTATTATTTTTAATTTAATTTGTCACATTTTAGACTTTTAATATATAAAATTGATGTCTAAATAGATAAATTTTATTATTTTAATAAAATGGTTTACTTTTTGTGTGTTCGTTGGCGTAAAAATAACTTATAATACAACTGTTATTGTTAATCATTTTTATTTATATTAGTTTTATGTACAATTTTAGTGTTATCTCTTAATTGCAATAAACACTTCAATATCTCAACTAGATCGAATTATCGATTATCTTGTCTTTGTCTAATTAGAATTAAGAGTATTTGTTTGTCAGACGTGATTTTCTCCGAAAATTTTATTACGAAAAACTCTTAAACTCTACAATGTAATAAAAAATTACAAGATTTTAACATTTCGTTTAATAAGTATTACAAGAAGAAGCTGTTACTCGCATCTTTAACCAAACAGTTCATTTGATCATAAATGTCCTTTTTAAGACATTAAGTTGTCTTCTTTCTCCTTTGAGTTAAGAATATATCTTTTGAATATTCTGTGATTATTAACCTTTAAGTACTTAAGTACAGGAAGAAGTTTTATAAATATTTATTTAACTCGGAGTGTTTTTCAATAACTTTTATCGTCAATACAAAATAGTGAAGATCGTGTGAATGTTCAGACACCGAAGTGATATATTTTAAGATGTACATCGTATATCATCCGACAGCTGTCTCTTATTAAAAACTCCTTCAATTTAATGTGTTCAAGGATACTGTACAAGTTTTATTTATAAGAAGGAAAAGTAGTATATAAGTAAGTATTTCTAGTGAACGAATTAGAAATGTTCAATTAACTTTGTTGTTTTTACAATACAATGTACTACAACTTTTGATTGGGAAAGAAAACAAATAGTAATAAAATGATACATTATAACATTTTCATAAATAATATTAATAAAAGCTGTTTATTTTTCTATAAAAGATGTTTTCTGAAAAATACATATTTTCTCAGTAGTTGTTATTACTGTCTGCTAGTCTGTAAAATAAGCTGCAGTGAAACCGGATAGATATATATATATATTGCAGTAGAATAAAATTCAAAAATTCAAAATTCAAAATGTCTTTATTCAAGTAGGCATTTACACGCTCTTTTGAATCGTCAATTACTACAATATAAAAAAGGTTAGTGTAGTCAGTAAGTAAGTAAAGTAAGTAAGATGATAAACCACTTCCGTCTAATATTAATACAGCTTAATAATTAACTTCAACAGTCTGTTATACACGTACTTGTAAACCTTATTCCCATTCCTTCTCATTTAAATAGTTATAATTATGAACAAAAATAATTGTAAACTTTTAAACAATGTTTTAATAAAATATACAGAGGCAAAAGTTACAAGATCATGAATTTCAACTACAATACGCAGTGTCTTCACGATATTATTCGATCAAACTCCATTTAGTGAATAATAAATTGGCAGCCGTTTCCGCTGTTTGTAGTAAATATGTAAATCTAACTAATAAACATTTGTTTGTGTTTTGATCTGTAATATCTGCGTTAAATATTTGAATATATTTAAGAGTAAATATGCTTTTCGGATTTTTTTTTCAGGAAATATTTTTTTAGACTTATTTATTTTTCTAATTTTAGAGAATAAGCCATTCCTGTGAATTGAGAAGTTTTAAGAGAGATCAAGTCATAATGAGCGTGATAAAAATGACAAAATATTATGTTGTATTAAAATGTTGTTTTACTTGTGATAGTAAGAGAAAGACTGCGTGACACAATTAAATGATTCTCAGTGTCATTTCTAAGGATGGGGATAGAAGATAATTACTTTACAAAGGTTAAGAAAGAAAAAAATATTAAATTTAAATTAGTTTTACAACCTCATTATAATTATTTCTGTACTTAATTAGTATTGCTGTGAAGTGGACATTGTCGCCCTCGCCTCCTTCTGTCCTAATGGTTATGTTTATAGCATCTCAACCCCACCAACCCTTCGGTTATAAAAGTTGAGCCGCTATACATATGGTCCAGGATTTCCCCGGTCACATGGATCCTTGGTACGGCAGATCTGACCTCCGAAGTCGTCCGACAATGGCACTATAAGACTAGTAAGCTCGCAAGGCTATCGGTCATAGACCAGTCTAATCGCGACCACCCAGCTACCTTTTATCCATGAAAGGTTCCGGAGCTGTAAGGCACGCTCAATTCCCGTGTAATTTCTCGCACTAGCAATAACTTGCACTAGCAATAGAACGTCAGAGAGGCTAACTACCAGTTTCCAGCTGGTGCCGGAGCTGTAAGGCACGCTCACTTCCCGACAGGCAGTCAGGCCGCAAGCCTGCCCTACAATACAGTCGGGTGACCGGATAGATGCCAGCACATCCATCTTACCTCTAAGCAGGAGGCTACCCGAACTGCAGTGACCTCCGAAGGGATCTCTGCTTATGGACCGTTCCAAGCCCCGAAGTAAAAGACCGCAGCAGCGCTTCGCCTTAGGCTGGTCAATCACCTCTCGCTGCGCACGAGATCCGACGAGCCCCCGACAACTGTGGGAACCCAGACGAACCCAGCGCCGAACCTCTACAGCTAACCAACACCAAAACCGGTAACCCGGCAGTTTACACGCGCAAGCGCATGTGTCGCTGCCGGAGGGCTTAGGTACCGGGGTCCCGTAGTACCCTGATCTTAGCAGCTGACCCGTAGTTCAGCTGCAAACTATCTACCGCCGGGTGTCTCAGTAGATAGGGTGAAATGGACAGTGGTAAAAAAAGAGTTTGTAAAGATAATCTTAATTCCTTACTGTTATTTTTAATACAATTTACTGCAACTTTGTTTGTTTCAAGCCATTATTTAGTTGCTTGAAAAGATTACATTTTATCGAAGTGATTGTAAGCTTCGATGGATTTATTGTTAGTATTCATTGAACTAGGTTTCGGTTTTGCTTTTAAGTAAAGGTTAACATGTTTTTAATGTGTTCCTTTAAAGATTTATTCGTAAAAAATAGATTTAGCAATGCTTATGACAACATGGCGGTGGTCTGCACTGGGATGTATATATTTCATTCATGTAAGATGTCATAGTATGTTTACGTTAATAAATTGATAATGCATGAACGTTTTATAATTTATAAATATTCGGTAGACTTTGAACATTATACGTTATTTATATAAAAAGAGACGACATTTGGCAATCCACAATTAAATTAATACAAATTACTACACAAAGGAAAAAAAAATTATACGACTTTTGTATTTTATTTATAATATGTTTTTAATTGTGAAGTTAAATGTAACAAATTTTATTGAGAATAAGTTTCCAGAACTTCATTATAGAGCAAGGTTTATCACAAATAATATTATATTGTATTTCTTCATAATGCTAAAACTTATATGATATAAATAATAATCATAATAAGTTCGTATTTACAAATTTTATTATGAAGATAATTAATAGGAAATATAATTCAAACAATATTAATTAAATACTGAATTCATTTAATAAAATGAAATCGAACTTTAAAAGCGTATCCAAAGTGATGATTGAAGAATCATCAATATGAGCAGTATTGGAAACTAAGACCTCTGCTGGCAACCTTTATATGGAATCTACATTTTAAACATCTACATTACATAGTGAAGTAGGATGTGCTGAGTTTGAAATCCCTCGAGATACAGATGTTTCTTGTTGGTACACAATTAGGTACTTCAAATAGTTGCTTTTTTTACGAAAAATATAGTATTTTACCTTGCACCAGATGCGAAGTGATGTTTAAGATTTGACAACTGGATAATATTGATATTTTAACATCACGGACTCCTTAGATTATATTTCCATGGACTGAGAGTATTGTACAGTTTGTTTTTTGTATAAATCAATTAAATCAATCTTCAGATATCTGCAATGTCGTTAACACGGGTGTGTGTTGTAGCTTTAATTAGTTTATTATGTGTCTAACCGTTTCGATAAAAAAAATACATACTAATTATAAATATACTGTATATTTTTATTAATAATATAATCAAAATGACTTATAAGAAATTTTTGTCAACAATTTTATGTTTACCTGCGGATTAAGTCACTGTTTACAACTTAACATCAATTTTATCATATTTATGTTTCGTTCCTTTCCTCGTCATCACACGCACACACACATACAGATGTAGACTTTATTTATACTAGTTAGTTTAGCGATCTGTTATATAGTCTTACATTTACGTCATCACATTTTCTTACAGTATACATATTTTTATCAAGATTAAACAAACGGCTCTTAATTTATTGACATATTTACATACAGACCGAGGAACGAACAGATAGATAAAAATTGATAAATCCGTGGAGTTCGAATGAACGCAACAGACAACAACTTTTTTCATAAAATTTAGAATAAAAAAAATAAATATTCTTCAAGTAGTGGAAATTTTATATATAGCAGTATAAAGTTTAAATTGTTATTGAAACAAAATGAAATGGGACTGAGAAATTCAACAACTTACAACAACATACACTTCACTCGCTATTTGTTTCATTAAACGCTTCAAACTTTAAAAACACAACCAACGAAATGTATGTAAGTGGTTTTCATTATCTCTTTTAACTGTTTAAAGGCTTTTTTAATTCTCGTTTACATCGTACGAAGTACTTTGTTAAATACTACCCACGTATATTATTATATAAACATTTGATTATTTTATCGTAATTATATTAATAAATAATATTCAATAAATAAACAATAAAAAATATTAATGAGATGATAAATGTAAAATGCCAAAAAAAATCTATAACAGGTTGTTGTATATTTGATGACGAATTAAAATTAATATTTTATTTTTAAAACGAGTTAGAATAATTTAAATATTTACTAAATAATATAATATATTAATTATTATTATTAATTATTTAAATAACTTGTGTGAGTGTGTATAACATAACACTAGTATTCTTTAAGCAAAGCAATTTATCTCTAACAGCGTTGAGCATTCTCAATTCTCATTCTCGTGAGACAGTGGTAGGACGATTGACGTAAGTCGAGAGATTTAAAACCAGGACACACTACTTCATTATGCATGCAGATACTTCTACATTCGTAGAGATTAAATAGTAAAAAGTAAAATAAGGAGGATTGGAAAAGTAATATACAAAATTAATTAAAAAAATCAAGTCAATTGAGAACTCATATCAGTTTCCAAGAGTATCATAACAATATGAGGGTAGTGCTAATATTTACAGTCCATAAACATTTAACTTGTGTATTATTGCAGCTTCCGTTTTCACAACATGCAGATTACGTTCAAACAAAATAGAACGTTGATTATTAATATTTAAGGACTTTTGCAGTTTTTTTTAAACCTCAATATGTTTACATCAACTATTTTAAGCTATTAATTAACACATACATAGTAAAACATATTTTTTAGTCTTATGTATTTTGCTCTTTTGCTAAACTTTACGTTTAGTTTAACGTACTAAAAAAAATCTAATGAATTAAATCAAATAGATATATAAGTGGTGGGGTGCTTCCTTCTTCAATAAAACCATCTCCGTAGCTCTTGATATTTGTTAATTATAGATTTCCACTATGAATAATCAAAATGTAACCGTCGTTTAATTAATTCTTTATTAGTTAAAGAAAATCCGTAAAATACAATGATACGAGTGAATGTGCGAAGACTGTCACTGTCTCGCTCTGTCTCTCTCACTCACACTGTCCTGTTGGTAGAGAGGCGATGGTTCTAGGAACCAGAAACACTAGGAACCCATACAGCACAGCTTTACAAAGACAGATTTATTTCTAAGCAGATGAAAATTTACAATACGTATTTTTATTTCAGATTATTGACCTTGCCGGGCGCAGCGAAGCGTTTCTCCGAAGGACTACGTTTCCAATTGATAGGTCCATTCTGCTATTTTTCCGTATGTATTTTAGTACGCTTGTTCCGGCGTAGCCGGCGTATTTTTCATCCTATCGTCACGAAAATCGGCAGGCGTATTCTTCGAATTATTTGAATTTTTATGTCGAGCCGTTTTTTTGATTGGGTGAAAAAATCCAAAATGGCGGCGTTTTTTAGTTTTGTCTTTGGCGTAGCAAGAGTAATTTTCATCCGATTGCCACAAAAATTTGTGATCATATTCTTTGAGTTATTTCATTTTTTTAGTCTGGCCATTTTTCTTACAGGGAGGAAAAATGCAAAAAGGCCATGATTTGAGTTTTTGTTTTGTCGTAGCAGGCGTATTTTTCATGCAATCGTCACGAAAATTGGTAAGTGTGTTCTTTGAATTATTTAAATTGTTATGTCGAGCCGTTTTTATGCTTCAAAAATTATGCTTAAAAATTTCAAAATGGCGGATTTCTGGTCCTTACTACAATAACGGACTTTCCGGCAGCTAGAGGACCGAAATTTCGTCTAAGTATTCTTTGCCGAAATCTAAGGTGTTTTTTTTGATATTTCAAAATGGCGGCCATAGCGAATTATCAAAAATTTTAAAGTTGAATAACTCCGTTCTTATTTTGTGGAGCCAAAATTCGTTCGGTAGTTATATACCTACATACATACATAGGCATACTTATTCCTTTTTGGAAAAGGCACTTAAAACATTGTCTCATCTCCTAACGTACTAAGGTCTACTGTTCACAGAACGACTAGTTTTAACATTTTAAGTTAAGGCAAAAAGATTATTCATCCAGTTAATAATAATAAACTATAAATTGTAAATTATTTAAGTCCTTTAAGTTCAGTTTCAACGTTTTTACAGAATATTGTCATTGATGCCGTGCCTGGTTAGTATTTATTTTTCCCTTTTTAAAACATTATTGCTTAAACAATTAGTTAATATTGTCAACTACTGACTTGGAATAAATTTTTATTCTTCGTATGTTCTTATGTATGTAATTTATACAAATTACTAATAGAAAGCATGTACTTAGAAACAAGTTAACTTGATGTCATTTTATTTTTAATAACTTATCATATATTTTACAAACAAAACAACACATGTTAAGAATGTTAGAATAACTTAAATTGTTACAAAAGTTATTGCATTATTTCAAATTCAAAACGCATATTTACAATTTGAGTTTTCTCTTATAAAGTTGGCGACGAGCAAAGTACAAATGTATTTATTAATATATACTCTTTTTTATATTTTCAAGCCTTCTCAGATTATATTTCTATTGTATATTTCGAGTCTGTATGTCAAAGTAAGTTCGTTGCATTTAATATATTCCCAGGTTTTTAAATTGCAGGCATTTATAAAAATAGCCACAGATTACGTTAAATCAACTCATTTGTTTTATACAGTATTATAATTTTATCATTACTTTACATACTCTATATAAAGGTATTACTATCAAACGTTATCTGTTAAAAATACTACATGGGAGAAATATTGCCTTCAATAGACTTTCTATTGAGATAGCGAAGATTATATTGGAAATCCCTCAAGAAAACTTTTATGTCCGTATAATACGTCTGTGGAGCGAAATGCTCTGAAAATCTATACATATAAATAAAATTGAAGTATCTGTTTTTAATTTCAAATTAAAAGCTTTTTACGAAATACATATGAAAATATATACGGTACTTACAAAACAAAACAATCAAATAAAATCTCTGTTTGTTTCAGGTAATCTCTGAAGCGACTGAACTGATTTTAACAGGGCTTTCACTGATAGCTGATGTTACAAGGAGTAATATACTCCGCGGGAACAAAGTCGAGGGGACAGAGATATCGCTAGTTAACTTTTAAAAATAAGAAATATGAACTTTTTTTTTTTTAATTTGATTTATTTTTTAAATTTATTTCGCTAACTATGATAAGTCGTATATTAGAATATTTAATAATCATTAGTACAGTGTAGATATGAATCAATTCAATTATCGTTTCACTTCAAGCTAGCACCATAATTTTATGAGATAACAACTTAAGCCTTTGAGAAACAATCCTCTATATTCTATACCTATAATGAGACTTTTTATTACTGCCATATCTATTACAGGATACAAAACCACCAAAGGCCAGCGCTTGGTATTACGTGCAAGATTGTTAGAACTACACAAATACGTTGTTTAGTACTACTCTCAGATACTTCTGACAGGACGCGCGTTCCCCTGGGGCCCTTCAGGCCCCCCTTTTTCAAGGGCGGGTCTCTGCACACGTCCATTCCACCGGTGACGCTGTCATGGCCAGTAGGGCTAACAGCAGAGACACAAAAAAAAAAAAATTCATCATTGTTATTTTCTATAACATCTATCTCATTTTCTGTGTCATGACTTAGTAAATTATATTGTTTTTTTTTTAAACATATTATCATTTCAGATACATTCCAGTCTGAAATAATTTAAATAAAAGGAAATACATTATAAAATAAACATTATTTGTACAAATTAAAAACACGGAGCGTGACGAGGGTGTGGCTCACCCGCCGCCAACCGCTCAACCGCGCCGCTCAGCGGACGACTGGCGGCACTAACGCTTGCTTACCTTTCCCTCCTCGCTGTTGGCAAAACTTGATTCAATAACAGCGTTAAATAATAACAAGCCTTTTATTATTGGATGAGTGTGCTATTAAAATAATTGTGATTGCTAATTAAATCCCCTTAGGTAGTTAAAGAAGTACTTTACTTAAACCAGTGAAGATTGTTGTTGTTTTTTGTTGTGAACTAGTTTGAAGTCAATTTTGAAATAGCAAGTTTCCATTCTAAATATTTATTTTAGTTTCCATTAAATGAAAAGTATTTAAATTAATACTTTGTCTATACACCTACTATGTAATGGACATATTTGACTACATCTTTAGCTTTACAAGTTAAAATAATGAATCACTGATGTGCAGTACACATCAGTGATTCATTCATCAGTGTCATACAGACAGAAAAATTAAAGATGCGAGTATTGATCCCGTAGTCGCAGCATGCAGGCGCTCCGTATTACTACTAGACCACGGTACACTTTTAGAATTTTGATGACACAGACAAGCAGGTTAGTTAGCGCCAATATATCTAACAAAAAACTATCCTTATATGTTCTGGTCAAACGTAGTGACAGATGCATCACCACATTTAATGACTGCACTATTATTCCGCTCACTGCAGCTTTTGTTGACTTTTAACTTGTTTTTACACAGTCGACTGTTCACTTGTTATATTTGACTGCTTTAATAATAACTTTATTTAAGAACAATAATTTTAACTCCCACTTTAATTTTAATATGACATACAAATTCAAACACTACAATTATTATTTATATAAAATTCTTTCTCACATTAAAAATGCAACCAAAATGTAAATGATTTTCATTAGCCCTTTCTCTGTGACCACTTTTAAACGGTTATAAAGGCTTTTCATTTTAAATTCTCTTCTACTTTGTATGAAATACTTTATTAAAAACTGCCGCTTACATTATTATATTTAAATTTAATCGAATTTATATTAACAATTGTGTCTTAACAAGGAAAGCAAAAATGATATAAATAGGAGTGAAATATGTTAAATTTGAAAATAAAATTTGTTTAAAATTGTACTTCTGATAATGAATTAAAACTTATGATTTCATTACAACTCAAAACGATTATAACGCTTACTACATTATACAATAATTTTTGGGGTTGTGTTTTACTATTCTTTAAACAAAGCATTATTATTCTTTACAATGTTATTCTTTAAACAAAGCAATATATCTGCATTTGCGATGAGACAGTGATAAGAAGTTTGACTTAAGTCGAGGGATTTCAAAACCAGAACAAACTACTTCATTATGCATTCAGATATCATTCTCATATCCGACATATTATATGACTTTATATATAATAGATATACAGTATCATATCTGTACAATATGATAATAGATAAGGTAAACAATGGGAATAATGATTGTAATTACCTGATTATCAATACATACAACACATGAATAAAAAAAGATGCAAGTCGATTTACTATAAGCTATAATATACATAAAATAGGAGTATTATAACAATAAGGAAATATTTAACTTTATAAAGTCGTTGTTTCTTTATTTATTATTAGTCTTCCCATTTTTCATAACACGAATGTTTCATTTTGATTTATCATAATAAATGATGTTCAAACAAAACAGAACATTCCCTCTCGGGCGAAAAATTAAAGACTTTTTAAAGAACAAGTTATCTAGTTACTTTTTTGAGACGTGCAGTTTTTTTATGCTGAATAATAATTAATACATGAATATAAGAACATATTTGGTATAATTCAGGTTGCACTATTGTTATACTTAACGTTTATCCTATGGTTGAAAAATAAGGTGTAATAATTGTAGAAAGATTGTAAATTGTAAAAATTCATTTTTAATGAAATGCTGATTCCGCTTTAGTACCATTTTCAATTTGCTTCGAACAAAAACACAAAACCTAACAAATTAAATCAAATAGATATATAAGAGGAGGGATGCTTCCTTATTCATTAAAACCATCTTGGTCGCTCCTGATAATTGTTAATTATAGATTTTCTTCATGGCTAGTATTTATTCTTCGAAACTTTTTGATTATGTAAAAAGTCTATTCCTTTTCTTAATCCTAATTGCTTAGACAGGTAGTCAAAGTGTCCAATATTGACTTGGAAAATAAATGATGTCTTTTCTATCAAAAATAGTTATTTCTTCATCTAAATACATACTATATGTAGTTTTTATATTTTAATGTATTAATTACAAAAAGATGTTTAAATACAAAGAATATTCTAGATTTGTAATTTTTTTTGTAGCACTGAGCGTTGAGTTATATCACCTATACCTGCTCAATGAACAATTACTGCACTGAAAGTTATGTGCTAGAAGTTAGAGCTATATAAAATATATTACACATTTGTTAACAACAAACATATTTAATAACACTTGTACACAGCATAAATATGGATACCGAGAGATGCTGACCTAAAATACCTTCCACGCTTCCTGAAAACAGGGAATTACTTAACAATCAAAAATTAAATTTAATGAGTAAGAGGGAAATGAGGTTTTAGAGATAAGTATGTTCAATAAGTTAATAATATATTGATTTAAATTAAATTAACAATATAATAAATTTGAAACGGGCTCTATTTGTAAAGTTTAAAATACTTTAAACTTTAAAATTAGTATTGCTATGGACATATTTCTTACAGAGATATTAAAGATTAAAAAATCAATCCGCCAATAATACATTTAATGTCAACTTAATAATCAAAAATAAGTTAATTCATTAATAATTTATATAATCGTAAAACTAAAACTAAATTCAACATTCTAAAATATATTTTCATACCACCATTAACTATTACTATTATAATATATTGATAAGTGTGTAAATTGAGACAATACCTATTCATGAAATTTAACAGTTTTAGACGTTGGTTATTTTCCAATTCATTCCTGTTATCTGTTTAGAAGGTGTCGTAATGTTTTTATCTAACTCAGACCTAATCTTTTACAAGTTTTATTTAATAATCGAAATATATTAAATTTAGGCCTACACCCCTGTGTACAGGATTTTTTAATAAAAATATTTTAGTAATCCTAGCAATAAATCCATTACTAGCTTTATTCGCCTTGATATAACCTTTGGAGGTATAGTCTAAGGAATCAAGAAACTGCTTAAGAAAAAAAATTTTGAATACAAATTAAATTCATACTTTTCAATAATAATCCAACTATTAATTTGTTTGAATGTGTTACGTGCAACATTTCCATTGCTATACAAATGCGTTGTTCACTATTACTTTCTGATTCTCTCAATGCTGAGCCAAAAAATTCTTAATTCTTTTTCTGTCATGACTAGTTTTTTTTTTCTTTTGTTTTTATAGAATACATTTTTACTATTTTCGACGTATTCTAGTCGGAAAAATAAAAAAAATCAAGGAATTACAATATAAAATAAACATTATTTGTACAAATTTGTAACACGGAGCTTGACGGTGCGGCTCAGCGCCAATGTGCTCTCTTGTAGACACCGCGCCGGTCAGCGGAGTGCGGACGACTGACGAAGTATTATATAATGCTTTCACACCTTTCCCTCGTCCCAGGTACTCCAGGACACAACTTGATTCAATAAGTCTAAAATAATAATAAGCCTTTTATTTGTCTGGGTGTTTATATATTTTATTATGACATATTTTAAATTTAATATACTTTTACACACAACACAGTTGCAACAACCATAACTCCGACATTTAATATTAAAATATGTAATTGTTAAAGTAAATTGTTATTTGATAAATAAAAATATTTATGACACTTAGTGATAGGTTGTAGTAAGAATCAACATTACTGATACTTTTAAGAAAAGAAATTACGGAAAAAATAGTAAAAGTGGTTTGAACTTTTATAACAATCAATGTAGAGATGTACAAGTGTTGTTAATATTGCACGGGTCGGGAGTTGGTACCGCAGGTCACAGCTAGTCCTGGACTGATGACATGTGCTAATGTTATATCTGATTAAATATAAATTATATATTCAATTACAATCCTATAAATTAAATATATATATTGATACCAAAATCAGTGAGTATCCAATTGATTTAACACTAAACCTACCAAGAACCGGTCAAATTGACCGTTCTTAAACTTTTGTAAAACTTACACATTTTTAAACGTTATAATATCGTTATCAAACTACATTACAATTTTTAGAATATGCATATAATATTTTCTACACTCTTTACTTTTAGTTATTTCCATTATTTTATTATATAATAAAATAACTTTTAATTACCGAACAATTTGACGGCGTGCGGTAGGAACAGGTATACAAGAATTGTCGGTAGGTTTAGTATTAATCTAAACCGTTATATCGCTGATCAATTGAGGAAGTCAGATGTAAATCATGTGCAATATCAAACGTGTGTGTGTGAGCGGGTTGAGATATCATTATATACATGTAGTAGTACGGCTCCTGAGGGATCTTAAGCTTAGAGTAATTACGTTCGAACTTCAATTCGATAAATAAAGAAGTAAAGAAATAAAGTAACTAACTATTAATTACCGAACACACACACACATTACATCATATTAAAATGTTATCTTTTCCTGTCGTTGTTGTGTCATAAAGCAATGTATTTGAATGCGTCACAACTGACTAGAACTAATGAGAAGAACTCCGGGTCTCGAGGCATTCTTAAAGCAAGTCATCGTGCATTACGCATGTAGATGATTCAAATCATGTCACTTCGTATATAACTTTAGTATTTTAAAGTATGTTTTATGTATATATGCATAATAAATAGCTTCAATTCTTTCTTATTTTATTTTAAATTATTTTTGTCACCTTTCAAGTAAGAAAGATGAAATATAATAACATATTTATACCAAATCAACTATTTTCTATAAATTACAATTTTCTATATGATAACCGAAATATTAGAAATATTCTCCCTTCAGTCCCTAAAATTCTGCCAACAGGTTCAGCTTCTGCCGAATCTTCAGGACATATTCTTATAATTTGTTAAGAAAATAAATATTAAATAATATTTGCGCAGTTCTTATAACAGAATAAATCATAAGGAGTCAAACACTTCATATTTAATAAAAAGCTTAATTAACGAAAGCAGTTTGTATTTAAGTATTTGGTAATTAATATTTTGCAAGTCCACATAAGCGACGTATGTTTTTTTTTTTTTTTTTTTTTTTTTTTTTTATGGAAGAGGAGGGCAAACGAGCTGGCGGGTCACAGATGACTTGTGATCACCGCCGCCCATGAACTCTTGCAACATCCGAGGATTTACAAGAGTGTTGCCGGCCTTGTAGGTAGAAGTAGACGCCTTTTTTGAAGGTACCCATGTCGTACCGATCTGGAAATACCGCCGAAGGGAGTTCGTTCCACAAGCGAGTGGAACGTGGAAAAAAAGTCCTTGAGAACCGCACAGTGGAAGATCGCCACGCATCCAGGTGGTAGGGATGGTAAAGAAGTCGATGGCGCGCTGTGCGGTGATGAAATTCGGCGGCAGGCATCAGATCGAATAGTTCTTCGGAACACTCCCCGTTGTAAATGCGGTAGAAGACGCACAAAGAAGCCACGTCTCTACGCAATGCCAAAGAGTCCAGCCGTTCGCAGAGCACCGGGTCCCCGACAATCCGAGCGGCTCTCCGTTGTACGCGGTCAAATGGTAGAAGCTGATATTGGGGTGATCCGGACCAGAGATGAGAACAGTACTCCATGTGTGGCCGGACCTGCGCCTTATAGAGCGCAAGTCTTTGGCCAGGTTTGAAATACTGCCTTGCTCTATTAATCACTCCCAATTTCTTCGAGGCCAACTTGGCCTTGCTCTCCAGATGACCACGAAACTGACAATCGCTCGAAATGTCGAGACCCAGTATTCTGATACTTGGCGAGGCACTGAGGGGGGTGCTCTCGAAGAGCGGTGATACGACAAATGGGGTTTTCTTAGTGGTAAACGCGCAAACTTGTGTCTTTAGGGGATTGAACTGAACGTGGTTCAGTTCACCCCACTCAGAGACCATCCCCAAGGAAGTCTCTATAGAAGACACAAGTTTCTTTCGGCACTCGTCGACGTTTTCCCGAGAGAGACCTGCACGGCCGGAATACACCGCATCCCCAGTGCTGTCATCCGCATAACAATGTATGTTGGAGATATCCAACATATCATTAATGTGCAGGAGGAACAGAGTTGGGGATAGCACGCAGCCTTGGGGTACACCAGCGTTCACGGGCTTGGGGTCCGAGCAAAAACCGTCGAGAACGACCTGTATGCTCCGCCCAGTGAGGAAGCTGGTGATCCACTTGCATAAACTCTCGGGAAGCCCATAGGAAGGTAGCTTCGAATAATATCCAGACACTGAAACAATTGAGATGAAGATAGCGGTTGTGGAACGTTACTGAGTAAGACTGTGTAGTTAAGGAACAGTGATACAACTTAGCAGGAAATAAAAGGTACCTAATATGTACCATCTTCATCAATAGTTTGGAAAGCAATTAAAATTTCAAATGTATATAGATATATAGTCGTAATAGACACCTATATATAAAGATAAAAGATATAAAACAGTTCCTAATTTACAATATTAACAACATATCACATATTATTTGTTTATATTATTTGTGGAAATGATGTTTGTACAACATTTTTTGTGTATATTTCATATAAACTTATGGGTAGCTGTTGTAAATTATTTATTTTAATCAATATAAAATTTATATTGATTTTATTTTATATTTAATTTAATTTTATATTTTATATTACATATTTGTAAAGAGACAAAATCCAGTTTAATATCAAACACTTTAAATTTACAATACACAATTTTTGATGTTTAACTTTAGATATTAAAGTAATAACTATAAAGATTCGAATTTCGGTCTTACCTATATAGGTACTAAAACTAGGGGCACCAACACACCCTCAATTTCAACTCGCTGCGCTCGCGAAATCTCGGGTGCCGTTTGCATATTGAGCGAAGCGAGCCCAATATAATGACTAACGTTTTAAAAAAAAAATTTTTTTTACCTTTTTCAAAATTTTTTTTTACATTTTTCAAATTTTTTTTTAATAATCTCCTAATGTGTGTCTTTTTGATTGCAAAGTTTCATAATTTTCCATCAAGTAGTTTTTGAGCCTATTCGTCACAAAGAATAAAGTCTCCAGCAGAACGCTCCGCTCGCTACGCTCGCTTCGTTCAACAAAACAAAAATCCTATTATAAAATCACCCAAATACCACATACTTAGCATTGTACTTGTTTTAGAAAACTGATAAACATATTAACAATAAACACCGATATCAAATTTTATTTTAAGTTCATAAATCGAAATTTCTTATTTTGCAAAAAAAGCTTTTTAATTTTTATTTCACTTAAAATATATGTTTATAATAAAATAATTCATAAAAGTAGTCAATTCATCATACAAAGAATGTTCATATTTTTTTTTTCTTAATTATAATGCAGTGAATTCATATATTCATTTCTCATTTTATCACTTAGATATCTCTTGTCCCTCTCTTGTCTTAATTTCGTAGGCATTGAAAATTACAAAAAATATATAACTTTGTCTGAAATCGAAAGCATTTATGTTTATGAAAAAAATATTTGCTAATATAACAATTACGTAATTACTCTAACGTTTTGTTTTGAATAATTGTAACATAATCATTCAACGGTCTCACCATATTCCTAGTGATTGTGGATAGACACTCATTCACTCAAACATCACTAATAAAATCACTGATTATTCGTCGACTCGAGATTAATTCGTCCAATCAGTGAGTGTGAGTGAGTGTGTGAGTGTGTGTTAAATCGAATTTAAAACAATATGTAAACTCAACATTATATTTGTTTTACATAATAAAGACAATCGGAGTATTGATCATGATAATGTAGGTCGTAAAAAACAACACTAAAAGAAATAAAAAACTGTACAATAATTTAGTTCAGCGCTGTATATATTAATAACTGCTTACATCGTCAGGGAAAGGACACCCGGCTTTACCAACGTGAGAAACATTCAATAAGAAAGTGTAGTTTAAAGAATTAAATGTTATAGGTGTTGATATTCTTTCTGGCATGGATTCGTTCACATAAAACATTTGGAAGAGCACTTTCCCGACACCTCTGAGTAAAAGATATATGAAAACATTCCAGTACAGAAAAACAAGGTTGCGTAAAAAGAGTACATTGACTTACTTTATTCCACCAAAAACATATGAAAGCTGATTTATAAATATAAAGTTTTTAAGAAGAAAATAAGTATAGGCTGTAAAATTAAATATTAAGTAGACAATTATTAAAACTAGAAGGTAGTAATAAATTGTTTGAATAAAAAATATCAAATGGAAAAAAATACATATTATAAATACCTATAAAAGCAAAAATATATAACTTAGAAACCAGACTATGTTAGGAATTTCAAATCCTATAACAGAAATAAGCCTTACATTGTAATTATACCAAAGAGAATCTGAGTGAAGATAATTTTAAATTCAATCTAAAACTCTTACAATAATGATTTTTACTCTTTATTCTTTTAAAAATAAAAGTAACTATATTAACTTGATCAATCCACTTGCGATGTTTTGATAATAACGTTTAAATCTTTTAAAGTAAACTATTTTTAAGGATTTTATATTAATATAAAATATAAGCAGATAACGGTTAGCTCTACGATAAGACTACCATAAATAAAGAGAACAAATGAAAGGTATCTTAGATTTACAGGTTGAATTGTAACTCGTGGTGTTGTAGTATTCACAGACCGATAGTTAGATATACACAGGCACACGCACAAGTTAGATATTGTTAGCGCCGATAATAGATAACCCGGAGCCTGAATACATATCAGAGAATTGGTAAAATCTAATTTACTATGAGAATGTTGAAATAATATTATACTGATATTGTTAAACTATGTCAAAGATTAATCAAACAATTAATTATTTCCAATAATAACCTTAAGTTAAAATAGAGAAATGTCCGAGTCCTTTTTGTCTCTAAATGTCATAAAAAGTTTATTTTAGTAACTGATAGTGTAGAAAAAGGAATTGGTTGCAGATTATACTATTATTATAACCATCATAACAATATAAAACATTTTTTTTTTGGATTTTGTTGTTTTTTTCTTTAATTATATTTAATGCTGTTTATGGCTAAAAGTTTAATATAAATATACATTCATGTTTTACCTAAATCACATTTCTCAACAAGTTGTAATCATTTTATGATAATAATAAATAGAATTCAATAGCTTTGAAAGTCGCGGATCACTGTATATTATTGTTAATTAAAAAAAAGAATACATGTATTTCTAAAAAGGCAAAAGTCATCAAATATTACACAGATGTGAAATTCGTGTTAGATTGTATTTGTATTTCGTTTGGCGCTCTGTCGTCTCTGGCTACCCCGCAAGGGATATGGCGTGAAGGTAAATAAATAAATTAATTAATTGTATTTGAAGATTTAATTATCATTTACATAGATTACTTGTATTTACAATACTGTTTACTTGTCGTTAAACGAAATAAATGGACATTAATTTATTTAAAAATTCACATATTCGTATATTTTTTCTTCCTGAGAGAGATTCCTTTATTAAAGATATTTTATTAAAACATGTCAGAAGTCAACTATTTTCTTTTTATATTAAATTCCAATCCCTCTCAGAAACAAAACCTTATCGAAGTGAATAAACGTTTTCATTTCCATACATGTAATTATACATTCAAAATATTCAAAGCTTTCGGAATCTCGTATTATTCGAATAGCATTTATTTTTGTATATTTATTAAAAATATTGAAGTAAAGTATTAGCTTATATATTTTTAAAGATATATATTATTTATTAAACATTTACATTAATGGGGTGTATGTGTTTTCATTGACGTTAACACTCCACATGACAGTTTGCAAGACTTCATTAATGCCATTAATCGATTTTTACCTTTGGATAAAGTATTTTAGCTTCGGGTATTAGAATCAATTTACAGTTTAATTGCAGGTAAATAACGAGTATTTTGTATTGAAATCTCAGAATATGCATATCTAGATAACTTAACTGCCATCTTCACTTCAAAAATAAAAACAAACAAACAAGTATAGGAGCGAGAGAGAGTAGTGCGGTGAGGGAAATCCGGGAGATAAAAATGTTAAGGTTTAATAACTCATTAGTACCGCTGTCGAAGAAATGTAATTAAAGGTAAACTGAAGTTACCAATTAAATTTGGTCTCTTATAATGATCAGAATCAAAGAGAGGTCACACACACATCCTCCATGTGAAACATATAAGCATAAAAGGAAATGATTATTACTCGTATACTATATAAATTGTTAATTTATTTACCATTTGTAATTTTGTTACGGAGTGAATAAAAAAGTATATCTAATTTAGAAAAAAAGCAATTAATCAACATGTAGGTATCAAAACATAATTACATAATTAGCTGAACTAATCACACTTTCATATCTAATGTACTATGAAGTATATTATATACTAAGTATACATTTTACATTTAACTTCAGAAGTCACATCATGTAACTTTATAATCTTAAAGTAAGATATGAAGATTGAATATCGGAATCACATCAGCTTACTTTAATTTCCTCCTACGACATGTTTTAGAGGAAATCGACCGACAGACGGGACGTCCTTAATTATAAATATATGGTATCCTGAAGATGATATATTAGAGACAATACTTACAAACACGGATTTAAAATTAACTGATGTATAAACCTATAACTATCAGAAACTATAGTAAGTTTGTGTTTACTAACTAGATATAAATATTCATTACACTGTGAGCACATTATTTGACACACAATTTGTTATTTAATAACAACAACGCTAAGCGATATTTTATTTTTAGTTTAAAAGCACTAAGTGGTCACTTCAAAAAAATATTTGTTCATTTGTTAAATATTTGTTGAATAACAGACAACAAAAAAATCTCTTCACTCTATAATTAGTTATCATTTTCATGTTAATTATATATAATAAAATGATTGTTTGTTTTTGCATTTTATTTGTGTAAGTTATATAAATTAAATTTTTATTCTTTCACATTACATTAAAAGCTATAAAATGTATCAATATAAATTAAATATATTAATAATATATGTATGGTAATTAAATAAGTTATATGATGAGGTTTGTATTTATTTACTAAAAGAATCTTTTTGAGTTTTGTTGAACTGCTTTGTATCTATCTTTTTTATCTCAAAATGATAATTTTATATTTAAAAAGTGAAATGTTTCAAATGTTGTAATAAAGTATTAATTCCCCTGAGGCTAAATAACCAGTAACTTCTTCTTAAGATTACTACAACCATATTCACATACAAATCTCTAAACACATTAATATACTTTTAACGCATGTTTATGAAGATCTTCATTTTTATCGTTTTTACCATATGCTATTTCTATCTCTTTTTCTTGCATATCACATCTATCTGCTCTTCACAATTATCTGGGATCAAAACAATGAGTACAGAAGGGAATTCCGACAGCATTCAAAAACTTAGCGTCATGTAGATAGGTACACGTCTTTATCGATTTTTTTTTCGAAAATTCAAAGTTAATCTTATATCGTGATATGATAACTTTTTCCATCTGTATTTAATAAAAAGCTGAACAAATTTATAGATATTTACGAAAAAGCCGTTGATATAATTAACAGTTTTTTTAATTAGATCTATCGTATGTTATATTGCATCCTAGATTGAAAACAATGAGATTTTAAATTTGCAAAATAACAAATACATTAGATGAAAACACCAACATTCATAATAATGGTTTCGCCGAACAATGAGTATGCAGATATTTGCAATATTACATAATTAATTAGTACATTTGAATGAAATTTAATGATAATAAAATATTAATATCATTATTACTACGGTTGGTCGGTAAATGGAGGATTAAACTAAATCATTTATATATAATATCATTAGCCAGAGGTAATACTAAATAATGATTGAGCGATGTTATAAATTTATCTCAGTACTAACGCTCGTAATAACAAAATCTTGTACATAAGTATAATGTGCAGAATACATGAGTTTATCTCAAAAGAACATCATACACACAAATCACAATCCGTTATATCAATAGTCAACATTCGCGTTACAGTTTTCACCTTATCCTTTTATGGTTCAACGATCACTTCAAGGGGTTTTACTATCAAAGATATAGAAGCGTGACACAGATGATTACACTTTGATAAATTTATATTTAGGTACACTTACATGAATAATAGAAAGTTCTTGTTATACATAAATGATACAAGAAATGTCCATGTCAGACTGACACCCGTCTGTAGTAGAGACAACGATGAGTATTATCCACAATTATGAAGTCCTAGGTTCTATAATATTTTAAAAGTAACAAATCCTTTATTTTATATAAACAGATTTTGTTTTGCAAATATTAAAAGCTTTCATTTTATTATATTGTAGATGTAGTACTCTATAGTATAAACAATATATCTAATTTTAAAGCTGACTTTTTAATTATTTTAAAGCACGGTGTAGGTAATTACAGCTTATCTTGGTTTTAATCACATAATGTGATGATTAGCAGATAGATGTAAGACGAGTCTTAAATACGGAGATGGGGATGGTTATAAGATAATTGGGTGAACACAGTAGACAGGAATGGAAGGCTTAGAAAATGGCATAGAAAATTACCATATAACCGATGTATGATATAAGACACACTGAACAACTTACATGATATTAAATCTTATCCTCTTGGACAGGCATTCGGTATTTGACATAATACTGTGATTTCACAAAACGTTCTTTATTACCTGATAATGTTATTAATATAATTAAATAATATTAACGAAGTGCCAGTTTTTTAATTTTAACAACGACTTTTATTTGTATTTGTCAGTTTGTTATTTCATTTAAAGTTAATCCCTTTTAACTAATAGTTACATTTTTAATAAAATACAAGTTTTTATCCATTTTCATTTTGTTTTTATATCAATATAATTTAGAATTCCTTTTATTTATATATACACGCACTGTTGTACTGTGGATAAACCAATTAATATTTTACATTACAAACATTAATAACGAACACAAAGTACTTCAAAGTTCTAATATTTTGATTTCAGATAAATGTTTATTTTATTTAAAAAAGACTTTGGTACTATTTCTACATAATATATTCAATATTATACATCAATGTTACAAATAAAAGTTATTTATTGACAAATTATTTTATTATTACGCGTATCATTTTTATTTAGACCACAAACTACATCCATAATTAAACTTTCATTACAATAAGTAGCTTGATATTTATGCAATTCCAATAATTTATATAGATAAGAACAATAAATTGGAATTTGATTATTAGAAAGTTTTAATTGCAAATAAATAAAACGTGTATCATTATCTCTGAACTGACACGAGTTTGTTAATTAACCACAGAGGAGCAGTGATTAAGGAATTGGGTTAGCATTTGGAACACAACAAATCAAACAAATATTATAAATGATCCTCCTGGATTATGGAATTTTAATGACATTATATAACGAAGCATATTCTGGTACTCATGGTCAGTGTAGTTCAGGAGTACACGTTTTAATATTATTTTAGATCGTAATTGAGTACTTGGCTTCTTTCTTACATGAATGAGTCTCGGTTTATAAACTCTCTGTCATTCTTTGATATCTATTTGTTTGATAATTTATATACTTGTCATTTGGTGATAATTAGATATAAATATATATAATAAAAGAAATATTCAAAAATAAATACATAAATACCAGGTCCCAAGCTTAATTATCTTTTATTATTAAATATTTATGGTAATACTATGAAAATAGCTGTGATGGAAATTTTCATTTATGGCCACGAAGAACGCTTCGCCCACTTCCTTACATTCTGTCATGAATAAGAGACAAGTATCTAACGATAATGAAGGTGTTATTAATATAATGACAATATCATTTCATAAAAGTTAAAAAATGATGTAGTTATCTCAAGGAATAAACAAAAATAATAAGTTTTTAAAAATGTGTCATTAGAAATTGTAAATATTTTGTAGTGAATAAGCTAAGTTTCTTATTATTTAAGACATATTTACATATACCACATATTATGATTCTACTCCTAAATGTATTATTATTAAATTAAAAGGGCATCTGTTACAAAATGACAACTTAAATTAAATATAAATCAATTATTACATTGCGGTATAAACAAGTAAAACTATAATAATATATAATATATGAGATAAGTATCAATAGGACTTCTGTTATTTATCTTTTTCAAATATAATAATACGCATTGATTAATGAATAAAGTAAACGTACAATACAATGACACAATGTGTTTAATGAATCTGTCATAATATTGCTAAGCGCTCTTATTTATAGTTTTAATAAACTCTTTCAAAATGTATTAGTAAATAAACCATTTTACAGTGGAAAAACTTACTACAGTATTATCTCTCTGCGCTAATGAGGCTCTATAAAACTCTAATTACAAGGTTGAATGAATAACATTCAATCAAAAGAAACAAAAGCAATAATAAACAATACTGATTAGAGGAAGTATTTTTAAATTAACAACAAAGTTCACAGTTGTTTTTAAAAGATACAACTGTGTTGCTATCTTAGTATAAACAATTTAATTTTAAAAAGCTGAAGTAGCAATATAGTTTATAAACGAGTAAACAAAGACGAAAAATTTATAAAGAAATTAAAAAAAATTAATTCTTTATGAAAGCTTTGTCAATTCTGAGCACATGCCTATAAATTGTGTAAGTATTGTAAAAATTAAATTACTGTGACAAAAAGTATTTATGTATTACTCATACATTTTTTTGTTTAAGTATATTTACATAAATTGATCAAATAGCGAATTGTATCATAAGATTTTTGTTATAATAATTTTTATACATATGAAGAATGCTTCTATATACGATAGCAAGTATTGAGATTACAGATAACTGTATAATAGTTATAATTATAATTGTTATGTGACATTTTCAATTACTTTATAAAGTATACGTAATAAGATCTCGTATCTTGTTACAACGGGTTTTCTAAATTGAAGCTGTGACTGTGCTTTATTTATTGCCTGCGCGGGTAGGACGACATTTTTTCATTGAATAAATTCTAAATGCTCGTTTTCGAAAATCCAATAGCAATTGCTAAAACCTATTTTTTTAAATCAAAATCACTTGGGAATTAAATACATCTACTACTACTACTACTACTACTACTACTACTACTACTACTACTACTACTACTACTACTACTACTACTACTACTACTACTACTCTATATATATATATATTATGCTGTTTTTGTAACGCTTTACTTCCTAATTTAGTAATAGTAGTTAGAAATTATTAGAATGATAAAATAATCTTTTTTGTTTATGTTATAAATATTTAGCATTACCAAAATACAATACCCTAAATTTTAAATGCTGCGTTTATTTTTTACTAACAATAAAATAATGTCCATTTCATACCTGACTTCTATTGTTTTTAAATATAAATTACCGCTATTAACAAACAGTTTCTGGCAAACCGCTATTAAAATGACAATTCAGGGACGTAGCGAGCTCCAACTTGTTTTTTTCCATTATTCGCCGCGTTGAAGCAATTGCTAATTTGATTAAAATTTCTTTGTTTTTAAATTGTTTTGCTCCACATTGTTATATGTTTTATAACTTGGTAATGATAAACAATGGCATGACGCAAGAATTTATAAATATTGAATTATTATATGAAATATTTCATTTAAAAGTTCTGCGATGATGAAAAATAAGATATTATTGGTCAATTTATATTAAGCATGTTGTCTTTGGTTCTGTTTTATTATTCTTATTTATTACTTAATAGAGTATTTATTTTTTAATGGCGTCGAAATTTAAAATACCCTATGGTTAAATGAACCTACATTCTGAGGAAGCCGTTTAATGTATTCATAACTGCTATTGTCTCTAAATCAAAACCAAGAAGCCGCATCATAGTAATTAATTTGTACGGAAATGTAAGGGACGAGTAACTACACAGATGTAGACTTAAACGCGGGATGCATATTAATACACAGTTAATAAATATAAATACCAACATCCGTATTATATTCAATCTTTAGTCACAAGATACACGCTTGATAATTTAATTGAAATGGAATTGTATGTGAAATCTACTTAATAATTATTATATAAAATTAATTTCTATTTCTTTATTTAATATGAACAATGTGATTTTTAAATTATTTAATTACTGAAGCAACGAAATAAATTATGGTCTTCAAGAAATCAATAAATAACAAAAAGAAAAAGGAATGTTTTCCTTTTGACTCATTCTAACCACTTATTAACTCTACTGATTACTTTCATACAAATTTTTATTTCACTCAACTAATTATATACGCCGCAACAATCTACTACTTCTCATATTTTCTTTACGAGCGTAACTTTGAAACTTCCCTAATGTTTCAATATTCATAACTATTTTATAAATTCAAAGAATGCACTTGTAAGAGGAATAAGTTATCTTTTGTATTATTTAGTTTAAACTCTAAATATATTAATATTATCTTTGAATTCGTCTCTACAGAATTGATTAAAAAAAGGCTGCTGAATTTGTTAACGACGAACAGTCAAGACTCGGGATATCAGGAGCTATGTTTGGGGAAAATCTATTAGTATATCTGAAATGTATGAATATAACTAGTTGTTCTGTGAACAGTAAGACTTCAGTACGTTAGGGGATGAGACAATGTTTAAGTGCCTTTTCCAAAAAAGAAATAAGTATACCTATGTATGTATGTAGGTACATAACTACCGAACGAAATTTGGCTCCACCAAATAACAACGGAGTTATTCAACTTAAAAATTTTTGATAATTCGCTGTGGCCGCCATTCTGGATTTTGAAATAACAAAAAAGCGCTTTAGATTTCGGCAAAGAATCCGGAGACGAAATTTCAGCCCGTTAGCTGCTGCAAAGTCTGTTTTTGTGGTACGGATCAGAAACACGCCATTTTCAAATTTATTGCCTAAGCAAAAAAACGGCTCGACATAAAAATTTAAATGATTCAAAGAACACACCTACCAATTTTCGTGACAATTGCATGAGAAATACGCCTGCTACGCCAAAACAAAAATTCAAATCACCGCCATTTTGGATTTTTCCTCTCGGTAACTCAAAAAATATGATCACCAATTTTTGTGGCGATCGGATGAAAATTACTCCTGCTACGTCAAAAACAAAACTAAAAAACGCCGCCATTTTGGATGCGTTCGCCCAATCAAAAAAACGGCTCGACATAAAAATTCAAATAATTCAAAGAATACGCCTGCCGATTTTCGTGAAGATAGGATGAAAAATACGCCGGCTACGCCGGAACAAACAAAGTGGAATACATACGGAAAAATAGCAGAATGGGCCTATCAAGTGGAAACGTAGTCAATGAAATGTTATCATTTACAAATATTTATTTATTTAACAATCTTTTATTACGATAGGTAAAACTTAAATCAGTATTGAAAATGATTCTATGTAAGAACTCTCTTTGAAAATCTTTCATACATATTTAATTTATGAAACTTGCATTTCCACTGACCTTCCTTGTAACTTGGAGAGACTTCAAAAATAGCACATGACTGACTACGTTGAGTTTGAATCGATTCAGAGTATATAGTCATGTTTAATATACTCGTAGAGAACAAACATGTCAGTGAAGTAACAGCTTATAATTGATTAAGGAAATTACTTTGTGTGATAGCTGATTTTCGACATTTTTAAATGAATTTATATATTAACATGTAATAAAAACTATATAAGTTTTATACTTATAGTTCAAATGTAAGCCATTATCATCATTTATATATTTTTAATTCTATTGCAACTATAGCACAAACTGATAATATGTCTATAGAAATATTTAAATGTTTAATTAAAAACGTAGAAAGAGACTTAAATTTGTTTAAAATTATTGCAAGATTGTAGTTATAATTGAAATTTTAAATCGCATGTTTGCTTCGCTTAGCCCATAATTTAATTTTGTTTTAATATATTATTTAAATTATGCGACGTTTGAAATTACATTTCAAAATAAAACTAACCCCAGCTTTATTCAAAATTAATCACAAATTTGAATTTATTTCCACACAAACTAAGACACACAAGAATATGGGTATTCTTTAAAAAAAAATTAAAAACATGTCTAGTTTTTAAGTTATATATAGCCCGCACTACTCTTTGTATAAAATAAACATAGAATATATTTCGGCACCACTACCCCATAATACAATACCGTAAGACAAAATATTAAAATTTATAAGAAATTGCAATTGTCTAATTTTTCTAATTACAAATACGGCCGAGCTCAGTTTGCTTGCGAGTGTTGTGATGAAGGTTCAACTGGAGTTTTTTTATTTAAAATTATACCTAACAAATTTGTCATATTTAACAATGTCACCTCACACCACACACCACACCTCAAAGACGTCGAAATTGATTAGGAACCAACTTTTAAATAAAAGTGTGTGTTTGGGGCCCTTTTTCCACTGGAAACACATATACTCGTAGTTTCACCTAGTTCGCCCGTTCGTCCGACGGCGTCTAAGAAAAGACATTTATGTTAACCGAAATTCTAATATGACTACCCAACAAAATACTCTAATTTTAACGCTTAACGCTTCGTCCTTATTATAATGGACTCTATGTATCATATTGGTAATAGAGTTTTATAAGCCTCTACTAATTATAATTTATCCAAAACCTTCTTTCTATATGAGAGTTTATCTAGTACATGGTTTTGTTGCTTTACAAAATATTTTTAATTATAGAGCAATAAATATTTATTGTGTAGAAATAATTTAAAAAACTATATCACTTTAATTAAGTTATAATTTTATAATACCCGTAACTACTATTTCTATTCATGTATGTATTTTTTTTACTGTACTGTACTGTACTGTACTGTACAGTGTACCATGAAATGGTGTAAGGTATTACTTAAGCCACTGGTTAGCTCGAAACCGACACCGCCGCCGCCGTTACGCAATTCCGCCGACGGAATTGCAGGCTCGTTCGCGTGCGTCTCAAGTCTCTTCGGTGTAATAGACATCGAGGAGCTACTCGCGTTCTCGAACGAAATGAGGGATACGGAAAAGAATCCCCCCGCGCGAATGGATGTGCTCCTCAAGCACGCCGTTCTAATCAGTCAAATTTACAAACACACAATGTCTCGACACCTTTAGAGATGGAGGCTGGGACAAGAAGCTTTCAGAGCTCTCTCCTTCACACCAGGCTTACTGGTCATTGAAGAGAGCCCTGAAAGCCGAAACTGTCTTGGCAATGCCCCCGCTCGATAGACCTAACTCCACGCCCGCCTTCGACGACCGAGACAAAGCGGAATGTCTAGCCGACAGCCTAGAGAGCCAGTGTAGCGTTAGCACGCAACCGGTCGAACACGAACATGTCGAAGTCGTCGACAACACTTTTCGAGTTATGTGCTCTCAACCACCAGCAGGTCCCCCTATAGAGGAAACGAACCTCGAAGAGGTGACGACCCTAGTTAAGGCGCTTCACGCCAAAAAGTCGCCAGGATCAGATAGATACGGGACTTCCTGTCGAATCGCACCTTCCGCTACAGAGTGGAAGGCGTGATGTCGACTCCCCGCCCCATCAGGGCAGGTGTCCCTCAAGGTTCAGTCCTCTCACCAATTCTCTTTTCAATTTACTCCAGCGACATTCCTAGGCCGCGTTATAAACTAGAATTAACAATGTTCGCGGATGACACCGCAATTTACACATCCTCAAGGGATCCTTATGAGATCTCTCAACGCCTCCAATCAGCAGCCGACTCCCTCGGGAACTGGTTTCGGAAATGGAGGATTGAGGTGAACCCGGAGAAGAGCACCGCGGTACTCTTTGAACGGTCACGATCCACAAGGGGCCCGGAGATTAAACTCTTTGACAAACCGATTCCTTGGAAAAACAAGGCCAAGTAAGGAGTGACGCTGGACAAACAGCTAGTATTCACTTCACATATCGAGGACGTTCGCAACAGAGCGGCCTTTATCCTAGGGCGACTTTATCCCCTGTTAGGCAAGCGGAGTAAAATTTCCCTTAGAAATAAGGTCACACTTTACAAAGCCTGCATACGCTCCGTCATATCCTATGCAAGTGTTGCCTTCGCTCACGCGAACCTGAAGCCCCTTCAGTTGCTTCATAACAGATTCATGCGGCTCGCCACTGGGGCACCGTGGTATATGCGTAATATCGACTTGCATCGATCGCACAGTATTTCAAGGGGCTCTCCAAAAGCTACTTTGACAATGCTGTGGGACACCTAAACCCGCTGGTGATTAAGGCCACAGGATACACGGCCCGTAAGACTCCTAAAGTCAGAAAGAGAAGACCCAAGTCGGTACTTTTCGATCCGGACGACGCGATCACGTTAGGGAACGCTACGTAAAAGCGGCAAAGCGAACATAAATACTACACATACACACTCATACAGCGTCTTCACCGGCGAAGACGAGGCCCCCATCCAAGCACGTTGCTCCGGCGTTCTGCCGTCGGAGGACGTTAGTGTCAAATCCTAACCCACATCCAACCCTCGCTGCCCACCTAACGGCGTTCTGAGCCGTGGTCCGAGTCTCACAGGAGGCACCCTCAGGACGCGCGTTCCCCTGGGGCCCCCCTTTTTCAAGGGCGGGTCTCTGTCCCGTCCATTCTACCGGTGACGCCGTCATGGCCAGTAGGGCTAACAGCAGAGACACAAAAAAAAAAAAAACTGGTTAGCATCACTATGCATTAACATAAATAATAAACTACGTTTCTTTTATAAAGTACATCAATACATATTAATATATGTATACCTACTAATAAAATACCTGTATATTTACTCTTGTTATTTTTATTTCTCTTAATAATAATAATAATAATCTGAGATTTAATTTCTTGCGAAAGATTATATAACATAATATATAATAGATATACGTGATATATACGTGATATACGTGTGATGTATACACATAAAAACGTGAAAAAAATATAATTAAATTAAAATAAATAAATAAATAAAATGTAGTAAATAATATATATATAATTAAATTATAAAAAAAACTTTAAAAAAAAATTAAAAAAATTAAATATAAAAATAATTAAATATTAAATATTAATATAATTTAATTAAATTAAATTACTATTATTATAATTAAAATATCATTTATTATAATATAAATTTATATTTTACGTCTATTGTGTGCATCTACTACACCTACTACACCATCTCACCAACACCACCGGTCGACTGGTAGAGAATGCCAACTGGCATTAAGTCCGCCCTTTGTATTCCTTAGTTTTAGATTTATACAATAAAGTTTAAATAAATATATACTTTAAACTAAACTCATAATATGCTGAAATTGAAACTTCTTTATTTATTTCCTGTACACGTATAAGTGACTGAAAAGCTATTATCTTGTGTCTCTTACCGCTGTGGATAACCTACTTAGAGTGTTACAGATTAAGTTTCACTTATAAAACTGTTAATTAGAGGTTATGATTATGTGAGTAAAAATATGATATTGAGGTTGCGAGGTACTACTACTATTAATTGTGGTTCTGAAGAGAATTGCAAATACTACCCTTAACAGGATATTAACAGACGACGAGTTTTCTATTTTAATCTGAAACAAACTCTTTTTTCTCAATAAATTAAAGGAAGCCACGTAACATAGGTATTATCTTAATGCTAATAATATTAAGTTTAATCACTTTGAATATATCTTGTATAATAATTAAATGTCTTAACATCTGACAATAAAAGGTAATGATTTGGCAAAATTTCAAACAAAATATTTTTTGTAAAAATGATCTTTAATTAGTGTATAAAAAACGGTACATGTCTTGGAATTTTTATTAAAAACTAACACAAGCTCAAACTATGACTTTTAAGACAAACAATGTCTTATTAGATGCAATAGTCAATAATAGGCAAATCCACATATTTGTAATCCAGCACTAGATTATATCTAACTACCAAGTTTAGAAACTTGGAAGGGGTGAGAAAGTTTGATGTTTAAGACTGCTGCGTACTTAATATATTTAATGAATATAAAATCAGCACAAATCGTTTATAATTGAGTGAAATATGTCTTTATTTTGTTTCTATGTTTTGAAAATATTATTGAGAAATTAGAGTTAACTCGCAGCCAATGGTTGCTTATGTAATATTAAACTTTAATCAGTTTCAATTCAATAGAGATGTTTGATTGTTATTAGTTATATTCTTCAGTAATAGTCCATTTGATAATTGTCATAATTTAATGGAGTCTTCAAAAGATTATCTTCATCGTAAATAAACTAATTGAAGGCGCAATTTAGGAATTAATTTTGTAATCTCAGTTAAACTGCCTAGTAAATAAAATATTAACTTGGCATCATAACATTTCCTTAGAAATGAAGACGGGAGAGTAAAGGATTATAACATTATTTTATTATCGTCTTACTAATTTCAAAACAGTTGTAACAAAAAAGAAACCAATACAATAATGTAAAAAGTAATTGATATATTACATTTCTAAGTTAACTTTAAAACATATATTTGTTTACTTTTTATTATAATATTTATATCTATAATTTAGAAGATTATTAAATATACTAAATCCAAAATGTTTGTTTGTTATATAAATTATATTGGGTTGGCAACTAAGTAATTGCAGTTTTTTTAAGAAAATCAATGACAATTTTTTCATGGAACAAAACAACTTTATTCTTTAATTTATTGCTCATTTTGATCAATGACCTTTTGTAATTTTTCAGGCAGTATCATAATTCCACGTTTATAAAACTTCTGGTTTTTATTACAAAAAACTGAATCAGGTACGATTTGACATCATCATCATTATTGAAATTTTCACCATTCAAGGAGTTTTGCAAAGATTGAAACAAAAAGTAGTCAGGTGGTGCAAGCTCAGGACTATATGGTGGACGTGGCAAAACATCCCAACCAAGCTCCAATAATTTTTGCCGAGTGGTCAAAGATGTGTGTGGCCTTGCATTGTCATGAGGGAATACAATACTTTTTCGATTTGTCAATTCGGGCCGCTTTTCTTCAACTGCATTGTTTAATTTCATTAGTTGTTCAATTCAGAATCAGATTTTTGAATCAGAGTTCGATATCAGAATCGATCGTCCGGTTAGGTGATAAGAGTTCAAAGTAGACAATTCCTTTGTAATCCCACCAAACTGATAACAAAACCATCTTTTGATGTTGTTTGAGTTGGTACCCCTGGCCTGCTCCATGATCTTTTCCGCTTGATATTATTATAAACAATCCAATTTTTGTCGCCAGTTATGAGTCGTTTTAAAAATGGATCACTTTCATTACGTTTCTTTAACACATCACAGTTGTTAATGCGTTGCGTTAAATGCGTTTCTTTCAGTTTGTGAGGAACCCATTTTGAGTCGATCGAGTCGAGTTTGAATCGAGTTTTTGAACATAGCCAAGTTGTTTTAAGTGATTTTCAATGCAAGTGTGTGATACATGAAGTTTTTCTGCAATCTTATGTGTTATACTGTGACGATCCGAATCGATTATTGCTTTGATGAGGGCGTCATCAACTTCAACTGGACGATCAGAACGTTTATCATTTTTGAGTAAAAATGACCGGAACGAAATTTGGCCAGCCAATTTTGACACTGCCGTTCTTTTAAGGCTTTGTCACCATAAACAGCACATAACTTTTTATGAGTTTGCGATGCCATTTTCCCTTTTCGAAAATAAAAAAGCAAAATATGACGAAAATGTTCCTGTTGATTTTCCATTTTTCAACGAAGGCCAAACGAAAACTACGCAACTGATCAAAAAACTTTTTTTACTGATTGATAGCTGAATTACTAACTATCAAATAACGAAATAGGTTTTGCATTGTTACTACGTCTGCAAAGCTAAAAATTCAACTGATGGCATCATGAGTGAAATCCGCAATTACTTAGTTGCCAACCTATTATATTTTAACGTATAATATATACAACAAAGTACACTTTATGAACATGTATGGTTTATTTCATCTCAATACCACGTTCCTATCTGTATTTAAATATTGATAATCTTCAACATAATATTTTGATCACCTGAACTTGTTGTTATAAGTTATGTGGTTGTTGTATTTGGTAACCTCACTTGCTGAGAAGATTGTAAGTTTGATGTTGTTACGGTACATGTTTATGTGGACCAAAAATGATACAGAGATGTGTGTACTTTCCCCAAATAATATAATATTAATAGTTAGTGTTTTAAAAATCCTTAGACAAAAGGATTAGAAGAAAATTGAAGTTGACTAAAAAGAATAAACGAAAAAGAATAAAACAATAAACAAAAAAATGGCTGAGTAATGGTCCAATTAGGTATTGTGTCGATACTAACCTTGATAAATTTAATATACATCCAAGAAGGACGACGTGTACCAATTTTCATGAGTCCATCCAATTATTAATATATATCTAAAATATCTTTAAAATTTTATCAACCAATTTAAATATGTTTTTATCTCCTTATATGCAATGTATCAAATGCCACGTTACTGTAGTTATCTAAAGCTGGGTGGGTCTTGAGCGTCGTCTAACAGTCTCAAAGGTTTGCTTTTTTTACTAACTGGTTAAGACAGGAGATGAAGCGGAATGCGGGTTGATACTAGGTATTAGAGTGTGTATGCATATATACTTACTATTTTCATAAAATGTGGTGTCCTAAATATCGTTGATTGTCCTAATAATAAGACTTAATATTCATCTTGTAAAATAAGGTATGAAGTTAATGGTAAAATAATTGTTCCAATGTATTTTATAAAGGATTATTAAAAGTAATTAGAGATTGGTATAATCATTGTTTTTTTACCGTAAATAAGTTTTCAATAATTAAAGGTTACTGGATTGTGGGATGCCTAAATACAATTTTTAACAGCCAACATTAGCGTTAAATTACTTTTGAACAGATTTAACGAATTTCCATAGTTTTTAGATACCAAAGATGATTTTAAAATATAACAATATAAAATTCTTAACAAAACTTGTAGTAATGATGGCATTTTAAGATTAAAAAAGTGTGTCATTATATTTACTTAGAATATGAATTTTTTATTTATTTTCAACCGATATTTATTTTTCTTGTAAAAGGAATATTATTTTTAAAGAAAAAAGAATTGTTTGCCGGATGACACTAAAAACAATTTTTTTTTTTAATTTTTTGTTTAATTTGGATGTATATTTTTTTGTCACATTGGGTTTATATTTTACTTTGTTATTCTTTTATTCTTTCTTGCAGTGCGAGTTGGACCAGAAATCAGGAATACTATTTATTCATTTATTTTTTGAATTTTCTATGTATTCTCTATATATATTATTTAATTTTGTATTAAATAATAATATTTAAGATTTGAGATTTAAGATATCCACTCGTCAATTACGTTTTCAATATTCGTGGTCACTTCATGCAGGCAACGGGCAAAAAAAATTATATAAATGAAGATTTTTTTTTTTTTTGTAATTTCATAAGACATTCAAGTTTCCTCCAACCACCAATATTATATTCAGCATTTTTAACCGCTAACCGTCGCTATAACAGTGTAAGAGCAAACCATGATACTTGTCGCAATAGAGATAATTAGAGACCACAACCACAGCTTCCGCAGAGATAACACCAATGTTAAACAGAATCTTATAATACAATAATATAAAAAACACACTCCTTCCTCACACAGTCGATAGATAACTTATTTTATAAAGTAGAAACTTGACTACATATAATTTTAAGTACCAAACACCGTGTGGATATTCGGTGCTGTTATTTTGGTCTTGTGTATACTAGTAGGGTTGGAAACAGAAATGAAACCACAACTATACTGTATACTGATCTATACCTGTCTGAGTATAGCACAAGGCTAAGAACTCAGAAGCTCTCCACAAGACGATCTTCCATTTGAACTTGAAGACTCTTAACTAAAATGATTTTTGTAATTAATGCCGTGATCTATCGTATTACTAACGACATCTATTACGACAAAAATATATTCCTTGTCGTCACATATAATTTTTGATCTGACTAATTTAGATCGTTGACATATAAAAACATATAATCTTAACACATTAGGTTAAAGACACGAAATTGTAAACAAAATTATAACACTTACAAATATATTAAATACGACATAATACGTATACATCAGATAAGAGATGATGAAGTGCACAGTAGCTGTAATATTATTTTCTGAGTCACAAAAAAGTTATTTAATTTAACGATTTAGTATTTAATGAAGTTCTTATATTAGTGATATACGAGTATTTAATATGAACATATACATGTCGTTACAATGCTTCGTAACTTTCCAAACAATTAGGTTCTCTAAAATATATTTAAAAATGAGATCACTTATAAAAGTTATTAAATTGTATCTCGTGCCATTATAACAGTTAATGTCTTAATTACAGTTTAAAGTAAGTTTTAGGTATTTGACGAATGTATTTTTATTTATCTTTAGTAAATGCCTGGAAATAAATGAATATTATTTAATGTTTCACCTAAATCACATTTCCCAGCAGTAGTTGTAATCATTTTGTTAGATAATCCTAATTATTCCGAGCCATTGCAGGTAATTATCACTAATTATCGTTCAATAACTTTGACTCTCTCGAATCACAGGATTTATGTTTTTCATAATTTATTACTTATTAAAGCATTTGAATCAACTTATTTCTGTCTTTATAATATATGATCATGTCGGATACAAATATAAGTATATCTATGCATTCACATGAAAACTTTAAATAATGTAAATTAACAAAATATATAAATATATAGAGTAAAAAAACAAAAGTAAGATTATAACTTGAAAAATAATATACAAATTGTTACACACTTCAATACTCACACTGTTTAAGCACATGATAATACATGTTGTTAAATAAGATAAAGTAATGACCAAATAAATTCAACATTAACATGTATTCATGTTAAACTATATCATTGTCAAACTGTTATCGGACTATCAACAATTTACATTATATCATATTATTATGACATGAGATATGAGAACTGATCACTGACCATATAATGTTGTTAATTTAATTTAAGATTCGCATATTTATGTATATTTTTCTCCTTAAGAAACTCCTTTATTAAAGACATTTCATTGAAAACATATCACAAGTCAACAATGCTTTCCTTTTATATTAGATTCCAATCCGTCTGAGAAGTGAGCCTTTTGAATTGAGTATTCTTTGACACTTTATTTTATTTCTCTATACTTATTATAACAATCAATATGAGGCTATTCTTACTTGTTTTGTTAAAGTTGTAAGCAATGATACTGATATATTGAAGTCTTGAAGGACGAATAAGTATTTCAGAGCTGTCTCACTGAGAATTTATGTCATTTAACACTGAACTGTATTATTTATAAAGACTTCGTAACTTATAATATCAAATTACATTCTATCGTTTTACTTAGAGACGAAATTGACCGCGTCCCTTACGACTAAGAATACAGTGATTTTTAAAATATTTTTGTTTTCAGGTTATTAAGCGACCATAATTATAGTATTCTGACCCTTTGTTATTGTTATTGTTATTGCGCCTGTTACGAAAGCATAGCCAAGGGCAATTGTTATAGTAAGAACCAACTTGGTTTCACACGGTTAAATGCTGACACCACGCTTCGAGTATCCTGAAGACGACACCATACGGCTTGCGTTCTCACCATCGATGGGAATCGAGGATAAAATATATTCATTCTTGGGTCAATCGCTGACCTGGAATCACCCTTTTTTAGTATTAATTAATTATAAGTTTTAATTGTAACTCGTTAATATAATTTTATAAAATAATTGTTTTTCTTTGCATCCTTCGCTGCCACCAAACTTAATTGGCGCAGTCGGTAGGATATTCGAGATATATTCGGTACGCTTCGCGTCAAGATTTCCCCTAATATCGGTGCGAGATCCCGCGTGACTAACCGATTTCGAGTATCCGAATCTACATACATCGTGGAGGCCAGCGGAGGTGAATCCGAAAATCGATTCGGCAAAGAAAATCATGTTCATGTAAGTACTCTGAATCTTTCAAGTCCTTACCTATCCTAATTTTTAACGTTATTCTTATCCTTTCAATTTATTTTATTATTCCATTAGATTGTCCAAGTAATTTAATATATAAATACTATTATATATAATTTTTAGAGTGTTAGATTAGTGTTCAAAATTTTTCATCCGAGAGAAAACAGTAGCCGTAGTTTGTGTAAGGGTAGATCTAGCAGGCTCGATACTATAGACGAATTTAGGCAATTAAAAAAATTGTTATACCTAATATTAAAATGTCTCAAGATATAATGGGTGAGATATACAAGTCACTTAGAGTTTTGCCTGATTTTGACGGTAACCCCCATGTGCTAACAAGATTTATAAATTTATGTGATCAATTAGTACTTGCATATTTTAAAACAGAACCGGGTTATGAGTTAACCAATTTGGCCCTTAGTAATGGTATATTAAATAAGATTACAGGCTCTGCAGCTCGATTGATAAATTCCAAAGGTATTCCTGAAAATTAGTTCGGTATTCATAGTGCACTTATTAATAATTTTGGTGACCATCGAGACGAGACCACTTTTATTTAACGATTTATCATTACAAACCCAGAGGTCTTCAACCCCACGGGAATTTTACGAACGTGTTCAAAACTTATTCAGCACTATCATGACATACGTAACGTTGCATGAAACCGTGGCTACTACATTTGAAGCTAAACGTAATCTTTATAAGAATTAACACTACAGTGCTACTTGCGTGGTCTTAAGGACCCCTTAGGCTCTAGGATACGTTGCATGCGTCCCGAAACGATAGAAAAGGCTTTAGAATTCGTACAAGAAGAGCTTAATACATTATATATGCAGCAGCGTGCTGAGGGTTTACCTAATAAAAAGGATAATTTGAATAATCATAATGTGTATAGACAAGACTATTCTATTACTTTACCTAGTTTCTCGGAATTTAAAGAAAATGATGACGTAACCTTTTTTATTCTTAATTTTCATAATTATTTTGATGGCATTATTGGTTTTGATTTGTTAAATTCGTGGGACACTAACATTGATTTTAGACGCAAGAAATTAATTACTAAAAATACCGAATTGCCTATTATTATGTATGACGCTCGAAATACAAATCTTTATGAAGAAATAATACCAGCTCAGTCATCCAAATTAGTGAAATTGCCAATAAACTCCAAGGACGGAGATGTATTTGTTCCTGATCAGATAATAAGTAATTGTTTAATTTCTGATTGCTTTACAAATGTGAAAAACAGTCGAGGTTTAGTACAAATTTCAAATAATTCAAAGAATGATGTAATC
Source organism: Melinaea marsaeus rileyi (assembly GCA_918358865.1). Taxonomy (NCBI): domain Eukaryota; kingdom Metazoa; phylum Arthropoda; class Insecta; order Lepidoptera; family Nymphalidae; genus Melinaea; species Melinaea marsaeus. The sequence continues at coordinate 14,638,767 of OU911086.1, read as the reverse complement.
TTTTCAATGGATCGGCCTATTACAGCTGAGGTATTCAATATTGAATCTAAGCAATTAAAACAATTATCCGATCGTACAAAAGAAGTTCTATCGCGTCTCCGTACAGATCATTTGAACCCAGAGGAAATAGCTAATTTAAAAACCTTATTCGGATGTATTTTACCTTAACGGAGAACCCTTAACATTTACGAACAAAATTAAGCATAAAATTAAAACAAATGATGATATCCCAGTTCATGTTAAAAGCTATAGGTACCCGTATGTCCATAAACAAGAGGTTAGAAGTCAAATCAATAAAATGCTTGAACAAAATATAATTAGACCTTCGGATTCCGCGTGGAGCTCTCCTATTTAGGTGGTCCCTAAAAAGGCAGATGCTTCGGGTAAAACCAAATGGCGATTAAAATTATCCGAATACGATTTCTCAGTCATTTATAAGCCAGGTAAATATAATACAAATGCTGATGCCTTATCCCGTTTAGTAATTCATAACGAAGAACTAAGTTCAATAGCAGTAAATGCATCTGAAAATGACTAGCACTATTACAGCTTCAGAAGCTGATAGAGATAATTCTAATACCCTAACAGTTCATACCGACAATGAAAATCCTATTTTGGAAATCCCGATTTCTGACGAACCCCTAAATAAATTCACAAAACAGCTAGTTTTAACAATTGTAAGCAATATTAAAGGAAGACCAATAGTTTCAAAACCTTTTGAAACACACACACGTATCACTGTTCAATTGTCAGAAAATAATCTCGAAGAAGATATCATTAATGTTATCAAAGAATATGTTCATCCCAAAATTAAAACAGGGTTACTCATAAATCCCCCATTAGCAATGTACTCGGTTATTCCCATAATACAAAAAGCTTTTAAAAGTTCAGCTATGAATTTAATACTAGTTAAAAAGGAATTGGAAAACATAAAAGAATACTTAAAACAACAAGAAATAATAAGCAAATACCACGTAGGTAAAACTAATCATAGGGGTGTTAATGAATGTCATCTCGCCCTATCTCATAGGTATTATTGGCCAAAAATGCGAGAGCATATAACCAAGTTCATTAACAAATGTATAGTTTGTGGTCAAGCGAAATATGATCGCAACCCTATTAGACAACAATTTCGTATTGTCCCTCCACCGTATAAGCCTTTCGAAGTTGTTCACCTAGATTTATTATCTATACAGAGTGAAAAGTTTTTGACTATCATAGATGCGTTTTCAAAGTATGCGCAAGCATATTCTTTAAGGGATGGAACAGCAGTAAGTGTCGTGCAGGCGTTATTAAAATTTAGTACTCATCATGGTATACCATATACTCTAGTTACAGAAATGAATTAACAAATACTCATAATAAGTCTAGAGAGCCCGAAAAGCAATTCTCTCCCGATCAACAAATATCTATTAGAAACCCTTTTGCTGTTCGTCAAAAGATAGCGCCGCGTTACACACATGATACAGTTATAGCTGATCTCCCGATACATATATATACGTGAAAAAAAGGCGGGCCAATTGCTAAGTCTAGATTAAAGAGAGTTCTTAAATAAAACTTGAAAATCTAGATGATGGTCCCGGCATTTTACCTTTTAAAAGGTCCTTGTCGCATAGTGTCTCATTATCACTCATTCTTGAAGTATATCGATATCCACGAATTGCAAGACAAAGTAAATACAGTTCATATCCAATTAAGCAATATAATCTCTAATCTTAATAATAAAACTTTTCTTTGTTTGAGCCCCATACTAACTATTTGAAAGAAAAGCTTCAAGTCGTTATAGAACAATTGCAGTCATTTGAAATTAGGCGCTCTAAAAGAGATCTCGTTGATGGTCTCGGGTCCGTAATAAAAAGTATTACCGGTAATCTTGATTATACAGATGCGTTACAGTTTAATAACGCAATAAGATCACTACAAGAAAACGATAATAAATTAGTTACGGAATTTAACAGTCATGTAAGCCTGACCAAAGATTGGATAACTCAGCACTCTAAAATAATAGATAAAATAGTAGATAATCAGAACAAATTAGCGGAACTAGTAAAAAAAACATTAGTCTAAGTTTGGAAAAAGGTATCTATGAATCCAATCAATACGCTCATTTAGGACAAACTATTCTCATAGTCGATGATAATGTTGACAAGTTGTCACAAGAGATAACTAAGTTACAGAATGTGCTAGCACTTACAAGGACATCCACGGCTCATCATGATGTCATTAGTTTAAGTTCTATTAGAAATATAATTAGAAAGCTACGTAGTATGTATGGTAGTAATAAAGTACTAGATATAGAGGCCAAGAGTATTATGACGTAATACAATTAGGTTCTTATTATGTAGGAAATGAAATAGTTATAGTATATAAATTCCCAATTATAAAATCCCAAATATATAATTTATATAAGATATCCATAATCCCTAACAAAAATCATGAAATTCTTGTTCCCCAACACCAATTCCTTGCAATCCATTTGAAAGATTTCAAGTACATAGAGGCTGAATGCCCGAAGTTCACTAAAGGGTATCTATGTGAAGAGATACACAACACACATAGTCCTACATCGCCGGATTGTGTAACAGCCCTCGTTACTACGCAGCAAAAACTCCCCGAATGTAAACCAGTCACCGTATCCCTACTTACTCGAGAAACTCGACGATCGCCACTACACCATCAGCTTTCCTACTCTTACTAAAGTATCCTGCGATCAAGATATCTACAAGATGTTGCAAGGAAGTTATCTCGCTATAATTCGATATGATTGTTTCATTCAAACAACAGAATTCATCATCTCGAACTTCAACGATCGACTAAAAGGTCAAGCCTTGAAGATAATAGATGTCCCTAATGAAATTACACTCAGTTCAGCAGTACATCTGATATTCAAATTTAGCTCCATTAATTTGACTAATCTTCACGCTACCAATAGAGAGGTTATTCTACAGTCACCAGTAAACTTAAGCAAGAACAACGATATAAGCGTCTACCATACAACAATACCTTTATATGCGTTACTATTCGGTGCATGTGTACTAATTAGCGGCCTTGCATACCGGAAATACCGACTTAAACATACGAAACACACCATCCAAAAAACTCAAAGGGATGAATCAGAACTTCCAGCGCAATTTACAACGAAGGTCTTCAATAGTCGCTGTTCTACGGGGGGAGGTGTTACGAAAGCATAGCCAAGGGCAATTGTTATAGTAAGAACCAACTTGGTTTCACACGGTTAAATGCTGACACCACGCTTCGAGTATCCTGAAGACGACACCATACGGCTTGCGTTCTCACCATCGATGGGAATCGAGGATAAAATATATTCATTCTTGGGTCAATCGCTGACCTGGAATCACCCTTTTTTAGTATTAATTAATTATAAGTTTTAATTGTAACTCGTTAATATAATTTTATAAAATAATTGTTTTTCTTTGCATCCTTCGCTGCCACCAAACTTAATTCGCCGGCGTGTAGTCGCCATTAGCATTAAAATAATTGTGAATTGATATTAAATGTTCCACAGGCATTTACATTTTTGATATTTATTTATTTATATAATATATTCATTTTACTTAAAATTTAATTGCACACAACAATATTAAAGAAAAAGAGACAACCTTTGAAGAACAATGAAAATGATAAGACGGGTTTGTTTACGTGTTTGTTGTTACTTTACTTCATAGTCATATAATAGTGGAATAGTAATCCGCACAACTGTAAGATATATCATAAGCTATACAATATATAAACGGTTTGAGACAACTTGTCTTTTTATTTAAAGGAAAGGTTTAAAATTACTGAGTTGGTTTAAAGTAAAAAATAACTTATTTAAAGAAGAAAAAGTAGTAATTATAATCATTTCTGCTTTTATAAATTTCTTAATTTATGAAACATAAATTTACGCACTATTGACCTTTCAACAATTATAAAAAAAGCAATCCCTAATGAACCTTTAGCATCAGTGAACAAGTTGATTACCTTGATAGTACATGTCCTCAAATATTGCCTTTAGTTTTACAAAATAATACGGAAAATTAGTATTACTTTTATATTGCTTCGGAAAAAATTGTACATTGCGAAGTATCTTCTATAGTACTCATATTATTGTATTATGCATAACAATTACAAACTCTCGGATATAAACTGTTGTCCAATTTAATACATCTAGAAAGTACCTCCTATGATCACACTGATATAAAGAGTGTATAACTAATACGGATTTAACAAAAATATATATAACAAAGTTATCTATAAATAAAACGACAATGAATCCACAAATAAGTACTAATTACTACTTTCAGAATACAATAACATAGTTAACGGAACTAATCATATTTTCATAACAAATGTATTACAGAGTAATACAGAGATTGACAACGAATGTAACTTTATTAATTTCACTTCAAACATCACATCAGGTAGCTTTATAATCTTAAAGTAAGATACTAAGATTAAATACCGGAAACACATCAGTTTCCCGCAATTCCCACGTGCGATATGTTTTGAGAGGAAATCGACCGACAGACAGAATGTCCTTAATTATATATATATAGTAGGCGGATACGACATATTAGAGATAATACATACAACATGGATTTACAATTAACATGATATTTTTAATATATTAAACTGAAATACACCTGTGTCGACACTAACAATAATTTTTGATTGTATTGTGGACATGTTACATGATCCAACATATACTGTATAAAATGTCATCGTCACATGATGATGACCTTGACCTGATGACCTCAGCTAACTGGCGATATTAACTACGGTAAAATATTGTTTGAAATAGGTTTTGTTACACAAAGTGTAGCGATATCATAACGGAGTTTGATAACTGGTATTAAGGGATAACTCTTTTATTTTTCTTTTTTTGTATTTGGAAAATTGTATTTTTATAGGATGAGAGGAGGCCATATTTTTTTCTTGTTTTTGTCTTTAATTGGTATTATTATTGTTATGTATTTTTTATTATATAGATGTTTGTTTTTGAATATTTCAATATATGTTTGTTATTTTATAACTTGATAACAAATTTTCGAACGAAAAGTGTATGTCAGCAAATATTTTAATATGTACTCGTAATATTAGATGTAATTATATTTTATAAATGTTTAATAAGATAATTTGATATTATTATAATATTAAAAATATATGTTAATTAATAAATTCAAAATAATTTTAGTTAATTATTTTAGTACCAATTTTACTTATTCATTATGTTTCTACATTATCAATATGTGTTAGTTACAATTTAAAACTTAAAAGAATTACAACTCCTACACCACATGTGTCATATAATAATAACAATACATATCACGTATAGACTGTGAGATGGAAGGTGTATTGAATTAAGATGACGTAAAATCTTAGTATTTTTTCAATTCCATATCTTCTGAAGTGAGAGTACCGTCGATGAAGTATTTAATTTAATTAAAAATAAACTATCCATTGCCGCCATTACTTTCTTATTTATTTGTTTCATATTATCCTCATCCAGTCTCGCAATCAATTCAATCTTAGTGACTCGTTTCGATACAGAAGAACGGTTTTATAGGAATGAATACCTTCAATTAATTACAGTTTGTGAATGAAGCTGTTATGAAAGCTTAAAACTGTTATGAAAGGTTAACATGGGTAACGAAATAAATAAAATACTTGCTAAACAACATCGTTTACTGTCTTTTAAGAAATTTCACTGTACATCTGTTTTGCAGTCCCGAATCATTAAAATATGATAAACTCCCAGGCGAAATAAAAAAAATGTTATGTAGATAATATACTTCTTTTTAATATAAAAGATTTTGTTTAAACTAACTCTCACAATATGTTTGGAAAATACCTTTAATGAACATATAATTAGGCACACCATAATAATATGTCTTCATATCTCTATCGTATTGATTTAGTTTAGTATTTCAGTACTACTGGTACTGGTGCACCAGCTTTCCAATTATCCTCATATATCCATTGATTTAAAAGTGATCAGATCAGATCAGATAATTAATCAGATCGTGTATCACATGGACCGTACATCTCTACACGCGACGAGATATTAACATCAACACTTCACGACTCACCTAACATAAAGAAGTCACTATATTACTAAAGTATTTATTTATATACCTTAAACAATTTGATAAATACTATGTAATACCTATGTACGTAATGAAGTATACTGTAAAATAAATGTTTGCTAAACATTTTATTTATTACATGTTCTTTTTATTTGATTTCGTTACAGCATACATGAAATTGTCACACACGAGACTGCGTACAATCAGTGCACTTGTTACTGTTTTGATGAAATATCCTATGGGCCTATCTAGTGGAAACGTAGTCCTGCGGACATATGCTTCACTACGCTTCGCTACGCTCAGTCAATAAAATAAATTCGTCCTTCAGTCAATGAAATGTAGTATGAGGAATAAATCCAAATTGAATGTAAAATATTAAAAAACATACAATAACTACAAGCGAGCAAATTATTATTATTTTCATTAATTCTTAATTGAACCGGTTGTAGTCGGTGAAAGAAAACAATAGCAAGAAAACAGTATATCTGAAGATATTATATTATATTATATTATGTGTAACCAAATAACACATTAACAACTTATAATACACTGAAATGATCTGTGTCACGATTGTTATGTGATGAATAATTTACCATTGAATTAAATTAAATATGATCAATATATGTGTAATCATTATTGAGCGAAGCGTTTTACTGGAGACTTTTTACATTCTTTGTCACGAATAGGCTCGAAAACTACTTGACGGAAAATTATGAAATTTAGCAATCAAAAAGACACACATTAGGTGATGGTTTAAAAAAAATGAAAAATGTCATGTCGTTGAGGAATAATCGTGATCGTGATATCCCATTGAAGTCAATAGGAAATTCGTGTGAAAAATTTGCTTTACAATGAAAAGCGCGAGAAGAATTTTTTTAATCGAATTGTACTGTCGCCCAGTTCGATTTTTTTTCGCGCGGGCTCGCTTTACTCAATATGCAATATGTCTATTGGCGCCTAGTTATAATTTCTGTAGGAAACAAAACTCATAGAGGCTAGTTACTGTTAATAAATATTTTATATTCTTTCATCTTTCATATCTTATACTTCCTTCCTATCCTAGCAGCGCTTACATTATTAAGCATATACTATTATACTAGTGTATTTAAAAAAAATACAGTTTTAACGCAGGTCCACATTGTTTCTTATTACTTTCAAGAATGCTGTTAAAAGACGCAAGGAATGTTACTATACAGATACTTTTACATTCCATTCTGTCACGAAGGTTAAGTGACATCTATACATATAGTATACTAATACGGATGCAATATCTACAACTATGTAATACTTAAGGAAATGTTCCATATGTTGCTACGTGTTCATACATACTCGTACAGAACTGAAAACAAGAGATTTTATATTTTGGTCTCTTCGTCTTTTATCTGATTGTTATTTGAATGTTTGTCTTTCCACACATCATGCGAACACTACTGAACGATTAAAAACAATGGTGTGTCTTAAGATCTCTGATTCGGTCAACATGAAGAACATATTTTTGGGAGTTAAATTTCTTTAAAATTTGAATTTTATAGAAATTAAATACTTTAATTTTAACAAAACAGTTCCGATTCCGGTTCCGGTTGCTGGTACCTTTTTCCTGATTGAAAATTTTGCTAAAATTAATATACAGGTTGGGCCAAAAATTTTTGCACTTTTGAAACATGTCTAGAAATAAAAGTACAAATGTTATTTGGTTTATGATTTATTTAACGTAATTATCATTTAATAAAATTTATTTTTTAAAAATGATATCGTCGAGATGTGGTCCGTCTCGTCGTTGGCACTCCTGCAATCAACTACGTAAACTTTGGAAAACTCGTTGACACATGCTGCGAGGAATCGCGGCTATCTCCTCGTGGATGTTTTCTTTTAATTGGGATAGAAACATTTCTTTGACCACCGGTAAAGTCACGTTTGATGTATGGCACTTTGCTCCACCTTGTTGCATCCAAGTCCGGCTATTGTATCTTTCAAATTCATGCAACTGTGGTGTCAAAAACTCTCGCAACATTTTCACGTATTCCACTGAGTTCACAGTTACGTTATTTCCTTGATTATTTTCAAAGAAGTATGGACCGATTATGTTCTTTGCGGATATGGCAGCCCACACTGTCGTTTTTGGTGAATGAAGAGGCTTTTGATGTTTATATTGAGGGTTTTCCGTGCTCCAATATCGACAATTATGTTTATTTCCGTGACCATTAATGTGAAAATGAGCCTCGTCCGTAAACAATACATTCTCAAGGCTAGAGAATCGCCCCAGTATAGTGTCAGCAAATAACTTGCGTTGAATTTAATCGTTTGGTTTCATCTCCTGTACAATTTGAAGCTTATATGGGTGCAGTTTAAGGTCCAAATGCAAGATTCGCCGCAGACTAGTTCTTGGTATAGCAAGAGCCGCCGACCGCTTACGCGTAGATGATTCTGGATCGTCCCTTACAGAAATTTCAACCTCCCGAATGTTCTCTTCGCTTCTTCTTGAACGTGGTCGCCCAGTTTGTTTAATATTCGTTGTCAATCCCGTTTGCTCAAACTTTTTAACCCAAGCTTTAATTAAATTAACACTTGGACACTCACTTACACGTTGTAATCCGTATTCAACTCTAAAGAGGCGTCGTACAGTAACGTAGGAATCGTTGTTTTTGTAAAATTGTTTTACGCAAAAAGCACGCTGTTGTCCCGTGAAGCGCTCCATTGTGACTAAAATTGTATTAAACGACGCACAATTTCCCGCCACCCGCGCGCCCCTTGCTCTCACGGTTTTGGAGAAATCAAGTGTTGCTATTTGCAAAAATTTTTGGCCCACCCTGTATATCTAAATGATATTTGTGGAATTTGATAATTAAATTGTGCTTCAGAATGTAATACAAATAATAATAATAATAATAACATAATGTACAACAATATTTCATTGGAACAGATATACAGTAAGTTATTATAATATTATAATTAAAATGTATATATTATTATTTAGATAATCACAATATTTACATACTTTGAATATTCAGTGGAATATTCAGTACGGGCTTGTTAATATAATGAAAATCCAGGAACATTACAAAAAACATAAAACAACATTTTATTAATTTGACAAGGTCATTGTGTCTCAAATTACATTTTTTAAATAAACATTCGTGTGAATCTGACCATTAAAGAAATCCTCATAAGAATATCTTTAATCGAACATTAAAAAAAATATAAACAATATTACTAAAGGTAAAATATAACAATTGGTTTGGTGAACTGCAACATCACTCTTTGTAATTAGACTTACATACATGTACCAATGATATTTCATTCCACCAATACATTAACATGTAATTATTATTCTCTTTATTTCAATATGTTAAAACCTACTTTTATCCGTTTTAATTTCTTACTTACTCTAACTAATTTCTAACCTCGATATTAATGAGAACTTAAGATTTAGTTATACAAATATAAACAACTGAACAACAACACAAGCTTGGTACAGTGCACCCACAGTACACCACACAGTATACCCATTACAATCATATAAGCCTATTATTACCTTCGTGAAGAAAGCAACGTTAATGTGGAAAATGTATTAGAAGATTGTGAAGTAATATTAACTTTATTTTGTATGTAAAAAGTACCAATTAAAAAAGAGTGTACTATAATAGTGAACAAGTATAGAGGTATCCAAACTGTTGGTGAACTTAACATTTAAAGATGAATATAAATATATATGTTATATATAACACATCTGGTATTGACGATGAATATAATTATTGTACCAATACAAATATCTCTTTGTAACGAAATATAATTGTATAGAATAATCAAAAATATACATTAAAAAATAATAATAATAATTTAAGGCAAAACAAGTTTACATCACAATAAAATAATTGTGGTGAGTGTGTTTTTTTTAATAATTTTTAGAAATAGTACAAATAAAAAAAATAAAAAAGATTACACTTTAGATTTATTGTTTTGCGTTTTCATGAACGGTTTGGATTCGCAATTAGACCTTACGACGGGTAGGGTCTATGGTGTTGCAGTCGGGATTCACGGTTTTTTATTATCAAGGTAGGACAGGTCAGATAACTATTACTTGTTAGTAAAGACATAATACTTGAAATAGGAGCGTAGAGACAAATAAAGGAACGATTATGAACATAGATATATAATTTACAGACACATCTTTGGAACAAAAATATACTCGTAGTCCAATAATTATTTTCATAATATCTAAATTGGTTTCAAATAATGAGAAATATTATTATGCTAAATTATTGGGAAAAACACAAATAATTATTGCGTTTATTTTTTAAGATTAAAAAATTATTCCATTTAATTTCTGCAAAAACTGTTTAAAACTGTGAAACAATTTGCAGACTTTTGGACAAATCTGATAAGAAGCTAAATTTCTTGATTATAACACGGAGCATTAACATTAGATACGGCACTAAGATATATTTAATATTTATTTAAAACTTAGTCTTGTTATTGTTGTAATGTTTACTTTTAAATATATTTTAATTTAAATAATAATTATAATTATAAACCATTTTACAATATTGTTTCCCATTTCTATAGATAATAACGATTATTAAAGAATATTTCACATAATATTTATTTGAAACTTGAATAATATACATTATACAAATTAATAAAGTACCGCATCCATTATTATATTAAATGTACTTCTTGTATCCAGTAGTACGTATACCTTATCTCTGTATAGTCAGTGCTGTAATTTTAACGAAGATATTTGTATAACACTATTCACTAAAATTTTAGGCAAAGTGACCTAGTTTATAATTATTGCTTGTAGAACTCAAATTTAAAGCAGAACTTATAACTTTTAATGAAATAATTAAAACCAAAACGTGAAATTAAAGCGGACGATATTTTACAAAAATTCTTGGTTAATATATTTAAGTTTCAAAATTATCATTTGAATATGCATTTCCAGTTACAAATGTTCGGATACATTTTATTTGATTCACTTAACGGTTATTTTGTTTTTTGAATATGCTTTAAAATAACTAACTTGTATTGTCTCCTTGTTGTTGAGTGTTCATCATCTGGTTGTCATCTCATCAACCGAACGGTGCTCAGACCTTCCATTGTTTTGAAAAGGTAAAATTTAACAATTTGAGTACTGAATTCACTACAATTATAATAAACAAAATAAAACCTTGATAGATACTTTTTAATATTAAATTAAAATCAATTTTAAATGTTATTTCGATAAAATAAACAAATGCGACGAATTAATTGATCACAATTTTCGACATTTTATTGTATTAGTATAGTTACATATTACATTTATATTTGATATATAACTATAAATTTATATTTGAGTCTCGCTTGAGTATTTATTCAGAGATCGGTGATTCGATTCCTTCGTGGGACAATTATTTATATTTGCAGGAGAAATTCTCCGCATCACGGGGTTTGTTATCTAACTCTTTTAACTTTCGCTCACTTTTAAGAACAGTCCAGTAGATTAAAGACATCTCGGATTCTTGTATTTGTTATCTTTTTTAAAATATATTACATAAAATTTGAAGAAAATAATTGTGCGATATACAATTATTTTTTTTATATCTTTCTATATTTTAAGGTTTAATTTATTGAGGCACAACCAATTAAATCAGTGAATGAATTATAAAAAATAGGACAATATTTGAATGAAATATTGTTTTATTAATATAAATATTGGCGTTATATATTGTAATGATCTGGTGAGTTCTTCCATCCGTTAGTTGTATTCTTAAAGCCAATAACGACGACTTACGACAACTGCCCTTCTTAAAGTTACCGAAGACATCCGCGAATTGCCATGGATAATAAATGTGTGACTGCATTAGCTCTCATTGACTTTAGTAATGCCTTCAACACTGTTAATCATGATCTTCTCCACGCTCTTCTCTCCCGAATAAATATCTCAGACTCTGCCCTACAATGGTTTTCTTCCTATCTTCGAGGGTGCAAGCAGTCTGTACGCATTGGACAGAAGCAATCTGACTGGTGTGAGATCACTACTGGCGTTCCTCAAGGCGGAATATTATCTCCCTTACTGTTTTCGACATTTATCAATTCTATTACTTCCTTTCTTAATTAACACTATCACCTTTACGCCGACGACTTGCAGCTATATCAACACACTAATGTCGCTAGTTTTGTTCAAACTATTTCCTCCATTAATTCTGACCTTATGCGCATATCTTAGTGGGCCGATCGATTTGGCACATCTATAAACGCTTCCAAATGTCAGGCGATTATTATTGGTAGCCGACAGCAACTTGCTAAAGTTAATGACAGTTCTTCTAATTTAAAATTTAATAATATTTATAGAAATATTACCGAACGAATATTAGAACGGTATAGACCGTTTTACCACAACGTAAAAAATCTTGGCCTAACTATGGATCGTTGTCTTGGCTGGAGCTGTCAAATAAAAGAAGTGTCTCGGAAATTTTATGGTAGTTTACATTCACTAATGCGCCTCTAACATTTTCTTCCCATTAAAACTAAAATACAGCTTACAGTTTAAGGTTTCGCCAACAATTTACTATAGCCGATAATTGACTACGGTGATGTTTTCTACGTGAATTTTAACGAAGAGTTGCTCAACAAGCTTGGTCGCATGTTGAATACTGCTATAATATTTATTTTCAACCTTCGAAAGTTTGACCACGTTTTGCGTTATCGCTCGCAATTAAACTGGCTACCGATACGCGAACGTAGGTACACGAGAATTCTTAGCACCTTATACTCTATCCTTTACAATCCCTCTTATTCCAAATATCTTTTAAATAAATTCCTACTTCGTACGCATGCCCACGGAAGGCCTCTGCGCTTGAGTGAAAACCAACTCCTTATTGTTTCCACTCATCACACTGGTTTCATATCTGACTCCTTCTCAGTTGTCGCTGTCCGACTCTGGAACCAATTACCTGAAAATATTCGTAAGGTACCTTCACAAAACTACCTTTCTTTCTATGAAATAACTTTTAAAATAATGTTTAAAATTGGAAGCCGTTCTATTTTGAAGTTAATTCTACTTATTTAAAATTCAAAAATGAAATAATAATTCAATTTATTAAATACTTTCGCTCAAGTTGTTAACAACCATTGCCTCCGGTCGAGCGGCGGTTAATAACTCTACCGTTTGCAAAATGACATGTTTTGTTAAAAATATATATTTTTAACAAAACTTATCATTTTGCATATAAACAAATAAGTTCTTCATTTTTAGTTACTGTTATGCTCATGTAAGTAAACAAATATTTTCATAGTTTTACTCTATTCATTATATTTCTAAAGATATATTATCTATTGTCGTTAGGAGAAATAAGAACAAAACATTACATACAGATGTTATATTTCCTTGCATTAAGGAATAGCTGATTAGACGACGATGCAATATATCAAAACTAACGCATTACAATCTGAGAATGTAATGATGGAAAATCAGAAAACTTTGTTTGTGCAACTTGTAATTACATAAAGATTTCAAGGATATTTCATTTAATAAAATCTATTTTATTTTAAACCTCAAGGTTCAACGTGTGGCAATAAGCTTTATAACTTACTTAAAAATAATCAATTGTTAAATCATAATTACCAAATTTGAATTTTCTTGTATTCTCTAACATACATGTCTCTCTGGTTGTAAACACCGTCAGCAGAGTTAAACAAAGTTGAGTAAAAAGCTATCTAACTAATAATAAGTGTCAGATTCAATATCGACAATGGTTACATTCTCCATTAAAATTAATTTAATATTTAAATTAGTACTAAATTAAAGTAATAACTAGTTTCCATCATTCAACATTATTTTAATTACCTTCTCAAGTTCTTCGCTACTGTTTATTAATAACACATTAAATTGAATGCGATGATAGAAAACTAATTTACACTGCTCGTAAATTAGGAATTCAATTAAATTATACATAAAATGAAAAATAATAATGATTGTAACATAATTTTTATTGCAGGGAGTAATGTTGTTTATTTATTATTACAAACGTTGTTAGTAACAGTGATTAAGTACTTTTATTAATTACCGTTTCAGATATTTCACATACAATGATACCATCACAACAACAAGGTCGTCTTTCCTAATAGAGTATTATAATATAGAAATAAGTAAAATAAAGTAATATATGAATGTTACAAAAACAAATAAATAATTAAACTTAACTCTATTCTATGTTAATTGCACTTAGCAACTTCCAGTACCTGTTTTGATGATAAGGTCTATTGAGCCTGAAGGGGACTACAAAAACAGTTCGTCTGCTATCGTGTTTCAGAGCCCCTCGTACAAATTATTATATAAATAGTCGTATCCTGTCCATTAAAAAGGTTAATGGTATGTAAATGTTAATTTGTATATATATCTCAATATTAACTTAAATCTACATTCCTTCAATAAACCAAATAATTTTAAAACATGTGATTATGTGTTTATCGAAAACGCTGTATTTAATTATTTAGTAGAATTAAAACTAATCCAACAAATTTCAAATCGCTGTTAATATCAAGCACATCATGTATTGTTTTTTAGAATTTGTATTAAAAAATATAAAGAAATTATCAGTATTAAAAAAATTTGTCCTATAAATAGTTCGTACAAAACGCGTTTTGTTTGTTTAAAGAGAAAATGAGAAGTGTATGTGAATATGTATTTGGTCCACAAACCCAGCAGAGTAACGTACAGAGCACACTGTCTCTGTCTGATCAAACTGTCTGCACTTCGAATGGCTCAATATGCTTTGACACGATTTGAGTTTGATAAAATCTTAATATTGCTATGTTGCATTCGAATTGTTATTAGTGTATTGATTGAGGAAATTAAATTTTAAACGAAATTATAGAAACAAAGTAATTAACAATCGTCTTCTTCACGTAATGTGACGATTAGTATTTAAATATTTATTCCTTACAATAATTGACGACGTTTCCACCAGATAGGCCCATTCTGCTATTTTTCCGTATGTATGTCAGTACGTTCGTCCCGGCGTATTTTTCATCCTATCGTCACGAAAATCGGCAGGCGTATTCTTTGAATTATTTGAATTTTTATGATGAGCCGTTTTTTTGATTGGGCGAAAAAATCCGAAATAGCGGCTTTTTTTAGTTTGTTTTTCGCGTAGCATGAGCAATTTTCATCCGATCGCGTCGCCACAAAAATTGGTGATCATGTTCTTTGAGTTATTGATTTTTTTTGTCTGGCCATTTTTCTTACTGAAAGGAAAAATTTAAAATGGCGGTGGTTTGAGTTTCTGTTTAGGCGTAGCAGGCGTGTTTTTTATGCAATCGTCACGAAAATTGGTAGCTGTGTTCTTTGAATTATTTACATTTTTATGTCGAGCCGTTTTTTTGCTTGGGCGAATAATTTCAAAACTATCACGTAGTGTACAATTTTAGGTTGAGAACGGGTTTAGAAGGAGGTCCATAAAAGTTTTTATTTGGATTGCAGTAAGAAACTGATTTTTCTTAAGTACAGTATGTAGTGCTCTTGCGTTATGCTCGTGAACGGGTGCTGCTTGCGGTGACTGGTTGTGTAGCAGGCCTATTTTTATTTTTTATTATTATTATCATTATTTATTTTTTTTTTGCTATTATTATTATAATTTATTTTTTTTCCATTATATTGCGACGGTTCTAGTTGTTCCAAAATAGCTTTTAAGATTGATATTTGTGAAACAGTGATCACAATATAAAAAATATATATCCGGCTGAGTTTGTTGTGTGGTTCTTCTCAGACTAGGACGCATTTGGAACCCTCATAGCTTTAACATTAAGTTGGACAGTGCTTTTACAGAAGGGCTTATTACGATAAATCTGGTATCGAAATAGGCCCTCCTGACGTACACAAGTGATCACTGATAATGATTCAATGTGGAAAAGATATAAATAAAAATAATAAAAAATAATATATATGTACGACTAATAGAAATAGTAATTTAAAGAGTACCTTACATATTAGACGAACATTCATGTATTATATACGTATTCAACATCATTAAGGTTTTTCTTTCATCCAGTATTCTATTTGGACGCCATTATAGGGACGCTAATATATTATATTAAGGGCGTGTGACATATTTGTTGTTTACAAGTTTATTTCGCTTTTATTATTACATAAAATATTAACGAAATCAATTTTTTCTTACGTGTTATCACACAATGTAGTAACTGGTGATAGGAATTAATATTTTAATTAACACCCGAAATATATAAGCAATGTTAAATTGGAATCATTCGTTGCAATAAGTGCAATCTTTTATTTTTTATTTCTATTACAACGTTTACAAAACTTGTCGTTCTGTGAACACTAGACTTCAGTACGTTAGGGGATTAGATAATGTTTTAAGTGCCTTTGCCAAAAAGGAATAAATATACCTATAAGTATACCTTTGTACATAACTACCGAACGAAATTTGGCTCCACCAAATAACAACGGAGTTATTCAACTTTGAAATTTTTGATAATTCGCCATTTTGGATTTTGAAATAACAAAAAACACCTTAGATTTCGGCAAAAAATACTTAGACGAAATTTCAACCCGTTAGCTGCCGCAAAGTCCGTTTTTGTGGTACGGGTCAGAAATCCGCCATTTTGAAATTTTTCGCCCAAGCAAACGGCTCGACATAAAAATTTAAATAATTCAAAGAATACGCCTGCCGATTTTCGTGACAATAGGATGAAAAATACGGAACAAACATGCTGAAATACATGCGGAAAAATAGCAGAATAGGCCTATCTAGTGGAAACGTAATCCTTCGGACAAATGCTTCGCTACGCTCAGCAACAACAATTAATATATGTTTAACTTAACAACACGCCGATTAGGATCAAACAAAATAGAACATTGATTATTAATATTTAAGAACTTTTGTAGTTTTTTTAAACCTCAATATTTTTACATCAACCTTTTTAAGTTATTAATTAACACATACATAGTAAAACCTATTTTTTAGTCTTATGTATTTTGCTCTATTGATAAACTTAAAGTTTAACGTATGGTTTAAAGGTAAGGTGCAGTAATATTTTAAAATTTAAATAATGTTTTAAATAGAACTTTAATAAAACAATAAATCTGTTTAAGGTCTATTTCCATTTTATCGTAAACAAAATCACATAAAAATATAATGAATTAAATCAAATACATATATAAGAGGAGGGGAGATTCGTTCTTCAACAAAACCATCTCTTTCACTCCTGATAATTGTTAATTATTGATTTTACAATAAATAATCAAACTCTAACGGTCGTTGAATTAATTCTTTATTATGTAATAATATAAATTCTTTTTAATTAGTCAACAGCTTAAACAGTTTGTCGATCTTGTCAATCACCAACTTATAATAAAGTGTTGCTTTTCGTTAGTTCTTATGTACATATTTTATTTATTCAATTGCTTAACAAAAAACCTTATTTTCTGTTCGATACGACGATCAGTTTTCACCAGAATGTTAAAACTTGCTCTTTTTAATCAAAATAATCAATAGAAAGCATGTACTTAGATACAAGTTAAATTGATCACTTTTTATTTTTAATTATTTAGCATATATTTTACAAGCGGAACACATGTTTAAAATGTTAGAGTTACTTAAATTGTTACAAAAGTTGTTGCATTATTTCAAATTCAAAACGCATATTCACAATTACAGTTTTCTCATCTAAAGTTGGCGACAAAACAAGTTCAAATGTATTTATTAATATACACTCTTTATATTGTCAAGCCTACTCACATTATATTTCTATTGTATATTTCAAGTCTGAATGTCAAAGAAACTTCGTTTCATTTATTAGATTTCCAGGTTTTTAAATTGCAGGCATTTATAAAAATAGCCACAGACTACGTTAAATCAACTCATTTGTTTTATACAGTATTATAATTTTATCATTACTTTAAGATACTCTATATAAAGGTATTACTATCATACGTTATCTGTTAAAAATACTACATGGGAGAAATATTGCCTTCAATATACTTTCTATTGAGATAGCGAAGATTACATTGGAAATCCCTAAAGAAGACTTTTATGTCCGTATGTGGAGCGAAATGCTCTGAAAATCTATACATATAAATAAAATTGAAGTATCTGTTTTTAATTTCAATTTTTTTTTACGAAATACATATGAAAATTTATACGGTACTTACAAAATAAAACAATAAAATAAAATCTCTGTTTGTTCCAGGTAATCTCTGAAGCGACTGAACTGATTTTGACAGGACTATCACTGATAGCTGATGTTACAAGGAGTAATTAAGCCTAGTATTATGTTGAAAAACATACTCCGCGTGAACAAAGTCGAGGGGACAGAGATTTCGATAGTTAACTTCAAAAAATAAGAAATATGAACGTTTCTTTAATATATTTCGCTAACTATGATAAGTCGTGTATATTAAAATATTTAAAAATCATTAGTATAGTGTGGATATGAATCAATTTAATTTTCGTTTCACTCAAAATACCACTATAATTTTATGAGATAACAACTTACGCCTTTGAGAAACAATCCTCTATATACTATACCTATAATGAGGCTTTTTATTAATGCCATATCTATTACAGGATACAAAATCACCAAAAGCCAGCGCTTGGTATTACGTGCAACATTGTTAGAACTACACAAATACGTTGTTTAGTACTACTCTCAAATACTTCTGACAAATTCATCATTGTTATCTTCTATAACATCTGTCTCATTTTCTGTGTCATGACTTAGTAATTTTCATTGTTTTTTTTTAACATTATTATTATTTCACGCTCGCTATTAACCGTTCACTTGTAGACATCGCGCCTCTCAGCGGACGACTGACGGCACTAACGAAGTGTTATAATTGTATAGCAGGCATTGGCCTGCTTACCTTTCCCTCCTCGCTGTTGGCACAACTTGATTCAATAACATCGTGAAATAATAACAATCCTTTTATTATTGATGGAGTGTGCTGTTTAAAATAATTGTTATTGCTAATTAAATCCCCTTAGGTAGTTAAAGAAGTACTTTACTTAAACCAGTGAAGTTTGTTATTCTTTGTTGTTTTTTGTTGTGAACCGGTTTGAAGCTACTTTTGAACTAGCAAGTTTTCATTCTAAATATTTATTTAAATTTTCATTAAATGAAAATTATTTAAATTAACACTTTGTCTATACACCTACAATGTAATGGACATATTTGATTATGTCTTTAGCTTAGTACACATCATATGATTCATTATTTTAACTTGTGTCATACAGACAATATTTTATTCTATTTTTTTTTGTACAAAACTAGTATAAAACTCAACAAACATTAATTTGATATTGTAATGTTTTGTATATAATATTTAAAAGGACATACAAATAATATTTTCTTAGATACATTAAAATATTATATAAAATCTTTAAAATGTTTTAGTAATAACAATAAGCCTTTGTATTTCCAAAAAGTTCAGAAATTATTTATGCCTTAAAAACCATTAATGAACTTTTAATTTGTCATTGGATCCCCACACTGGGTACAGGCCGCCTCCAGCTTACACTACGTTTCTAGCTTTATTATTTGCTTTGCTGCATTGTTATCCTGCTACTACTATTATTTCATTACTCCCTCTATGTTTTAGACGACCCCTTTTTATTTTACCTGTTGGCCCTTTCCAACGATATATAAAATGAATTATAATAATAAGTGTTCTCTTTTTGTTTAATTTTTATTTCTTAATTATTAAAAACCATCATATATTTTACCAAAAAATTAAAGATTCCAGTTTTGACTCCGTAGTCGCAGCATGCAGGCGCTGCGCAATACCACTAGACCACGGCACACTTTTAGATGAAAGAAACAAGCAGGCTAGTTAGCACCAATATATCTAACAAAAAACTGTTCCTTATATTACCATATACGGTAATGTTCTGGTCAAATATAGTAAAAGCAGAGTCACAACTTTTAAACACTGTACTATTATTCCTCTCACTGCAGTTTTCTGTTAAATTTTAACTTGTTTTTAAACAGTCGATGGTCCACTTGTTATATTTGACTGCTATAATAATAATTTTATTTAAGAACAATCATTTTAACCAACACTTTTATTTTGATATGACATACAAATTCAAACACTACAATTATTATTAATACATATTTCTTTAACACATCAAAAATGCAACCAAAAAAATGTAAATGATTTTCATTAGCTCTTTCTCTTCTACCACTTTTAAACGGTTACAAAGGGTTTTCATTTTAAATTCTTTGCTACAACGTATGAAATACTTTATTAAAAACTGCCGCTTACATTATTATATTTAAATTTCTTTAATTTAATTGAACTTAAACCAAAAATGTTTTTACTAGGGGTGAAATATGCTAAATTTGAAAATAAAATTTGTTTAAAATTGTACTTCTGATAATGAATTAAAAATTATTATTTCATTACAAGTCAGAACAATTATAACGCTTACTAAATTATACAATAATTTTTGTCATTATGTGTTTTACTATTCTTTAAATAAAGTACTTTTATTCTTTACAATGTTATTCTTTAAACAAAGCAATATATCTGCATCTGCGTTGAGACAGTGATAAGAAGCTTGACTTAAGTCGAGGGATTTCAAAACCAGAACAAACCACTTCATTATGCATTCAGATATCTCATATCCGACATGTTACATGACTATATATATAATAGATATACAGTGTCTTATATATGTACAATATGATAATAGATGAGGTAAATAAAGTTTATTTTTGTGAAGTAATAATTTTAGAGACACAAATGCCACAAAATAAAAAGTGGCGATAACTTAAAAAAAAAACTTTAAAATGTTTTAAAATTGAGACAATTCTTATTCATTAAAAAAACAATAGTTTCAGATATTGGCTTTTCCCCAATTCCCGCCTTAGGAGATGTTGTAATGTTCTACCTAACCTTTTACAAGCTTTAATAATAATCGAAATATTTTTAATTTACGCCTACACCCCTTCATAAGAGATTTTTCATAAAAATATTCTAGGAATCCTAACAATAAACCCATTACTAGCTTTATTCGCGTTGGTAGCTTTGGAGGTAGAGTCTAAGGAATTAATAAAGTGCTTTAGAAAAAAACTTTGAATACAAATTAAATTCATACTTTTCAAAAATAGTCACAAGAAACCTTACAAATTTTCAGTAATTATTATTATTAATTATTATAATTTTTTTCATACTAAATTGATTACTTTGCTTAAAATTATCATCATCTCAGTTCCAGAATATTAAATTAAATTATTTGTTTAGATATGAGCTATATATTTAATTAGGAATAAATTACATAACTTTATTTAAAATTGTTGTATCTGGTATTTGTGAGGAGATTCAAAAACTTACTCATTTAGATAAACTTTAATTATATAAGCTATATCATAAGCTTTCAAATACACTTACATTTAGTCTTATTGAAGACGTTCCGTTATTAATTCAGTCACTAGTCTCGACTCGCCATGGCTCAGGTGTTGCGTGATCTAATGACTGTTAATCTCAGTCTGAAAATACTTTGTGTGAAATAATGTATGTAACAAACTGGTTTTTTATTTAATATTTAACTATCTTTTTCGATAAATATATAAACAAACTAACTTTTTGCATATATATATATATATATATATATATATATATATATATATATATATATATTAAAAAGAGAGGCCAGTAAAAAACAAAAAAAAAATTAATCTCCCACTTTAGTCGGCACGGCTAATATGTATGTTAATGTTAAGCAAGAGTCTTCTTAAAAAAATGCATTTTAGCATTTTCATCCATTTATTCTGTTCTTCAGTTAGAGAACTCTTAATATTGGTAACATGAAGCCTCTCTTATTGTATTACGGATATCTGTCATTACCTACCGGCTCTGTGATTATTATCATTATACAACTCATTACGAGTAGTATTCATCCATAAATGTCATAAATTATAATAGATTTTAGAGATTAATTTAGCTTTAATCGCTTATGAAGTAAATGTTCTTATACTGCACTCACATTATGTAATAATAGGTTACTTAATTAGAGTTAGAGAGCATAGAGCTATGTTATATATTATGTGTCAAGGATTAACTTTGGAATGGAAGCGTTAATTTTGATAAATTGATGTTTTTGAAAATTTACGGCTTCTTTGGAATCACAATATATTATATGTATTATGTTAATATGTATAATGTTTATATAAACATTAACATAATTAATATTTACTTTATATTTTAAAGCTATGTAGCTTTATAACAGCAATGTTTCATTAAAATCTATTTGCAATGGAATGAAATTAATTATAAAACTTCTCAAGCTATCAAATATTTTCGCAGTAAAAGTTGAACAATAAGTCGTAAATCGCTTAACAGGAATAGTTTGAGTTGGTCAAAATAGTTAATACAGGAATTTAATTTACGGTATAAGATGTCAATTTGGGGTAACTTTGACACATTGTTGACGAGCTCCAGTTAACTGGGGACCAAACCAAATTTACAGTGAAATTTCTTTATAGAGAATAAATGATTGTATTAAGACATTCATAATTTTATTAAATTTCAGCTATTGACTTTTTGAAACTTATTGTATTTATTATAACCAAATTTATTCTTATTCATATTCGGCTTCGGGAACAGCTTGAGGACGTGTTAAATGCTGCAAATAATACAACGAAAACATAAAACAGTCTTACACTATGTCTTTATTCACTAATTCTAATGGATGGAATGACATTTATAAAAATCGTTTACTCTATCCTACCGAGTCGTTAAGAGAGTTAAAAGAGATTGCAACGGTAATTAAATATTTACGAGTCCGGGTGAGGATAATTTGAAACAAATTAAATAAGAAGCTAATGGCGGCAATTTAAAACTTTATTTTAAATTAAATGAAACACTCAATCGTCGGTACTCTCACTACAGAAGATATGCAATTGATAAAATACTAAGACTTTACGTCATCTTAATTCAATACGCCTTCCATCTTACAGTCTATACGTGATATGTATTGTAATTATTATGTGGAACATGTAGTGTAGGAGCTATTTTTTTTCACGTTTTAAATGATAAAATCATAAATATTGATAATAAAAAAAATTCAGAAGTAAATATAAAACACAAGTATCCAAAAAGTAACACTTTTATAATGATATAAAAATTAAATGATAAAAATTAAACCAGTTAAAGATAAAAACAGAAAATAAATATGTTCATCTCTCATCGTACAAAAATACAATCCAGATACAAAATGAGAAAAATAAAAGAGTCAACCCTTAATACCAGTTATCAAATTCTGTTATGATATCTCTACACTTTGTTTAACGTATCCTTTGTAACGAAATCTAATTTAAACAATATTTTTAGTTAATGTTGCCAGTTAGTTAATAATAATTTAAAAATAAATCTGAAACACTAATAAAAGATCAGTCATTGTTACAAGTTATTAATTATATTAATGAATTATAGAGTGTTTAGACATTTTTTCTGAATGCTTTTATTATTTCTGACTCCTGGTTAGTTTATTACCTTTTGTTTTATTAATTTAAATACGTCAATAAGTTATAATGTTTTAATGTGACATATTAGTTTGTATTAAAGTATGTTTAAATGGACCTTAGAATAGTTTAGACATTAATTCCGGTTGTGGCACTTTTCATTGTTATTGTATTCTGCAAAATAATAAACATTGGTTAGGATTTATTAGTCTCGATAAAGACCATTATATCGAAGTGAGCGGCGACAAGGAAGCTTTATTGTAAAATTGCGTCGGTTCCCGGAGGCAGAAGTTCTAATCATTTCCGTGTTGACGATTTTGTATTCTGTATTAATTTAAAATATAAATAAACTTAACCTGTTTAACATGTTTATAGAAAATCTCACTCATTAAGTATGTTTGTCTCACCATGTATCTATACATATAAATAAAGTTGTAGTGTCTGTGTGTAATTCCAAATTAACAGGTTTTCACTAAATGCAATGAAAGTACATACGGTACTTACGTAAAAATCCATTTTTAAAATTGTAGTCTGTCTGTCTGTGTAGATGTGTCTGTGATAGTCGCACTTAAAATATCTAACAACATTTAAAATTTCAATTTAATTTCAAATCACAAAAGTTATATTTCTGCAGATTAAGTTTGCTTTAACAGATTGCTGGTAATTGTGAATGAAATTTGAAATTGCTTTTACATTTCTCTTCCTTCGTGCTTAAAATAATTTGGTATTACTTCCAAATTTAAACCATACAAAATTTAATATTACGTTTCAAAGCTAATATAATCCGGTCTTTAATCGAATATGGTCAATTATTGTCATGATGTGACAATTTTTTTTTCACAAAACTTTGGTAATGTTTTATCGGTTTACAACATTACCGTACTCATGAAGTGATACGACATTACAAAATAATTTATTTAATGAGTACTTACGAAGTTCCAAATAGAACATTGGTATTTCCACTGCGCCAGTTATTAACCGCTGACATTTAATTTGCTTCTTTGTATTCTATTCTACACTTTTTCCTGTAAGTATAACAATTTTGTTATTCATAACATATTACAGATAACATAAGATAAGTGAACTAATTGATTACAACAACTACATGTCGTATCGTTTTTGTCAATTAAAAATATCCATGTGTTATTCTGAAGGATGAAACTTATTACAAACTTTATTTAATGACTAATTGAGTCACTCACTTAAAACAAACACTCACCCCGTCATTACGTTGTACAAATATAATTATACTGTTATTCTCATCCAAGGAGTTTAACGCACAAAAAAAATCTTACACTTTGAAGTTGTTCTTAAATACTAGGATCCGCCAAACGTGCGCGGCGGGTGAGCTGAGCCCCTCTTCTTTCATCTGAATAGCTACAGGAAATATCGATTTATTAGGACTAATAGTCACCTTTTAGCTCAGCACATTGCTCGCACGCGCAGGGCAGCTCTAATGTATAGTCTATGGCAGGAGTGATCTTTTTTGATAACTTTTGAATGGCTAAACATTTTTTCAATCTGTTTTCGCTATAACATTCTCGTTAGGCTCATATATACATGAGAAAATTTTTAGCTAATTATCTCGTCGCATTCTGGAGACAGCTAAACATAAAAAAAGGTCTCCCAAATGGTTAAGAGCTTCGCTTACGCTCAGCTCAAAAATGTTTAAAAAATAATCAGATATTTTTGTTAATTAGTGTAACTCTTATATTATTGTTTTTAAGTATTGATTAGTTATTTACCTTGATGGACTTCGTTGCTTCGTGGTTATTTAACATTATAGGATACTAAAGGTTGTTTTAAGTGTAATTGTAACGATATTGTATTTATTAAAAACCATATATTAATTATTTACACATTTCACAAAGTGACAACACTGACAATGATATGTCAATCGAGTATCTTGTGACTAAAGTTCAGGTCCTCCAAATACCGATGGTAATTTCAATATTTTCTATGTTATTTATTAATATGTATTTGACCTCTATATAAGCTTATAAATTAATATCCATGATGCGTCCTCTGGGTTATGATTTACAGACAATAGATTCACAATTCCTCAGATTGAAAATTATTTTACTAGAGGATAATGTTAAATAAAACTAATTAATAATATAAAGAATTACATAAATTATAATTTTGGTTAGTTCAAATTTCATCGGAAATATATTATCATATTATTCATCAGACTCGTGACAATTTTCTGCGTCACAGAACCTCTTTTAACGCAAAATTATATCACGTCATTATCATCCCACAATATTTCCAACTGCTCGAGCCATGCGGTCGTTTGTCATTTCCAACATATAAAACATATTATACTGTGGTTTTAATGAAATTATCAACCGCTCCAGTCTTACCTCTCTGATAAAAAGAAAACAAAATGGGTCCCGCTCCGTTTTAATTTAATTTGTAAAAAAGATTTGTTACAAAGCTTTTGTTCCTAACCCTTCATTGTCAACATAAAATTATGAACAATGTTTTGGTAATTTTTGGTTCAGAAAGAAAGAAAAAACTGTTAGTTATACATAGCAACGGTTTGTTGCTTAGCTTATCGTATAAAATAATAAAAGAATAGTAGATTATAATACAAGACATTAGATTCTGTGTATTCTTTTAGGTAAGTGGAACCCCCAAACACACCCGTGTAAAATGGTCTTGAGCGAGTCCAGGGTTGGAACCCGCACAGCTTTACAATTATCAACGTCAATGTCAAAATGACAAAATGTCCTAAAATATTCTCTTATACATTTAATGATTCGGAATCAAATAATTTTCTTTTATCATTAGACAATTGGTACAGTACGGTAACAAACACTTATATGTATTTTACAAAATAGTGGTAGCAGTTACCTGCTTCGAATGAAACAATGGATTGGTGAATAATATCACTAGGTCACTAGACACCGGACTATAATCTTTATTTACCAAAATGGTAGTTTCATTGTCCAACTAGACAGTCCACCGAGGGCCTCTTCCATTTTATATAAGCGTTGTAATAATAACAAATCAGTTCAATATCCTCTGTTTATAGAATTTTACAATTTATCTGTTAGAATATTATCAAGTAGTAAAAAGTATTTTATTTTTGTAAAATAATTTGTGATATTGACATAACAGTAAAAACATTAACAAAGAAAAGAAACAATAATTTGATCCTCAACTTGTCCGTTGTTGTTATCCGCACCCTCATCTGACCACCAAACACGACACATGCGGAAAGCATTTACTAATAAGTTCACTGAATGTATCCCAGTCACGTGTTGACTGTAACAAAATAAATTTATAACTATATAACACCACATACAATAAATGAAATGCTTATTAAAAAATATTTTTAAGATACTTAATAATATAGGAATTACATATAAATTGATTACAAAAATGTGAAATATACTTAAATCACTAAATAATGTAGTAATGTAATGAAACAATAATTTTACAGGAGCCGTGAAATATACTCTTCAAAATTACTCTCCAAGTTCAAGTTTTAATCCTACTATCTAATCTTGGGCCAACATTTACGTTTGTGTTTCACTTTAGAAACGACACAAACAGATTTTCAAGATAAATAATGTTAGAACCCTTATAATATTAACGTATAACTAGACTAATATGAAGTTTCTAATATTGACCCAGTGTTATTAGTTGGTTACTTGCTTAAGTTGGTGATATTCTCACTGTATCTTTGTGTTGTATCGAGGTAAGTAACAATGCGGTAGATGAGTAACGACCATGTGATGAACTTCTCTAAAAGTCACGCAGACGAAGTCGCGTCATACATCTTGTATGTCTGATTGGTATATTTTGATTATATTGCTGAATGATAAATATATCGTCATAATATTATTGATTGTATTATCAGTATTTTTTAGAACCCATGGTTTCCATTTAAAATAAAATATTTATATTTCTCAATCTAACTAAAATAAATATCAAGAGTCTAAATAATAAATGAGGTCTTAATTATTAACATTATGTATTTGTAAACAACTAAACAATGTTACAGTTAATTATCTCAACAGCAATTTAAAGTTAAGATGATCACTTTCCATTTTCCATTCAATTTTCATTTATAATAAAATCACTTTAATAATTTATTGCAATTACTTAAGATTTTATTCAATTATATAGTTTTTAAAATGGTTGTCATAAATACTGTACAAAAACACAACATTTTTAAAGTAAAGTTGTAACCGTGGTTGCTCCAAGTATATTGAGCTCCTAACATTTTAATTAAACATTACAAGTTACAGAATTACATGTCTTGTCTTTTGTCATATATTTAATAACACACACACGAATGAATCGTATGAAACACATTGGACATTTTACATTAAGGTCAAAAATATAACTTTCCTTTTTAATTAAGTATGCACATAAAATTTGTAACTTATTATCACATGTAAGAAGTTAGTTCGCGAAGATGGTCTCAGTTCCTACACACACACACACACACACACACACACACACGTACGAGTACTAACAAACACACGCACGAGGTTTTATTTTGTAGTAACCAGGTGTACTTATATAGATATTATATTTATTATATTGATAGAGACAGGTAATATACGTTGGAAGTGTTCAATATTTAGACTTATGTAGAAAAATATTGTCTTTCGTTATGTATTTAAAATAATAGTGCATTGCTCCTATGACACGTGTGACGTTCTTTGATCTATCAGTTTAGTATCAGTTAAAGTAAGTAGATTAAAATTTTTGCTTAGACTCGAATTGTAATGAGGATTTTTTGATGTAAACACTATTTAAATAAAACAGATTTCATCACAATAAATGTATATATACATTTTTATGACCTTTGCGATCACAGATAAAGCGAACTGGAAACAAAACACAACTACGCTCGGTTAAATTTCAAATAATCCGGAGTTTTAAAAAGGTGTCAGAATGCGTAATTTCAATGACAGAGGCGACCAATTTTTCATTTCTTTCCATCTCGTATGAAACACTCAATAATGATGTGCAATTAACATATTAATTAGTAAGCTTCACTAAAAATTTTTAACTTTTGGTGAAGCTTACTAATAATAATCAGTTACCTATCGTGTAATCAACAACCTATAATCCGGAACAAGAAAGGAAATCGACTATTAATTTTAAATTCAATATGCCATAGTCGAAGTCCCATTTCGCAGTTATATAATCTGGGATATACTTGTAAAAATATTTACTAATTATATGGTAAGTAGTCCAGTCCAGTTAGCAGCGAGGGTCAAGAATAAATACGATAAAGCTCTATTTCAAAGTGATATACACGGACTCGTATCAACACGAAAATACTTTCTAGTTTTCTCTTTAAACTATTGTCATAACATGCTGCAAGATTGTTACGGTTTAGTTTAAATATGTTAAGAATACAAAATGTTCGTTATGTTCTGTAAACTGTGTAAATATATATATATAAATATTATTTTAATATTAATTAATCTCTCTTACAACAGAACGTAGTTTTGTTATTTAGAACACTGTATCACTATCAGGTAATCGTTATACAGTGTGTACCGCCCATGCAGTTTAACACACGACAGAGCTTTATTATTATTGATACGCCTTATTATTAGCTAAAACTATGATTAGTTCCTAAATAATAAGTAATTCTGAACTTATGCTCTAATTATTATAATCAAGTGGACGAAAACCTGGCAAATTTTTTTTAGTAAAACTTTTTAGTAAAAAGATTAAATAATATATATATATATATATATATATATATATATTCTTTAATATTAAAAATACACTTTAATATTGACTTTATTGATATGGATATTGGTAAAGTTTCCGTTCACTGAAGCTATAAGCAGTTATCAATAAATATAGCGTTACGAGCCATTGGTTTTACGGTTTTTAATTGTTTCCATACTTGTTCCGTGACCCCCATGTAGACTGTCTCATAAGAGAAAACACAAATACACATTTTACAACACGTATCATGTTTCATTGTGATAATCGAATCACAAAATATATTATATATCAAATCTGAAAAATTTGACGTATAACATATTTTGTAATAGTTATACTATTGTGATATTTAAAAAGCAGTATTTTTTCAAAAAAAGAAATATAGTATCAATTCAAATTATCGACTATTATCGACAAGGTAAATTCGTCTTAAATTATCAATTTTATACTTGCAAAAGTCTTCATAAATTATCATATAATTTTGAGTTAAAAATTTTATATAAGGCCATCTTACTTAATTTACCTATCTAATTGAATACTTGAGATACCAATTAACTCCGGATCGAGGAATAATCAGAGATTTAATTAATATCATTAAGTGTCTATCGGTATTAGAGAACATGACGAGAACGTTCAATAATTACTATAAAGATATTGAATACTTAACAGTTAGATGCAAGCATACAATTTTTCATTTCACAAATTGTTACAAGTTTTATTTGTTGATTTTTTTTTTATTTTAAAATCACTTAAACTATTTTTATTTGCAACACAAAATTTAAACATTATATTGCGAATATTTGGAATTGTTTCTAACCACCAACTATTCCTGAACTATAGCTATAGTTCGATAACTACTGAATCGTTTATATAACATAGGATACTTTATATTCCTTAATATTGAGGTCGCTTTTTATTTATTTGTTATTTTGTAAGGTTTTACATGTTTTTGAGATAATAATCGATTGTATTGGGGGATTAAAAAAATATTCCTTAATAATCTAATGTTTTTTATCCGTTGAATATCAAATAGAGCCACGGCATACACACATATATGTCACACAGTGCGAAACAAATACTGTAGACAACTGTAGAAAAATTACAATAAGACAATAATGTAAAATTGGTTCCTTTGCCATATTATTCCACTTAGGTTAGTAAAAATATAATAAAAATAAACACATAAGAGATAAAATAACAATTATTTAATATACATGATAATGTAAACACAAACTCAAGTAATACAATTTCAATATATTATATTCATCTCTCTTTAAATTATAAATATTGGAAACAGTTTAAAATAATTTTCCTAAATTCAAAGGTTAAACAAGCGGAAGCGGCGGTACAATGTTATTATTGATAATAAAATAACCGCAGCTTCGGAGAAAATAATGTAAATTTAATATGAATAATTTAAAATAAATATTATTAATTCCATGGACATCTCTCTTGTGTGACTCACTTGATTTTCAATTGAATAATTAAATATACATTTTTAGAAGTTCGTCTATTACCACTCAATTCATCAAACTTTTAATTACCAATTCCTGACGCCTGAGAACCTAACAATAAAATCAATTATCTTGCTTATTCATGTTTTTCATGATTATAATAATTAACTTAATCATCTACATTCAATTCCTTCACAAACACGGTAACGTGTAGTGTAAATAGTTGCTTTACAAACCAACCATAAGACTGTTGTGAGATAAAAATTAAATAGTAACAATAATAAATTATAACTTAAACTCATTATATTATTTTCATTTCTGACCCTTGTACTAAATACGGATTCTCAATATTCTGATTGCATGTGTAGTAAATAATTGTCGTTGGCTAGTCTGCGTCTATTTCAAAAATCAATAAAAGGAAACAAGACACAATTCCTAAGAGAGTTCTGATTATTGAGTATTATCAAGATTTGAAAATTATGATGAAACTTAAACTACCTACAGTAATGGTATTTGTGGCTGGCTTTTCACTTAAACCTCAGCTGAGGTGAAAGAAGCTTCCTTAATATATATGTACGTAAATACCTTCGTGTTGATCGTCGATTTCCATTTATAGTCTTACGAAAGACAGATAACAAATATCATCAACACATGACAGACATTGGCAGCTTGATATTTATCTCTTGCAGAAATTGTATTTTATTTCTTAGACATGACAATTGCAATAATATCAGAGACGCATCCCGACCTCTTATATATTGGATTCCGATTTGAACCGGAATTCTGTATAGAAGATTCTATATAAAAGATATTTCGTTTATTCAGTAAGTATATAATAGATTTTAAATGCTTTCAAGATAAGTATTTTTGTAATATGATTTAATAACATTCATCGAATAAAATAAATTTAATTTTCTCAACAAAATATTTTTTTTACGAAATCACTGATTGTTCTAAGATTAATTATTAGCTGATAAATTGTGTGATTCTGAATTTTAACGCTACACTTTCCATATGTAGCAATAAAAATGCTTCAAAAACAATATTTTTTTATAAGTTAAACCACAATGGTACATATTGTGATTTTAAAACATCATTCTACTGATGTTATGAACAGCTTAAGAACTGGGCTCTTGAATATCTCATGTAATACATTGTTACAAAGTGTCTCATACTGCGTTTACTCGAAATATGAAAGTAGTTTTAACTTGGAACTTGAACTGCAGAGTGTTTAACTTAGGAGACTGTCTTGAAAATGATAAAGTAATATTCTATATATTTTATAATATTTTACAATATAAAGTCGTAGAGTCACCATTTAAAGAGTAGAATAACATATGGATATATATTACATGATTGTATGTGTGTGTGAGTGTGTGAGTGTGTTTGATAATAAATATAGGTTGTCAATACCAAACATTTGGTTTAAATATGTGCTCCACGTTTTATCACGATATTTTAAAACTGTTATTATTAAAAAAACTGTAAAATTTCTTGTAATTTTAACTTATTTCATAACGAGTATGTTGATGAATGATACGTAGTATATATATTATCATATGAAATTACCACATCAATATATGCTTCATGCGTCATTGCGTGTCTTGAACCAGTTATAGAAGTAGCAAACCTCTGAAACTGTTTAATGACGTACAGATCAGACGTACCTTTAATTAGTTAATTAACTACAATTACATGATATGCCTTATGGCCAGCGGTGCCGTTAATCATAACTATATACCGATAAAGAGTTACTGATAAGTACTTTGTTGAAAAGGAATACAGGACTAGGTATAAAGGAAGAGAAGAGGATAACGCATCTCTTGTTTGTGAAACAATCTTCTGTGAGACGGAACTGTCCTGAACAAACTGGTACGTGCACCAGCTGTGGTCAAATACAATCAATTAATTAATATTCAAAATATCTATTATAATGGTTATGTTTTGTGACCTAATATTAAATATTGCATTATCATATATATAATATGTTATAACTCCAATGAACATTTAATTAACTTACGTAATGAGTGGAGTGATCCTATCGCGATGTACTCCGCGCTGTTAACTATCACTCACAGGTTATGAATAGCAGTGAGGATGATAACGATGCACTCTATTCATCTTTTATTAAAAAATATCAAATATGAATTAAAATAAATAGGTAACGTTTCATGTAAATTTAAGTATTGATAATACATAATATTTGGAGATCAAATGTTTTCTAATTATAGACAGTATAGTTATGCATTTGAATGACCTTGGTGAGTTACATTGTGTATAAGAAGCGATATATAAGATCATAATATATTACCAATAGTTGATAATGATAATATATAATTTCATAATTAGTAATACACAATCAGATATTGATATTTTATTTAAGGTATATTTATGATTAAAACTTATTAAATAAAAATAAAATACAAAATAAACTTATAACCTTAAAATAACATAATAAAGATTTACTTATTAATCTGCAGACTGCAGTTAGTGTTGTTAGTACGTGTAGTGACTACTGGTGTAGTCGATCAGCAGACGGAACCGTGCGCTGTAGTTAGAGAGGTTATTAACACATATGTTGGTTTTGTAGCATCCGTAGTCCGCAAATTTTAGAACAATTATCGTTTTAAAGCTTAATTCTCTATTCTCATTATAATCAACTTTACCTATCAAGTTGGTAAAACTAACTATAAGCCTCTATTACGTAGAGATTAACGGAAGGCTGTTACACGAGTTTATTTTACGTTCAAATTTGTATAATACTATATATTTTATATATTCATTTCTACACATATAATAATACATTTAAATTTTACATATAAATAATATATATAGAAATAAAATTAAAACTATTTTATGTTCATATTTTTAATGATTAATTTTTTTATTTCACAAAAATTTACAACTTATATCAACCAGCAGCTGTTTTCTTTTGAATAAATAATGTGGTATGTTTTGTGTGTATGTAGTCCAATGTAACGAGTACATAACCACTGAGACGAGGTAATAAATCAGAACACCATGAGATGATTTTTTTATATATATTTATATGTTCCTTATGCCTCGTGTGACTCATTGTTATATCTCAAGAATATACATTATAACGAATATATTTAATTTTTGTGATTTTAAAAGTGTTCTTGGAGAGCAATTTATAATAAAGTAAGATATATCGGTTTGATATTTTAATATTTAGGATGTAATATAATATTAATATGATTGTTGAAAAGTATATTTCAGTTTGAGAAGTAAGTGAATTTGAAAATTATAATAGACTCTATAAGTTAAACTATTAAGTAACTACAATAAAAGTTTGTTGAGTTTAACTCCTGTGAGTTAAACTCAATAAACTTTTTGCAAATATAATAAAACTATTTTTATGATGAGTAATTCATGGATCTTAAATTGATGTTAAGAGTGCATCCAGGTGTACAGCTTGTCCTTATTACTGTCATTGTGAAACTTCATTGAACAACTTTATACACTGAATGCAATAAAATAATAAAATAAAACAGTTTAAAATATTTATAATCAATTCAATTCTAGAAGTGATTTACAAACTACTAGAGTACGTTAAGTTACAAAAAGTGAAGGTGAAGAAATGTATATATTTTTGTTAACAAATAAAATATATTTAATCTTCTTTCTACAAAAACTCTATCAATTATAAATAAAATGGTCAGAATTTTAAAAAATCCAACGATAGGAGAATAAGAAAAATTTAAATTCTTTTATCCACAATCCAATACAAAGAATTATGTTTCAAAATGGAATGCAATATAAACGGAACCCATTCTTGTCTTCAGACAACCATATGTGAAATAAATGTCTTTGAGACAAAAATGTGGAAGGAAGACAGATATAGATAAAGATGATAATATTTTTAACATATTTATTGAATCCCTAAATTACATGTCAGTTATAAAATATTTCAATGATATTTTACCCTTCAATTATTGTCAATCAGTATCTAACACGTAACCTAACAGTAAAACCATGTTTTAAATAAAATTTTCTTTCCCTTATCAAAGACTGCACATGTACATGTATGTATATATGTACCGTACATGTCGTTATTATTGAAGTGTAATTCATATGACATGTGTTTTAAGCACATGTTAAAATATCTGTAATCCTCTTTGGTTGATTGATATATTGATATATTTATATAGTTTTATTTGTCAATCGAAATAACATTTACAAGATGTAAAAAGTGTCTTACATTTAAAATAGATGTCATTATTAAAAAAAATCTAAATCTATTAATTTATAAGGAGCATCTTCATTACATTTAAAATATTTTATTCTTCATTATTTGTGTAAATATAATATGTTGCACATTTTTCTTCTCTTCATATTTCCCATTTTCTTTAATCTGAAAGAGGAGGGAGGAGAAGATTTAATTAACAAAACATTAATGATTTTTACGTTAATTTTGTTAAGTGAGGTCTTATAAAAGTTTATTTCGAACTGTCAATAAAAAATTTGTATCAAGTATGTCGAGTACTTTTAATTGAAATCTGATCTTTCAACTGAATCTTATACCTAATAATATTATATTGGTAGAAAACCATAATATAGATGAGTACCGTTAGGTGGCATTGGAGGTACTCTTGCTCATGAGCTTGGCGACCATCTCCTACACCCTCTTCATCTCCTCCAGCTGCAGCGTCACCTGGTTACAGCCTGTTCTTACGCTCCACCACCGTCTTCTCCAGCTGCTTTATCAGCTGGGGATTATGTATTATTATACATTATGGAGTAAAAAAAAATACATACAAAATATATTATGGAATAAAAAAATATTTATGGTTTTTGGTTAACATTTTTTTCTATGATCTTTTTTTTATCTAACTTATTTATCTTTCTATCAGAGTTAAATATATTAACTACTAATTAAAAAGCGATGGTAATCAACAGTACGATACGATCTCTAACTCAAAAATCTATACCAGAGGTGGCAATTAATAATTCTTAATTTTTTTAAGGAAGAAACACGTCATTTAGGAAACAAAGTAAACAAAGTAAAAAAAATGTTCATCTTTCGAAGTGGTCCAGTCGCTAAGCCATTTTTCGACATCTTCGTAATTCTCAAGATCTCCGTAATCTCAAGATCTTCGTAATTCTAATTATTATCAAAAAGTATTGAGTAATAATTACCTGTTGCTCCAATTTCTTCTGTATGCTACTCGTATCAGCATCTTGTTGCTTTAATCTTTCTTCTAGTTCCTTCTCGCGAACTTTCGCTTTCTATGTTCTGAAAATAAATTATTGTATAAAATATATAATTAAGCGCCCTCTATTGACAAACACACAATCTAGGTTGCTTCATTTGTTGCTACTGTTAGACAGATGGCGCCGAGGTATAATTTAATAAATTGTTATATTTCTTTAATAAAAAGGTCTGAGCTTTAATAATTAGGTTCCAAGCATTAAATTACAAGATAAGACAACATCTAGCAAACTCGCTACTATGTAATATGTAAAACAATAACAAAAACCGTGTACTAACTTTAGTTAGTTACCTAACTTAAAAAGTCAGTGTAGTCAGTAAGCTACCACAAACTCGGAATGCTGCTTTGCTGAAAAGGCCCAGCCAGAAGTTGCTCTTTTGAAATGAGATTTACACAATATTTGATGTATACGTTATTCTAACAACCATGTACCTACATGAGTGAGTGAAGTTCCACACATTTCGATTCACAAAAAATTCTTTAATATTATAATAAGATTTTATAGCGGAGTCTAATGGAGAAGGAGTTACCTTCCCAGTGTGTTGCGCCTCCCTCAGCCTAGTCAGCAGCTCATCAATAGCCGTCCTGTGCGGGCGTGAGTCTCTCCCACACGCTCCCGCACTCCTCCCGCGGCGACGAGCTCTCCACGCTCACCTCCGACGCACTCGCGATACTGTCGCCGAATATCTGTTCGCTACAAACAATTACCAATATTTATTTTATAATAATGTAAATGGACACATTTGTATGACACTTTATGGCTACAGTATTTAATTTATTGTTTTACTTTTCTAAGGTAGATTGTTGCTGATGAGAACCTAAAAAGCAATTAGAAAAAAATATATTAATACACCTTGTGCTTTTTAATTATTGCTCAGTTTATTTTATGGCCGTGTCCAGCTGTTATAAAACAATATTTTACTTATTTTTACCTGGTTTATGTTCCGAGGGGAAGTAGTGGTACTTAATGGGCTGCAGGATCTGTCGTCTGCGTGCTCCGTTACCGCTCGTCAGACCGGCCGCACAGCACCTTGCAGAGCTGATGTATTACACGTATAAAACAATTGTCATGAAAATTACAAAAATACCTTAAAATTGTAAATTTAAAATTTAAAATAATTAATATTGTTAATAATTTTAAACTTTCTGCCCTACCTACCTCATTCGGAAATTTAAATGTTCACGTTTATTAACTAAAATCTTTGTAATATACTTCACTACTTGTATTAACTTGGATACAATTAAAAAATAATTATTTTGTTAAGTATCGACTAAGAAAACATGTTCTCATAATAAATGTTTTCTTACCGTCACCTCTTAAATAGTTAATAACTACAATATAATATACTCGTATCAAAAGCCTTCATCATAGCAACGTCTCGTATATATATGGTTATTACAAATTATAAAAGACGGATTTCAATTATTTTTTTTAAGTACAGATAAGCTTGTAATGGCTAATGTTATTTGTTACCAAGGTGCAATTTTATAGACCCTCTAATAGTCTAATGTATGAATACCTGGTAGTGCGCCAACAGCCGCCCGAGCGCGGCCTCCCAGCGCGGCTGCAGCGGTGCCAGCGCCAGCCCGCCGCGGCCAGCGTCACCACGCACTGCTGCGTCGTCTCCGCGCCCACCGGACCCGTCAGGGGACAAAGGACATTGTTTAAATAATACATAAATATGTAAAATTAAATAAAACAAATATGTAAACCAATTTTGTTTATATGTACTCAAATAATACAAAGGTATACCTCTGAGGCGTTTTGCAGCACGCTGTACAGAGTGTCCTCAAAGGCATCTGGAGTCGCTTCCTACAGCACGCGCTCTTGAGTCTAGCTGGACTCGCACAGCGCCACCACTACTTGCAATTAAGAAAATTTATTAATATTAATTATATATCTTTTATCTCGTTTATAATTAATAAATTAATTCTATAGATAGTATAAAATATATATAGATATAACATATTTGACCCTCAAATTAGTATTTTAGAAAACCTCGGAACCTTTAAAAATTCTAGGATTTTAACAAATTAGCAAGGATAAATTGACATAAAACAAAACAAAAAAATAATCTTTCAACCACTGACAGTATAACAGAAATAAATGATAATAAAGGCAGCCTCACAAGTCTGACGCTCGAACAAAAGTGCCCCACGATGCACTGAACAGTCTATTGAAACGTGTGCGCGCCTCTTTGCTTAGCTGTGATTGGTTGG
Organism: Melinaea marsaeus rileyi; assembly: GCA_918358865.1. NCBI lineage: Eukaryota > Metazoa > Arthropoda > Insecta > Lepidoptera > Nymphalidae > Melinaea > Melinaea marsaeus. The sequence goes on along the minus strand of OU911086.1, from coordinate 14,600,604 downwards.
ACTCCACTAGTTCTCCAATATAACATCAGAGGCGCTGCACATATTTAAACTTATCGACTTAACAAAGAAATTACTCATTAAAAACCATGATTAAATTCAAATGACATTTCAATAATCGTGATTAAACAATTAATATAAACGAATAACCCTTAAAACATAACTTTCTCTAAGCCATAAATTGAGAGAGGAACTTCCGTTTCTTCAGTACAACGTTTTTTTTGACTAAAAAACAGCTTCCTTCCGGTATAATGTAGCAGACGGTGGGGATAGGTGATTTGCTTGCGCAGCACCACTCACCTGAATCACTCATTGGCGCTTCAGTTTCTGAACAGCGCAGTCGCTTTTAAATCACTCTCAAGATTCTTGATTAATTTTGTTACAAAAGTATTATTTTATAATCAATCCAGTGAAGAATGCTAATTTGGCAAAAAAGAAGAATACCCACGTCCGTCCGTAATAAAGTAACTTTGGACATCAGTAGCTGTGCTTCCAGCCCGATGCGAGGCAAAAAATATCGAAAAAGGGAACGGTGCAGTGCTAAGGTAAGTAATCTGTCAAGTATTGTTAAAAAATTAAAAAGGTCTTTTTACAAGACCATATTTCTTAAAACGACAAATTTTCGTATGATAAAGAAGCGGCGTTCAGAAGATTTGCAATTTGCAAACTACCCTCAAGTCAGACTTTGCATACTACTGAAGTTCATTTGGAATTTCTTAATAATTTACAGTACTTTAATTCTCCTAACTGATCACAAGTGCGTTATTAAGAAGTACAAAAATTATACAATTCTACCCCCGGTTTAGTAGAACTGTATGTAAGTGTATGTAAGTGTATGTAAGTGTATGTAAGTGTATGTAAGTGTATGTAAGTGTATGTAAGTGTATGTAAGTGTATGTAAGTGTATGTAAGTGTATGTAAGTGTATGTAAGTGTATGTAAGTGTATGTAAGTGTATGTAAGTGTATGTAAGTGTATGTAAGTGTATGTAAGTGTATGTAAGTGTATGTAAGTGTATGTAAGTGTATGTAAGTGTATGTAAGTGTATGTAAGTGTATGTAAGTGTATGTAAGTGTATGTAAGTGTATGTAAGTGTATGTAAGTGTATGTAAGTGTATGTAAGTGTATGTAAGTGTATGTAAGTGTATGTAAGTGTATGTAAGTGTATGTAAGTGTATGTAACTGTTTTTTTTCGGAAGGTGATTATCAAAAAGTTTAATAAAATATCGTGCACCAACGCCGTGATGCAATTTTGAAGTATGTGAAAGATAATTATATAAGGGCATCGTTAAGAAATTCCTACGTCATGGGGTAATCTTTTTAATGTTTTAGAGATTGTTACCAAGAAAGGCGGCGTTCAAAGAACATTCGTCAGGAAGAATGCTAACTGAACAAAAAAAAAAGACTACCCGCGTCCGTTCGTCATCAAGAGGGACTCTGTGGACATCAGTAGCGGTGCTTCCAGCCCGATGCGACGCAAAAAGCATCGAAAAAGGGGACGGCGCAATGGTAAGGTAAGTAAGTAATCTGGCAAGTATTGTTAAAATTTTAGTATATAAGTTTTTTTTTACAAAACAGATTTCATAAAGTAACTAATTTTCATGATTCAGAAGCGTCGTTCAAAAGAATATTTTTTTTAATATTTAGAAAGGTATTGATTGCAATTTGTAAACTACCCTCAAGTCAGACTTTACATACTTCTGACCTACATTTGGAATTACTTAATAATTTACAGTATTTTAATTCTCCTAACTGGTCACAAGTGTGATATTCAGAAGTACAAGAGTTATACAATTCTACCCCCGGTTTTGTAGAACTGGAATATAATGATTCTATAAAATTTTATTATAAAAATTGTTTAGCGAATGTTGAAAAACCACTGGCCGCTATTACACACGCTATTATTTTTCAAAATGAAACCCTTCCGAAGGAGATTAACTCAACTAATCTCCTGGTTATCTGAATTTCAGAATCCAATAAACATTGATATTACAATTACAATTATTGATTTTTTTCTGAAGGTGATTGTCAAAAATTTCAATATATTGCAAATAAGTTGTGGTAAGCGTGCTGACATCGTGCAGCAGCGTAGTGATGCCATTTTGAAGTCTGTTAAAGATAATTATCTGAGGGAATAATCTTTTTAATGTTTTACAGATTTTATTACCAAGAACGGCGGCGTTCAAAGAACATTCGTCGGTGTGAACCAAAAGCTGTCTACGAAACGGTTCATATGATCATCCGTCGACTATTACCATCCTCAACCCTGCGCAAAGGCAAAAGAGAACTGAAGATTTTTTTTCCACCGTGGATTTAAGCGTCAGAAACGCGCCTCAAGGGGAAGTCTGAAAGGAACCTTTTCAGCTGGGCAAATCAAACTTCAGGTAAGCGTTTGGAAGAAAAGTTAGGAGCAACATTGTACATTTTAAAAATATTTACAGGTTATCGAATTCCGTTTATAAATAGATCTCCTTTAAAACATCCATCGCAAATTTTTTTTTTTTTGCTTGTCATAGAATTTAATTTTTAGTATATTCTCTTAAAATTTTAAAACGGTCTGAGTAAAGTATCTGAGTAATTTTCCGCCCATCAGGCTATGTCAGTGTGACCGAGCGTGACGGTCGCAGGTGTATCGAGGCCCTGCTTAGCTTATTGTTCGTTTGTCGTCTTTCACCCTTGCTTGTATTAGTTATTTTACTTATTTTAGTACTGAAATTTAGTTAAATGTGGCGGTGTGATGATATATACGTTGATGATATGATATATACTGTGATGATATATACTTTCTTATAAATATCATTCAACAAATGCGAACACACAAACTTACGCTAATATTGCATCTTACTATAAATATATTATTTATTATACATACTCATAAGTGTTATATTAAAATGTTATCAATTAATAATGCTTATTTATTTCAAAAGTAATCCAGACATTTAATCTAATGTCACTAAATTATTTTTGTTAGTAAATATTTTCAAGTTACCCACATTTAGTCTGGATGTGTAATAACACTACAAGTATCTCCTTCTTGACATATTTTCAATTTTGAAGTCGATATCGTGACCTTTCTAGTTCTTAGTGTTTTTAAAAATGTTTATACCGCGTCTGTCCTTATAATGTGTTATTGTAGGGTCAATTAAATATTATTAATTATCCATAATGCGTATTGCCGGTACAAGTAATTTGAATTCTCACTAAAATTAAGTCAATTAAGACAATTGGAGTCGAGAATTGACAATTGGGCTATCGTATTACTTGTGAGGTATTTGAATAGATTACGGTGTGATTAGTGCTATTTTGTAGGTTAAACTGTATTTTTATTATATATTTTTCATTACAGGAGTATTTATTAGGAATTACACTGTTGCCTACTTCTTCAAGGGCAATTGTGTATTCAACTGAGTCATTCGGCTTGAAGTAGTCCAAGAAATTATCAAAAAATTGGGATGATTACAAGGTAAGTACCCACCAATCCTATCTATATCTAGAGGTACATGCAAGGTTAAGAGTTTGTGGAGGGGATATTTTTTGTCATTGTTTACAGATTTTGGGTATTTGTATAACTTTTTAATTTATTAATTATAATACATTATTAAATCTGTGATTAACAGCCTGAAATCCGAAAACCGCGGATTTGTGCTGAACATTATTAATCGCAATTTTATTTCCAGATGTTTGCATATAACGCGAACGGAGTCGTTTATCATGACTAGTTTCATTAGCAGCACGACATGACAAGAAATGGCACGGCAGCAGAAATTGCTGCTGCTGCCAAGGTATACAGCGCTCGCTTCGAAGTCTACGAGGGGGGACCGTACCAGCAGTGGCACCAGTTTTGGCAGCAACGATCCTGTGCATCGCCTGCGGGGTACACAGGAAGGCGGGACGATGGCTATTACGATGCGTAGTAAGTAAATTGCTTTAAGGGGGTGCCCTGCAAGTTTTTGACTTTAATCCTTATGATATGGGTTCAGCCTTTCTATCCAGCTATCTCAGGGGCTTTTCTTTGTTATTACTTAAGGCTTAATATTTCCTCTTTTTACTCGTAGTGTATCTCTGACGGGGATAACCACCGCCAGACCTATGTGCTGGGTTTAGTTCGGAGGACTAGCATCATTCTCAGCTCTCAGCAGCTTCAGCATTAAGGCATCTCTCACTGAGATGTAAGGCATCTCTCACTGAGATGTAAGGCATCTCTCACTGAGATGTAAGGCATCTCTCACTGAGATGTAAGGCATCAGGACCATGAGCTTGATTGATAACTCTGATGAGGAGGCTGATGGGATACCAAACTTAGCAAGAAATTTAACTTACCTTCCTTGAGCTCAAAGGCATGTTCTAATGTATTTAGTATTATTTATTTGAAACAAGATGTGAGGCTTACTGTGCCTTAAAGGTTTGGTCTCGGATATAGGATAAACTCAAAAAAATGTACCAATATTGTTTTATTTAAAATTTCAAAAGTTAAAAATAAAATAGCATATACCTAACGTAACTTTCCAGTATTTCTTTTTAATGCCTTATTTTTTGTCACAGATTGTCCGGTATGTGCGTCATGGCCCCGACCTGGTTAGACTACGTCAGACGACGAACCTTTGGCTTGCCTTGCCTGGCACAGTGGACGTGGTCCGATGAAAAGCCTTGGGCAGCTCTTGCTCGCATCGGGAGAAATCGATGTATGCCGAAAAATCGGAGCAGATTGACCGGTAGAAGACGGAAAGCTATCAATCAACAAGGCCTCAGTCGGCCAACCCTTCAGATCTACTACTGCCTTTGACCAGAATTATACCATAGCAGAATTGGAATATTTTGTAGTCTACGTGTATATTTGTTAGGGTCCGTTTTAATTTTATTTATTGTAGGAGTTCAAACTCAATGTATTGATGCGGGGACACCAAAATATAATAATTATTCTACTGTGGTTTTATTTAAAGGATACCTAAATAATGAGGTGACTCTTATTATGATATACCTAATCTATATTTGAAAACATTTAAGCGTTAATACAACTGGATAATACTACTACATTAAACACAATTGGTAATATAATATACACAAATTAATAATAATATACAAACATATGTAATTGTAATTTGTAAGTGTCTTCTCCAACACTGGGAGATTTTATAACAAATTATTGGCTGTAACTTTTTTAAATATTTTTTTAGCTAGAATTTAAGTTCATTACTATTACTTAAAAATATATATCTTAAAAATCTTAAATCTTAAAAATATATACTTCAACATAGTCATATATTGAATTGTAATTTTCAACGCTTCCTGAGTTAATGTCACAAAGTTAATAGCAATATCTTATTATTAATATCGTGCTCACATACTTTTTGTATTACCTATACTTTAATAATTTTAAAGTAAATTTTGTAAAAATAATAAAAAGATTTAAAAATCTGTGAAATGTGCTAACGACATACATTTTTAATGTCTCAGTGAAGCACAACCCAACAGATTGTTAAAAGTACCTCCTAGAAGGTACAAATAAGGGACAACACGTAACCTTTCAATATTCAATCACAAATAAATTTTAAGCAAGGTGAGTCAAACAGCACATTTATAATTAGTAACTAATTGAAATGCAAGCTTCTTAATAATATCGATTGATCTTAGCTCTAAAATGATTGTACACAATAAATGATAATATATTTAATATATCGCGTGATTACAACAAAAGAATATATTATAATTTATCGGTTTGTTTGACATTAATTTCGAAATATAAAAATGCGAATACTTTGCAATGGGCGCTCGTGTCTCGAAGTGATCTTGGGTTTGAACCATTTCGGTTTCGGCATACATTTAAAGTAATTAATTGTATAGAATTATTTTATTCACTAGAACTCGTATTTCTTATAATAAAAGTTCATTGACCTTTTTGAACTAGGTGTAGAAATATCGCAGTAATAAAATTGTCTTACGTCGGCTTGATATAATAAAAAGTAGGATACATTCCGAGATCAGATATTACATATAAGTCAGATTACATTTTTTATGTATATTTTTTATTCACGATCCTAAAATGTTTGAAAACAAAAAATATTATAATTATTTTGTTCATACCTATCTGTTTCCTCGAGTTGAAGTTTTTTTTTTTTTGTGAGTCTCTGTTAGCCCTACTGGCCATGACAGCGGCACCGGTGGAATGGACGGGTGCAGAGACTCGCCTTTGAAAAAGGGGGCCTGAAGGGCCCCAGGGGAACGCGCGTCCTGAGGGCGCCTCCTGTGAGGCTCGGACCACGGCTCAGGACGCCGTTAGGAGGGAAGCGAGGGTTGGATGTGGGTTAGGATTTGACACGAACGTCCTCCGACGGCAAAACGCCGGAGCAACGTGCTTGGATGGGGGGCCTCGTGTGCATGTGTGTGTGTGTGTGCGTGTGTGTGTGTGTGCGTGCGCGCGTGTGTGTGCGTGCGCGCGTGCGTGCGCGCGTGTGTGTGTGTGTGTGCGCGCGTGTGTGTGTGTGCGCGCGCGCGCGCGCGTGTGTATGTGAGCGCGCGTGTGGCGTCCCCTTCCGGTGCTTCAGAACACATTCATGCGGCTCGCCACTGGGGCACCGTGGTTTATGCGCAATATCGACTTGCACAGAGACAGACCTACCGACGATCGCACAGTATTTCAAGGGGCTCTCCAAAAGCTACTTTGACAATGCTGTGGGACACCCAAACCCGCTGGTGGTTAAGGCCACAGGATACACGGCCCGTAAGACTCCTAAAGTCAGAATTCAGAGAAGACCCAAGTCGGTACTTTTCGATCCGGACGACGCGATTACGTTAGGGAAGGGAACGCTACGTAAAAAGCGGCAAAGCGTACATCGGATCGAAAAGTACCACCTTACCTTACTTTACCTTACTTTACCTGCGACATTATCCCATATATATATTTATATATATATATTTATATATATATATATAAATTTAGCTTTTTTTACCGATATTATTATCTTCGTTCTCCCTCCTCGCCCGTTATGCGTCTCTCTCTCTCTCTCTCTCGCTCCACGCAAGACGCATACTATTTGAGTTGTTCGCACTTTTTTATACTAACTTAAAACATTTTAAATATTTGTTTCAACTATAAATATATATATATATATATATATATATATATATGTGTGTACTCTTTAAACCAAAGTTCATTTACGTTGTGTATCAGAGGCTATATTTTTTATGATTCGCAATTATCCAGTATTATTATATTATATTGTTAGAATATTATCAAATTAAGCATTTCAAATACTGCTAGCGCCATCTATTGTATGTGATAGTGTAACTTTACGACGTGTGTAATGAATAAAGAAACTGTCAGTCTTGTAGCAACTAACAACGTGTTTCATAACTTTTGTTAATTATTATATTTATGATGAAAACAAAACTAAATTAAATGTTTAATAATTGCGGGTGAATGAAAAGTATGTGACGAGAAGAGTCTTTAGTATGGATAGAGTCAGAAGACAACAGGGCAACCAAACGAGTCAGAGGTATGTCTGCACTGAGATATCGTATACTAGAAAACATAGTGCATCCAATAATTGTGATAAGGGAAGTTGGTTAATAATGAGAATTGTAATAATAGTTTGTCTGGTAAAGACTTGCTATGGACACCTCAAAATATGCATAGTTGTGGCATCTGTATTTGTTACCTCTGATTTATTTGAAAAATTAACAGAAAGGCATGAAGGTGAGAAAAAGAAGGGGTAAAAGTGGGGATGTGGCTAATGCAGTTATTAAAAATATAAGAACTCTGAATTTCTTAATGGTAGTGTTATAAAAGATAAGTGTCTTCTGTTTGAACAGAGTTGGTTAAGAGGGTTAACCAACTCTTTAATGTGAACTCGTCAGTTACCGCTTCTGAGATGTAATTTATATTTAAACTGAGTTAAAATGTATCAAAATGGGTTAGATTTAATATCTTAATAAGACATAATATTAAAAATACGTAGAAGAAGAAAACTCAAATACAATAGAGATTTTAAAAATTCAAGTCTAATTTTATTTAAGAAAAAGGTTGTAAATAATTACTTTAAAAGTAAGAAAAGGAATTTTGTCAAAGTTAATTATAACTCTCAAAAGAAGTATAAATTATGGTTAATTATCTTTACGTAGAGATTATTTATTATATAATTTAATAAATTTTAATAAATTTAAAATAAATAAATTCAAAACATTTTTTGTTAATTATAAAAACTATCTGTATTCTCACATAATAAAAAAATTGAAGTAAACGCAAATTTATAAATAGGTATGTGGTAACGCCACCTTGTGGCTTTATATTATAATAGTGAATGAGTCAATTATATGTGACATCGCAATCCATTTCCTTCACTCTTCCTTAAACCATGCACACCAGCGCCAACTGCGGCGCCCGTCATTCAAGCATTGGATACAGCACTAATCGCATCGGCAGAGGACGAAGCCCTACAACTCCGTCTTCAACTCCAGCTTACCGCCCGATCTTTAAGTATTGCACTTCAGGATCGTGAAGAGACATTGTTATATTCTCCCGCTATTAAGTGGTAGTGCCAAATCGTGATCGCGAGTGTTAATGACGTCTATAGAACTAGCCTGCGTGTTTGAACTTTAACCGTCACGCGCCGTCGACCTTCCTGGATTATCTGGCTGGAGCTGCCCTGGATTCTGAGGTTGGTGCACGCATGGTTCCTATTTACTCCTATTACCCTTGCGAGTCACACATTTCTACAATTTACTGCTCCCCGGTGAGCGTGTCGAAGGTTACTAGAATTGTGTTTTGGCGCCACCATTTGTGGTCCTCATCGAGACGGATGGTCATCATTTGTGGCCTATTCCAACTATATTTCAACCCGCCCTTATTAGGACACCCACAGTAGGATCTAATAAGTGTACTTCCGCTAATCTTTTAACGTACCTATACGTTACGTATAACTGTGTTAACGACTTGTGTATTGTTAAAAAAAAAAATAAAATAAGTAATCCCGCATATCGTATTGTTTGCTTAATTATAAAACTAAACTAATCGCATATTAATTACAATTAAGATATTGTTAACGAACGATAAATTTACCGCTCATGCATTGTTAAATCTACCCCCATTTTGAATTCTCATTATCGCACGGACATCGTACGATTACGTAGCCGGTTAGAATTGTTTCGGAATTGCTCGGCTGTTTTCGGTTTAGCTCGCTTCACTTTTCGCTTTCATTCAACCATTCAATCGTTTATATTACTTTAATACGTAATCATATCACTTTATTTTACTATAACTATATCGCATTATAATATTGAGAAGAGATGGCTTCTAAAAGTAAAGGGATTGATGATAACTTACATGATACAGATAAGCAAGACTCCCAGTTATTAATGTTACAAGCTAAACGGGAAGTTATATTTGAATTAATACAGAATATTTACGATTCTTCTATAAATATTAACGAGGAGACGAAGGAAAATTTCCTTGCGGAGAGTGCTACTATTGACACATTACGTGTTGAATTCCTTAAGTTGTTAGATGACTATAACTCACGTTTATTTGTTGTCAATCCCGCTGCAAAACCTGATTACAAGTGTCTCGCTGCATTTGAACAATTATTTAGCCGTATTAAACGACTTCAAATGCAATTCTCGACAACATTGAATAATAATAGTTTTGCTGTGCAGAAAAGTAAGCCTAGGTTGCCTCCTATCGAGCTAATACCTTTCTCAGGTGACATTCGCTCTTGGCCATTGTTTTATGCTAGCTTTAAGTCAACGGTCCATGATAATTTGTCTCTCACAGATGCCGAAAAATTATATTACCTTTTAGGTAAACTCTCTGGAAAGGCACAGTCAGTGTACGCGGGTATTACGCCTTGCGCAGAAAATTACAACTTGTTGTTACAAACGCTCATAGACAAGTATGAAGATAAGCGTATGCTCGCCTCGGCTTATCTTAAGCAATTGTTAGACTTTAAACCTTTGTTTAACGGAACCGCAAGTAGCCTCGAATACTTTACCGATCAGTTTGTAAGCGCAGTTCGAGCTTTAATAATTTAAAATTGGATAATTTAACTGATTTTATGGTATTACATATTGCGCTAAATAAATTAGACTCAGATACTGTCCGCGCTTTTGAGCTGAACGTTGGTTCTCGCACACCTTCATTTGATGAATTGGTGCAGTTCGTAAATAACCGTGGTAAAGTATTTGAACGTATACCGTCTACTAGTAATAATAATAGTTTCTCAAATAAAAATATAAGTCGCGCTTGTTCAAAGGGTGATTGCAATATTTCTAATGAAACGGCACCAAAATATCATGCTTATGTAAATACGGTAGATTCTTGTCATAAGTGTCTGTGTCAAAATATTACACATCAACATTTATTTAAATGTCCGGATTTTCATAAATTAACACCCGTCGACCGATTTAAATATATTAAAGAAAATAATGCCTGTGTAAATTGTCTTAGTACGAAACATAAAGTTTTAAATTGTAAATCGGAATTAAATTGCCGTATCTGTAAATCTCGACATCATAGTCTCCTCCATTTTAACGTCGGTGTCGAATCCCCTATCTCAGCGTCTGCTCGCACCACAGATACAGCGCAAGCTTCCTCTACCGCGTCTCCTGCGCACGTAGCCATCGCGACGTCGTCTACAGATATAGCCTTGTGTACTACATCCACTGCCGCGTCTCAGCAACCGGTTTCCTATAAATCGACGCATAACAAGCAATGCACAGTACTTCTTGCTACAGCTCAAGTTATTACGTACGACAGTAAAGGAAATAAACATTTGTTACGTGTATTACTGGACTGCGCTTCGCAAAGTCACTTTATTACTAAGGAAGCATGCGAATTATTAGGTATTCCTATACAGGGTGTTCAGCGAACTATTGTTAAAGGTTTCGGTGGAGTAGAAAAAACTGTAAATTCAAGTTGCGTAAACTTACAATTTTATTCCCGCTTTGATAAAAATATTACACATACAATCTCACCGCTTGTAGTCGATAAGATTATAGAATCACTTCCTAGTACTCTTATAGATACTTCGTTACTTTCGCATTTAAATAATTTACCGCTGGCCGATCAGTCTTTTGCAGCGCCTAATAAGATAGATGCGTTGATCGGCGCACCACTTTTCGCTCATTTATTACTTCCAGAAGATGAAGTTATTCGCGTCCCAGGCGTATCTTCACCGTCAGTGCCAACAGCCATACGAACAATACTGGGATATGTTATAATGGGTTCCGTACCTACATTATTTGCCCGCAAGTCTGTGACTTGCTGCCTGGTTCAAGAGGAATCTTTAGAAAACATAATTAAGAGGTTTTGGGAACTCGAAGAGCTCCCCTCCGTAACGCCCATACAGCATCCCGCCGATGTTGAATGTGAACAATTTTATAAGTCTACAACGACTCGCGAACCCTTAACTGGTAGGTATGTTGTGGGACTACCTTTTAATGGAGATGCATATTCCTTGGGTAATTCTTACGAAACCGCTCGACGACGTTTTATGTGTCTCGAGAAAAAATTTGAAGCTTCACCTAAATTAAGGAGTGCTTATGATGACGTCATTAGAGAATATATAGAGAAAGATTATATTTCACCCGCACCCGTTGACATCAGTAATAAATTATTACCAATGTACGTAATACCGCACCACGGAATTATTCGCGAGGATAAAGCGTCGACGCGTCTTCGCATAGTTTTGGACGCGAGTTGCAAGACTAGTACAGGAACATCATTGAATGATATATTACATAATGGCCCGAACTTGCAAGGCGATTTATTTTCAATTATATTAAATTTTCGCTTGTACGCTGTTGCTATGACTGCAGACCTTCGCCAACAATTTTTACAAATTAAGGTTAGAGAATGTGACCGTCGATATCAATGTATATTTTATCGCTTTAGGCCGACAGATCCGCTGATATTATACTGCTTCAATCGCGTCTGCTTTGGCTTATCGTCCAGTCCATATCACGCAATGCGCACCGTTCATCAGTTAATCGAAGACGACGGCCACAAATTCCCCCTAGCTAGTGAAATAGTCAACAGCTCTTTATACATGGATGATATAGTTTACTCTGTTATGACCGAGGAAGAAGGGGCTACTGCATCCAATCAGCTGATCCAATTATTTGCAGGGGCTCAATGGGCTTTAGTTAAATGGGAAAGTAATTTCGTCTCCGTTTTAAAGGATATACCTCCGTCTCACAAAGTTCCTTCCGAAGTTGAATTCGACAAATCCATAAAGCATAAAATATTAGGCTTGCATTGGTCCACAGATACTGATAGTTTTTATTTTAAAATTACACCTTACACTGATTGGAAGTGTACTAAGCGATCCATCTTATCTTATATAGCTCGCCTGTGGGATATTATGGGTTTTGTTGCTCCAGTGGTAATATATGCTAAGTTGCTTATTAAAAGTCTTTGGCAGCTTAAACTAGATTGGGATGATACACCGCCGACCCATATCGTTAATACATGGAGACAGTTTTGTAACGAGCTACCAGTTCTGAATACGCTACACATTCCGCGTCATCTGGGCGTTATTAAAAACTGTGTTGTAACTCTCGTGGGATTTTCGGACGCAAGCGAATACGCTTATGGTGGGGTAGTTTACGTTCACGTTAGTTCAAATAATGGCAACACTATAAAGTTGGTCTGCGCGAAATCAAGGGTCGCACCAACAAAACCGCTCTCTATTGCACGACTGGAGTTATGTGGAGCAGTTTTACTATCTAAACTGCTACGCATGATTTATAATAATTTTGTTAATCGCTTTCCAATAAAAACTTACGCGTTTCTAGATTCTAAGGTCGCATTATATTGGATAAAAAGTTCTCCTCACAGATGGCAAACCTTTGTTGCAAACCGTGTGGTTCAGGTGACAGAAAATATTCCGGCCGATCATTTCTATCATGTCGCAGGGACTGAGAATCCAGCTGACTGTCTATCACGAGGTGTAACACCGAAAAAATTAATCTCTCATCCTTTGTGGATGCAAGGACCTCCCTGGGCTATACTTGATCCGACTCAGTGGCCTCTTCGTAGCTTAGACGGACAGTCGTTAGAAGTAATACCGGAACAAAAAATTCTATCGCATTCGGTTTGTACAATCGCAAAGGAATCTATTATATATGAACTCGCATTACGCATATCGTCTTGGAACAAGATTCTTCGCATTCTTATTTACGTTTTTAAATTTGCTAGGTTATTAAATCGCCGCAGTTCACTAGCAGTGACTGCTAACGAACTTCAGTTTGTTGAAAACAAATTAATATTAGCCCTACAAAAGAGATATTTTGCAAAGGAATTTCAAAATATTCGCAATAAAAAGTTGATTTCTCCACCATTTAATAAATTAAGTCCTTTTATAGATAAAGACGGCCTCATCCGCGTAGGCGGCCGTCTCAGCAATTCTGGACTTCAGTATGATACTGTGCATCCGGTTATTTTACCTCGCAAGGATCATATCGTAAATCTTTTAATAGATTATTATCACATAAAACATTTACACGCCGGCCCTGAATTACTTATGTCACTTTTACGACAAAAATTTTGGATACTTTCAGCGCGTCGAATCGTGAGACAGCGCTTTCACTTGTGTAATAAATGTTTTAGACTCAAACCGCGTCCAACGTATCCTCTAATGTCGGACTTGCCTGCGAGTCGCACATACCACGTAGTTAAAGCTTTTACACAGACTGGCTGCGATTACGTAGGTCCGATAGACTATACCCCTACACGTCAACGCGGCGTACATAGTAGAAAGGCGTACCTATGCCTGTTTACGTGTTTAGCGACTAGAGCAGTGCATATAGAAGTCGCTACTGATCTCAGCACTCCCAGTTTTCTCGCTGCTCTGAAACGTTTCCTGGCTCGCCGCGGCCCTGTTCAGGTTATGCATTCCGATAATGGGACCAATTTCAAAGGGGCTGCTGCGTACTTACGTGAACTATACACATTTTTAAATAAAGAACTAGTCCCGAAATTGGAACAAGAGCTCGCTGAAAACCGTATTCGTTGGTCTTTCATATGTCCTAACTCGTCTCATAAGGGTGGTGCCTGGGAAAGTATGGTTAAAGTTGTAAAAACACATTTATTTCGCGTTATTGGACAACAGCTTCTTTCTTACGAAGAACTCATTACAGTTCTATCTCAAATTGAGTGTTTGCTTAATTCGCGACCTTTAACAGTTTTAAGCTCAGATCCCGCAGAGCCATCAGCTCTTACACCAAGCCATTTTTTACACACTGCACCTCTGTGCTCGTTACCCGCACCAGAAGTTAATTGCAGTATAAATAGTTTGCTCCATAGGCATTCGCTGTTGGATAAGTTAGTCCAATCTTTTTGGCGTCGGTGGAGGATCGAATATCTTCACGGACTACAGACTAGACATAAGTGGAGCGTTCCTTCCACGCCTATTACACGGTCGTAATAATAATGAATGATAATTCTCCGCCACTCTCATGGCCTTTAGCGATCGTAGACAAAGTTCATCCCTCTAAGGACGGTATTGTACGCGTCTGCACTGTCAAAACCGCTAAGGGAATTTACCTTCGTCCTGTCGTCCGCTTATGTCCTTTACCGTGCCAATAGTTAAGTAATATTTTAATAGGTTAGGTTAAGATTTAAACCGTAATTTAGTATTTTTTGTTATATATAGAAACCCAGTCTCGATTTAATATAGTTCAATGTATTACTATTCCGCTTAAGTTATTTTAGTTAAATATTATTTAAATTTCTCAATTAAAAGCAATTAGGCTATTAGGCTTAATGGTAGTCTTTTAAAGGTGACCCTTTAAGGGCGGGCGGAAATGGTAACGCCACCTTGTGGCTTTATATTATAATAGTGAATGAGTCAATTATATGTGACATCGCAATCCATTTCCTTCACTCTTCCTTAAACCATGCACACCAGCGCCAACTGCGGCGCCCGTCATTCAAGCATTGGATACAGCACTAATCGCATCGGCAGAGGACGAAGCCCTACAACTCCGTCTTCAACTCCAGCTTACCGCCCGATCTTTAAGTATTGCACTTCAGGATCGTGAAGAGACATTGTTATAGTCTCCCGCTATTAAGTGGTAGTGCCAAATCGTGATCGCGAGTGTTAATGACGTCTATAGAACTAGCCTGCGTGTTTGAACTTTAACCGTCACGCGCCGTCGACCTTCCTGGATTATCTGGCTGGAGCTGCCCTGGATTCTGAGGTTGGTGCACGCATGGTTCCTATTTACTCCTATTACCCTTGCGAGTCACACATTTCTACAATTTACTGCTCCCCGGTGAGCGTGTCGAAGGTTACTAGAATTGTGTTTTGGCGCCACCAGTATGTATAGGTATTTCTTTAAGAATACAATTCTATAATTAATTCAACCGAACACTTTTAACAACTAATAATGTTTTTTTAACAAATGTAACTTTATTAATTTTACTTCAGAAGTCACGGCACGTAACTTAATAATCTTAAAGTAAGATACGAACATTGAATACCGGAAGCAAATCAGCCTCACGCAATCTCCTCATACGACATGTTTTAGAGGAAATCGACAAACAGACGGGATTTTCTTAATTATCTATTTAATTAGCAATTTACCACTCACTGACTCATCTAATCAAAATTAAAAATTGTCATAAATAAGAAATCAAGGACGTAAAAATATAATTCATTACGATATTGAATTTGGTATATTTGAAAAATAAATAAATATTAGTTATATGCTATGTAGGACTACTGGAGATAACGCCACATTACATAACGGGAACGCATCCCAACGCACAGTACCACATATGTGTTGTGGAAATCTGTGTAGTGAATACAATATTGAATTCCAAAGCCGGCAACGCTCTTGTGAATTCTCGGATGTTGCAAGAGTTCATGGCGGTGGTGATCACTTACCAACGGTGACCCGCAAGCTTGTTTGCCATCCTCTAACATAAAAAAGGTACAAGAAATCTAACCTCACTTCCAAATTAATAGTAAATTAATAGTGTGCCCAGCGAAGTGGGCGGGAATCAGCTCATATATGTTACGTATATGAATCCTGATACGACAAGGCGGATACGACATGTTGATGATAATACAAACACGGATAATATAATAACAGTTATAGTTTTATTTGATATCTACAAAATTAATGTTATTTTACATCACCTACTTATTTTGTTTCAAGTGATCGTTACTTGGTCTAGCAAATATTTAATTAACGTTACAATCTTCTCCACTCTCATCAATCAACCTTATTGAAGCACTTTGATTGACTTGTTAAAGTACGGTTTTTTTAAATATGCTTTTCATGATTTCATAATTTATAATTAGAAAACTAACAACTACTGTATACTTTTATATCTTTTTTTTGTTTATTCTGGGACAGCTTTTCTCATAAGTTGACATTGCTTTAGAATTAAAATAGTTTTTAATAAATTTAACAAAATAAAATCATTAACTCATAAAGACATGTCAATGTAAATCTGGTTTGGGGTCTCGGCAGGACCTCACCGACAATGTGTCAAAGTTACACTAAATACTATAATATGATGATATGTATTAAATTCCTTTATTAACTAATTTGATCTTAAACTGATCATATTAAAAGATTTACGAAACTAAAAAAATATTAAAGTCACGTACACACATAAACATTAATTAAATATTATGTGTTATAATTCAACTTTGACGACACAAATATGTTATGAGTCTGACAGGAACTTAAGACTGTCATGACAATACTATATAAATGATAGATTGTTGTTTTTCTTTTGGTTGTTATATAATATATTATTTTGTTTATGAATAATATATATAATATGTTAGGATTTCATAAATAGTAAAATTTTATTGTATATTTATCCAACTTTAAAATAATGCGTCCATTCCAAAGTAAATCCTTGACATTTCCGAGGACTGTCATAGTATATAACATATATATATATATATATATATATATATATATATATATATAGTATATAGCTTTACGGTAACCCTTAACAAGAGCAAGTGTAATGTAATATAAAATAAGTGTCCACTTGTAATGTGCGTGCGTGCTTGCGTGCGTGTTTGCGTGCGTGCGTGCGTGCGTGCGTGTGTGTGTGTGTGAGACCGCTTAGTTGAAGAGTTTTCAATTAAAGCTAACAAATTAAAAATGTTTAGTTAAAAGATAGTAATAAAGAATTATATTTATTTATATGAAGATATTTAAAAACTTTGAAGTTAGTTTAAATATTCTGCCTCATTGCCTGTTACGAAGTATTATAATCCATTTTCCCGAGTCCAAGTAATCATTATCTTCTCCTGAAGTTTACTACAACCATATTTACTTACACTGTGTGTGTGTGAATACATTAATATACTGGATGAGCGTGTGTGTGAATATCTTAATTTTAACTTCCTAATACCATACCTACCTGTTCTTCTTGCATTTAATAATCCACCTGCTCTTATAGTAATTATTTGGGGTCGAAGCAATATGTCTAGTATGTTAAAAGATACCTCGTTCGACAGGGTCGATCGTGTTAGGTAGATTCCCGTCGGTCGGATCGACCAAGAAAAACTAACCAGCAGTATTCTACTGATGGTGAGTCTTATGACGGGTCACTCTGCATATATTGGGTGAGCGGGGAACAACCCCCCACCCCTATTTCCTAAACGGGGGGTCGCATCAAAAAACTTTTCGGACAAAAAAGTTTCCTCTTTTAATTTGTTAATTTTCTAAGATTTTTCCGACGACAAAATATTGCCTTCTTCTGTGACTTTTTTCGGTTTTTAACTTTCAACCCCCCCAGCCCTCCAACCCCCCGACCGATTTCCTCCGTTCAAGAACTTAACCTTCATTTTGTTCTCAAAATTGTGTATACCAAGTTTGAAAATCCTCCGTCAATATTTGTGACCTGTAGCGTGTCCCAAAGGTTTGCACTTTCACCCCCTCTCCCAGCCCCCCCTTTCATTTTTTCCAAAAAAATGAGATGCTACATTTGTCCTTCTAATTTATCCTATCGACCTGTGAAGTCAGATTTTGCCTATGATGAATTTGGACTGATGGATCATATATACATATATATATAGAGGGATATATAAAAATTTTTTTTTCGACGGATTCTCAATCTCCAGTTCATAAACGGCGTAGCGCCCCTACTCTGGGGTCTGGGTCCCGTCATCGCATCGATTGCAATAGGTAGATTCATCTATGGAATCTACCTAACATAAATAAGGTAGTGAGATTTCCACAATTTTCTAAAAACTAGTATTCACTTTTATTTATATCCTTCAGTCGACTCTCACTGCATCCTCGGGAAGATACGTTGTGGTCCTGTTCTCAGTATACATGAAGAATACTAAATTATATTTTATAGAATCTATAAAATTAACATTTATATAAATTCTGGAAAAATTGTTTAATAAAATACTTAATTTTTTACAATCTATTTATTAAAATTATTATATTTAGTTATAGATCGGTGAGGATTGTCTTAATACTATAATACAGTGCAGATTGTAGGTTTTGATACAGAAGAAAAATCCTAAAAATATTCATCTGTTAACAAAAAACGTAGTTCAAATATTTCAAATTAAATTCTTTAACAAATATAACTTTTTTTTGAGACAAAAACTTTGCAGTGTGATCGTTGTTTAATAAAAGTCTATTCGTTTGTAAAAAAATATGAAAAAAAATAATAAAACCATTTTATTTGTTATATAACAGAAAAGTATTGTGGGAATGACACGTTCAAAACCTTCTATTTTATATTTCTATTGGAATTATTTTTCACTAGCTATTTGCCGCTTTTCTGTCCGTGAGCTTATAGAAGGTAGTACCGACAACATAAGCTTTAGTCAACTTTCGCTGAAAATTCTCATCATGGCGGTACTTTCAGTTATATATAAGTACGTATTAAACAGACCAGTACCATTCTAAAGAATAATTATCTATAAAATTATTAGGATTTAATTTTAATATCTATTTAAAAATCAAATATCAAATAGGTATTGAATTTATTAAGAAACTTTTGAGGTAAAAACATGCCAAAAGAACTCTGAATTACTCAAGCATTGACATCTGTAATGATGTATTAATTATGTAAATTGATAAAGTTACTATGGATTCTCCGGTCCGCCTCGTTGTTGGTCACTAATAAATTGAGTAAGTATTTTGGGTAGAAAGAAGCTTTTTCTAAGCACCAGCTGTAAACGGTAATTAATATAAGGTATCTTTTGTAGACAATGAAATGCTTTTGTTAAACACATGTGGTTTTATCCTCAATATGCGTTCAGTCTACAAGCTAAGGTTTTTGATGTTGTCCATACATAGCCATAGTCAAGCCAATCGTGACTCAAAATTAGATTTATATTCACAGTTAATACGAAGCAGCAGTGAACTTATAATTAAAATGAAAATAATTACTTCTGGTCGTCAGTAAACATATGGAAAAGAAACAATGGACACATCAGCCCACGGTGAATCACTTGCAGGACTTTGGTAATCATATCACATCATCATTACCTGTTCTGTGTTATAGTGACCTGAGTTCCTACAAGAAGTGTGACTTTAAATTTCTTCTAGTGACTGAAATTAGAAACTGTGTTGCGACAGAGACATCTGTTTGTCAGTTGAGCAGCAGCATCCGCTATGTACCATAACGTCATACTACGATTGCTAACCTGCCTCTTCAAACGTGTCGATTATCGCATATTTATGATGGATATTTTGCGATCTTCGAGGGAGGCCTTGTAGTGGGCATCTCTAGGTTGACAAGGACAGTTACCTTGAGATAATATTGAAATTACTTTATTATATAGAAACGCTATTATAAATTTATAAAAGCAAAAATAAAAAACAGTATTTATCGTCTTTCGAGACTTGATTCAGTTTTTGTTACTCAATAAACATAACTGAAATGTAATGAATACTCAACCCTAACTAGAAAAACTTTATTTATAATAAAAGACATTGGAAAAAAACTGTAATTAAAAACTTTAGAAATCCATGCAATTACAAAAATCTCTTAAAAATATTAAACGAGAATTTTTAAAAATACAATTTTTTAAGATATTATTTTAAAACGTTCTCGTTATAAATACTAATAGAAAGAAATATTGCTTTTGATAGATTTTCTATTGAGATAACGACAATTAACAGAGGAAATACCTTAAGAAGACATCTTAGCGTAAAATGTTTGAAATATTAACTTTAAATCACAACGAAGAAGTTACTTAATTTTTATTTATAAAGATAAAAAAAATTAATTTTGCTTTATTATATTTATTCAGTAACACAAGTGTAAGCAACAAGTCGCCATAAGTGAGCCATAGTAGAAAATGTATAACAATGTAAAGTGGTAAATAAATACCTCGTTCGACAGGGTCGATCGTGTTAGGTAGATTCCCGTCGGTCGGATCGACAAACAAAAACTAACCAGCAGTATTCTACTGGTCATTACGAGTCTTATGACGGGTCATTCTGCATATATTGGGTGGGCGGGGAACTACCCCCTAACTCCATCTCCTAAACGTAGGGTCGCATCAAAAAACTTTTGAGACCAAAAAGTTTCCTGTTTTAATTTTTTAATTTTCTAAGATTTTTCCGACGATTGCACTTTCACCCCCCCTTTCACTTTTTCCAAAAAAACGAAATGCTACGTTTGTCCTACTAATTTATGCTATCGACCTTTGAAGTCAGATTTCACCTACGATGAATTTGGACTGATGGATCATATATACATATATATATAGGGATACATAATTTTTTTTTTCGACGGATTCTCAATCTCCAGTTCATAAACGGCGTAGCGCCCCTACTCTGGGGTCTGGGTCCCGTCATCGCATCGATTGAAATAGGTAGATTCATCTATGGAGTCTACCTAAAACAGCTACCTCCTTATAAAAAAATTGATACAAAAATTTTCTAAAATAATGTTGATGTTGTTATATCTACAAAGATACATATTATTACGATATACATTTTAATAATACATAGTATATCCAAAGCAATGTAAACTATTCTATGACTTGCACTCAACATACAAACTTCAATATATCTTTGTCCGTGCCTGGGATGCTGGAATAATAATTATAAATTGTTTAAATTAAATTAAATCTTATTTTTTAATAATTCTCTCACTAATTTAATTGATTGTGATAAAAATAGAGATTAAAAATATAGGAAGATATATTTATAAGAAGATATATATCGCACAATTATTTTCTTTAGATTTTGTGTTAATTGTTTTAAAAAGGAAAACAATTTCTGTGATGCGGAGAATTTCACCTACAAATAAAAATAATTGTCCCACGAGGGAATCGAATCAGCGATCTCTAAATAAATACTCGAGCAGTTACAAATATATAAAAATAAAAGTTGGAGGCAAAATAATTTAATGTTAACATTAACTACTATAATATGTATATACAGAGGCTATCTAGTAATTTTATTCATAGTCGGGATGATTCAAATATGAATTTAATATATAACTTTGGTAAAACAACAAAACGTTGAAAATTATGAACAATTATTTCGTCATATGTATTTGTTTATTTTAACGAAATGATATTTAAAATTATTTATATTCAATACTAAAAAGTATCTATCAAGGTTTTATGTTGTTCATTATAATTTTAGTGAATTCAGTACTCAAATGTCCAATTATACTTTTTTAAAACAATGGAAGGTCTGAGCACCGTTCAGTTGATGAGATGACAACCAGGTGATGAACACTCCAACAAACAAGGAGACAATACAAGTTAGTTGTTAAAGCAGATTCAGGAAACAAATAATTATTATTAAGTGAATTACATGAAATATAACTGTAGATTTCCGAAGAATAGCATATTTAGGCCACAATTTTGAAACTTAAATAGACCAAGATTTTTTTGGAGAATATATCTTTTTGTCTTGAATTCATGTCTTGATTTTGTGTTATTAAAAATTATAAATTCTGAATAGAACTGGCTACACAGAGATAAGGTAGGAGGATTTCTGGACACAAGAAGCACATTTAATATAATAATGGTGTTATTTAATGAATTTCTAAAAAGTTTATTATTCAAATTTCAAATAAACTTTTCAACAATTTATGCGAAATATTCCTTAATTTACATATTACTATTCTATACAAATGGGAAACCATTTTGTAAGATGTTGTATAAAAGTAATTTTTTCTGAAATTTTAAAATATATTTAAATATAAACAAGAAGACAAAAAACATAATTTTAAATAAAAATTAAATAGATCTTTGTCTGCCGCATCTGATGTTAATACTCAGTGCTATAGTCTCCAAAGTCTACAAATTGTTTCACAGTTTTAAACATTTACTGAAGAAATTAAAAGAAATAAGTTTGTAATTTTATTACTAAAAAGGGAATAATAACTCTTTTTTGTTATGTTTTTTCAAAATAGGAAAAGGTATTGTTGTGTTACGGTATTAGTGTTAAAAGATGTAAACTGTAAATTGTATATCTATGTTCATAATCATTATTTTATTTGACTCTAAGCTCTTATTTCAAGTGTTATGTCTTTACTAACATACTCATCACAATTATTATATCGTAATGTAAATTTATATTATTATTATATAAACATAAATAAAAAAAATACATCTTTTAATTAAATTTAACAAGTACTATTATTTGAAAACACTTTTCATTTTCTTGTACATGTTAATGTAATGCGATTATGTCATAAGTTGAAGCGAGTGTCGGAGCTTTAGTGTTTAAAGTTAGCTGGAAGTGGAGGAATTGGGAACCAACATTCCATTTACTGCATAAATAATTACTCATTTCCAAATGTTGAATACATTGCATTGCATTCTAATTGACTTTCTTTTATAATCATTGAACGACTATCTACTATGTGATGAAGGAAATATAAGATTCCGAAAAGACGCTACACTTATCTGGCAACGAGTATCTTCCAACTTAAGTGGCTCTTTGTCTTTTACCGATTTACTGGAATAAAAGTTAAGTACTATGTATGATACCGAGGTAAAAATCTTTTCAATCAACCACTCAATGCAGGATATCTAGTCTTATCAGTCTACTTGTACCATGTTCTAAATTATGATATTATGAAACAAAGTTATCGATATAGACAATGTGTATTATCTATGTTAGTGACGAACAGCTCTTCGCGTACCATGACCGGTACATACTCGTATGTAAAACACACCTTTTATAACATTTGTTGTATTTGCTGTATTCATTGATTTATATCTGTTACGTAATTCATTATTTGGCTTAATAGTACTTATCAAGTCTACAAAAACATATTATCACATAAGTATATAGTTGTATATGTATGTATAAATATTTAAAATCTTTATCAGTAGCTGTTTAATTGAATGGTAATTTTTAAAAATATATTGTTATCAAATCCCGTTCCGTAAAGTGTTTGCTTTAATTTTGGACAACTGGTGGAACCACCTATAATAATTGACTGTCGCTTACGAGAGTGACTTTGAAGTAAATTTATGGACCAAACTACATTTCGAGCTAGCGTAGCATTTTGCATTTGCTGAAGCAATTGAATTATCTTTAGTATAAATATAAAGCTCGACAAATAAATAAAATCGAAAACAACAAACAATATAAAATACCATACCTTTAGAAGCTCTGCACGGTGCAAATAGTCTGCTGAAACTCTCGAAGATATAAGGAAAACTATTTGTTAGCAAAGCAAAGCAAATTAATCGCATTGCTAAGGTCGTTCAATATAATTATAGTCACACTGAAATTCTATAAATTTCAATATTAAATGTTATATACTAGGATCCGCCAACCGTGAGCGGCGGGGGTTGAGCTGAGCCCCTCTCTTTACTTCTTTTTTTGATATTTTTTGGATGGCTGAACAATTTTTTCAATCTGTTTTCGATATAACATCTGCGTTCGGCTCAAACGTACCTTAGCAAATTTTTAGCTTATTATCTCGTTGCGTTCTGGAGACAACTAAACACAAAAAAAGGTCTCCCAAACGGTTAAGTTACTACAAGCACATACACAAAAATTTACAAGCATAATACTTTTTCCTTTATTATAAGCATCAAATAGTTTTGTTATTTATATATTTTTATACAATTGTTATTTCTGAGTTATTACTTACAGACTAAGTTAACACAGGTATGATATTGTGAGACAGATTCAGTAATGACACAAAAATAGTATATTAATTATTATTTTTATTTATATATTTCACAAAATAAAAACACTATCAATGATATATTCTATTTTATATCACACTGTCAGTCCAGTTTACGGGTGAATGAAGATCGAGTAAAGCACTGATGGCAGTATTAATATGCATATATATTTGTGTAGTTATACCTTTATATTACCACACAAATAAATTTCTATGATGCTTCATGGCTTCATAGTTTTGATTTAGAGACAATAGCAGTTATGAATACATTAAACGGCTTTCTCAAAATATTGGTTAATTTCACTATAGTGTATTTTAAATGTCGGCTCTATTAAATAGGAAATTCTGACTACCTCATAGTGGAAATATATTAAAAAGAGTTATATGTTACGTTTAAAAATAATGAGTTCAAGTATGCTTAAAATAATGAAACAGAACTAAAGACACCATAGAATACTTAATTTATATTGAAAACAATATATAATCCAATTTTTCTTTAGGGTCATGACAATTTTTTGTATCGCAGAACCTTTAAATTATGCGACGTCATTATCACCGCACAATATTTTCAACTGCTAGCGCCATGCGATCGTTTGTCATTTCCAAGTAATAAAACGTATTACAATGTGGAGCAAAACGATTCAAAAGCAAAGAGTTTTTAATCAAATTAGCAAACGCTTCAGCCTCAGTTGACAGAAAAAAGAAAAAAAAATGCGAGCGTTACCGTGACCCCGTCCTTAAGCGGAGAAGCGAAGAAGCGGAAATATCTGGGTTCATAACAATGGCCGCATCCTCTATGCTGCCTTGAGTTGAGATGGGTGACGTGTATCTATAAAATCAAAACAGCATTTCATTTAAAAGCGCAGCAGAGTTTATTTCTTTAAAGTTATTAACAGAAATAAAATTTTTCCCCAAGGGATTTTTCTTTTGAAATGAGAAATAAAAATCATTAATATATTTTTTTACTACATATTTTTCACACTTAATTACAAAAATGTAACTATTCTATTTTAATAAATTGAAATCATAAATCGTAAATCGAGCTGAACACTTATCTGTTCCAATACTTATATTAATCTCATATTTCTAATCAGCCTAAAGCATATTTTCCTTAGATCTTTCATGCCTTTAAAACCTTTACCTATCAAATATCGTCAACATCATTTTATAATATATAGAAAATTCAATCAAGGTAGTTCTTATTCAAAGCTTTGATGATAGTTGCTATAAGGACTTTCCTTTTTGATTAAATTTCTAACAATGACAAAGAGGAAATGTCACAACAACAATGTTCAAATATACAATATTTAAAATACTAAATATGTTAGATTAGAAACAGCATTGGTGAATATTTATTTATTTACATAAAGCTATTAAAATTAGAACTTTAAATAAGTCAAGATATAAGTTGTTTTTCACCCTGGTAGTCTCTCTGATATCACTTAATATGATTCGTTTACAAAATAGTGTAGTTGCAATGCAACATTAGGTTATGGTGAACGGTTTGTGATAAGTATTGGGGAATCATTTTATCTTAGGTTCTATATCAAATATACGAGAAAACAACTACTACTATTACGTTAGATAGCATTTTGTAATACGAGGACACAACCAACCCTATGACCAAGGCTTTTCCACTTCGTAATGTAAACAATCCATGTATATCTATATCTATGTGATGAAAAATATTGATGAGGGCTATATTAAAATGTATTTTAAGAACTATTTTAAAAGCCCGATACAATCTCTTTGAACATCAAATTATTTAAACTACTAATTGAAAGTTGCATTTCTTCTCAAGTACACCTTTGTTCTAACTTAATTAAGAATCAACCTCTTATCGTAAATTATAATTATATAAAGTTTTAATTATTGTAAAGAGATTGTGATTTTGCTTATTTTAACAGCCTGCTTAAAAACTAAAGAAAAACGTAATTTAAAAGACTGCTTAGTAATAATTAATTTTGTAATCAACCTCTATGTTTTTTTATATAAAAAAAATATTAGACATTTAAACACCAAATACGTCCCACTGATTACATAATCTTTAAAGTTATTTGATCTCTTTAGATGAAGAGCTGTTTATTCAAATCCCTTAAAAGATAAAAGATAATAATTATAAAACAGTCCTCTACCGTACATTTAAACTGCTTCACTACTCTGCATTAACAAAATACAGGAGTCATCGCTAGAAACTATTTTTCGTATCAATAATTAATGTGTAATCGTTTCTGTTATTAGTTATTTTAAATAAATCGTATCGAACTGTCTCGGATAGTTCACCGCAACTGGATTAAATAATTATTATTAAACATTTAATTTAGTTTTGTTTTCATCATAAATATATTAATTAGTAACAGTTATGAACACGTTGTTAGTTGCTACAAGACTGAAAGTTTCTTTATTCATTACACACGTCGTAAAGTTACACTATCACATACTATAGATGGCGCTAGCAGTATTTGAAATGCTTAATTTGATAATATTCTAACAATATAATATAATATAATAATACTGGATAATTTGGAATCATAAAAAATATAGCCTCTGATACACAACGTAAATGAACTTTGGTTTAAAGAGTACATATACATACATATACATACATATACATATATATATATATATATATATATATATATATATAGTTGAAACAAATATTTAAAATGTTGTAAGTTAGTATAAAAAACTGCGAACAACTCAAATAGTATGCGTCTTGCGTGGAGCGAGAGAGAGAGAGAGAGAGAGACGCATAACGGGCGAGGAGGGAGAAAGAAGATAATAATATCGGTAAAAAAAAGCTTTTTGTATATATATTATATATATATATGGGATAATGTCGCAGGTAAAGTAAGGTAAGGTAAAGTAAGGTAAGGTAAATCTTTTCGATCCGATGTACGCTTTACAGCTTTTACGTAGCGTTCCCTAACGTATCGCATCGTCCGGATCGAAAAGTACCGACTTGGGTCTTTAGGAGTCTTACGGGCCGTGTATCCTGTGGCCTTAACCACCAGCGGGCTTGGGTGTCCCAGCATTGGCAAAGTAGCTTTTGAAGAGCCCCTTGAAACACTGTGTGTGTGTGTGTACGTGTGTACGCTTTTACGTAGCGTTTCCTAACGTAATCGCGTCGTTTACAAAGCCTGCAAACGCTCCGTCATGTCCTATGCAAGCCTTAGAAATAAGGTCACACTTTACAAAGCCTATGTCCTATGCAAGCGTTGCCTTCGCTCACGCGCACACACACGCGCGCGCACACACGCACGCACACGCACGCACACGCACGCACACGCACGCACACGCACGCACACGCACGCACACGCACGCACACGCACGCACACGCACGCACACGCACGCACACGCACGCACACGCACGCACACGCACGCACACGCACGCACACGCACGCACACGCACGCACACGCACGCACACGCACGCACACGCACGCGCACGCACGCGCACGCACACGCACGCACACGCATGCGCACACGCACACGCACGCACACGCACGCACGCACACGCACGCACACGCACGCACACGCACGCACACGCACGCACACGCACGCACACGCACGCACACGCACGCACACGCACGCACACGCACGCACACGCACGCACACGCACACATGCACGCGCACACACACACACACGCGCGCACACACACACACACACACACGTACACGCACACGCGCGCGCGCGTACACACACGCGCGCACAGTCTTCGCCGGCGAAGACGAGGCCCCCCCCCATCCAAGCACGTTGCTCCGGCGTCCTGAGCCGTGGTCCGAGCCTCACAGGAGGCGCCCTTCAGGCCCCCCTTTTTCAAAGGCGAGTCTCTGCACCCGTCCATTTCACCGGTGCCGCTGTCATGGCCAGTAGGGCTAACAGAGACACACAAAAAAAAAAAAATTTCAACTCGAGGAAACAGATAGGTATGAACAAAATAATTATGATATTTTTTGTTTTCAAACATTTTAGGATCGTGAATAAATAATATACATAAAAAATGTAATCTGACTTATATGTAATGTCTGGTCTCGGAATGTATCCTACTTTTTATTATATCAAGCCGACGTAAGACAATTTTATTACTGCGATATTTCTACACCTAGTTCAAAAAGGTCAATGAACTTTTATGACAAGAAATACGAGTCCTAGTGAATAAAATAATTCTATACAATTAATTACTTTAAATGTATGCCGAAACCGAAATCAGAAACGGTTAAAAACCAAGATTACTTCGAGACACGAGCGCCCATTGCAAAGTATTCGCATTTTTATATTTCGAAATTAATGACAAACAAACCGATAAATTATAATTTTCTTTTGTTGTAATCACGCGATATATTAAATATATTATCATTTATTGTGTACACTTGTTGTCCCTTATTTGTACCTTCTAGGAGGTACTTTTAACAATCTGTTGGGTTGTGCTTCACTGAGACATTAAAAACATATGTCGTTAGCACATTTCACAGATTTTTAAATCTTTTTCTTATTTTTACAAAATTTACTATAAAATTATTAAAGTATAGGTAATACAAAAAGTATGTGAGCACGATATTAAAAATAAGATATTGCTTTTAACTTTGTGACATTAACTCAGGAAGCGTTGAAAATGACAATTTAATATATGACCAATGACCATGTTGAAGTATTATATAGTATATTTTTAAGATTTAAGATTTTTAAGATATGTATTTTTAATAATAGTAATTAACTTTTCTAGCTAAAAAAAATATTTAAAAAAGTTACAGCCAATAATTGGTTATGAAATCTCCCAGTGTTGGAGAAGACACTTACAAGTTACAATTACATATGTTTGTATATTATTATTAATTTGTGTATATTATATTACCAATTGTGTTTAATGTAGTAGTATTATCCAGTTGTATTAACGCTTAAATGTTTTCAAAAATAGATTAGGTATGTCATAATAAGAGTCACCTCATTATTTAGGTATCCTTTAAATAAAACCACAGTAGAATAATTATTATATTTTGGTATCCGCATCAATACAATGAGTTTGAACTCATTACAATAAATAAAATTAAAACGGACCCTAACAAACATACACGTAGACTACAAAATATTCCGATTCTGCTATGCTATAATTCTGATCAAAGGCAGTAGTAGATCTGAAGGGTTGGCCGACTGAGGCCTTGTTGATGGCTTTCCATCTTCTATCGGTCAATCTGCTCCGATTTTTCGGCATACTTCGATTTCTCCCGATGCGAGCAAGAACTGTTTAAGGCTTTTCATCGGACCACGTCCACTGTGCCAGGCAAGGCAAGCCAAAGGTTCGTCGTCTGACGTTGTCTAACCAGGTCGGGTCACGACGCACATACCGGACAATCTGTGACAAAAAATAAGGCATTAAAAAAGAATACTCGCAAGTTATGTTAGGTATATGTTATTATATTTTAACTTGAAATTTTAAATAAAATAATATTGGTACATTTTTTGAGTTTATCCTATATCTGAGACCAAACCTTCAAGGCACAGTAAGCCTCACATCTTGTTTCAAATAAATAATACTAAATACATTAAGAGCATACCTTTGAGCTCAAAGAAGGCAAGGTAAATTTCTTGCTAAGTTTGGTATCCCATCAGCCTCCTCATCAGAGTTATCAATCAAGCTCATGGTCCTGATGCCTGACATCTCAGTGAGAGATGCCTTAAGTGCTCGTCCGCCGAACTAAGCCCAGCTCATAGGTCTGGCGGTGGTTATCACCATCAGAGATACACTACGAGTAAAAAGAGGAAATATTAAGCCTTAAGTAATAAAGAAGAGCCGCTGAGATACGATAGCCCAATTGTTAATTCTCGACTCCAATTGTCTTAATTGACTTAATTTTAGTGAGAATTCAAATTACTTGTACCGGGCAATACACATTATGGATAATTAATATTTAATTGACCCTACAATAACACATTATAAGGACAGACGCGGTATAAACATTATTAAAAACACTAAGAACTAGAAAGGTCATGATATCGACTTCAAAATTGAAAATATGTCAAGAAGGAGATACTTGTAGTGTTATTACACATCCAGACTAAATGTGGGTAACTTGAAAATATTTACTAACAAAAATAATTAAGTGACATTAGATTAAATGTCTGGATTACTTTTGAAATATATAAGCATTATTAATTGATAACATTTTAATATAACACTTAATTTGTATGTATAATAAATAATATATTTATAGTAAGATGCAATATTAGTGGAAGTTTGTGTGTTCGCATTTGTTAAATGATATTTATAAGAAAATATATATTATCACAGTATATATCATATCATCAATGTATATATCATCACACAGCCATAATCAACTAAATTTCAGTACCAAAATAAGTAAAATAACTAATACAAGCAAGGGTGAAAGACGACAGGCGAACAATAAGCTAAGCAGGGCCTCGATACCCCTGCGACCGTCACGCTCGGTCACACTGACATAGCCTGATGGGCGGAAAATAACTCAGATACTTTACTCAGACCGTTTTAAAATTTTAAGAGAATATACTAAAAAATAAATTCTACGATAAGCAAAAAAAAAAATTTGGCGATGGATGTGTTAAAAGAGATCTATTTATAAACGGAATTCGATAACCTGTAAATATTTTTAAAATGTACAATGTTGCTCCTAACTTTACTTCCAAACGCTTACCTGAAGTTTGATTTGCCCAGCTGAAAAGGTTCCTTCCAGACTTCCCCTTGAGGCGCGTTTCTGACGCTTAAATCCACGGTGGAAAAAAAAATCTTCAGTTCTCTTTTGCCTTTGCGCAGGGTTGAGGATGGTAATAGTCGACGGATGATCATATGAACCGTTTCGTAGACAGCTTTTGGTTCACACCGACGAATGTTCTTTGAACGCCGCCGTTCTTGGTAATAAAATCTATAAAACATTAAAAAGATTATTCCCTCAGATAATTATCTTTAACAGACTTCAAAATGGCATCACTGCGCTGCTGCACGATGTCAGCACGCTTACCACAAATTATTTGCAATATATTGAAATTTTTGACAATAATTGTAATTGTAATATCATCAATGTTTATTGGATTCTGAAATTCAGATAACCAGGAGATTAGTTGAGTTAATCTCCTTCGGAAGGGTTTCATTTTGAAAAATAATAGCGTGTGTAATAGCGGCCAGTGGTTTTTCAACATTATATAATACACATATAATAAAATTTATAGAATCATTATATTCCACTTCTACAAAACCGGGGGTAGAATTGTATAACTCTTGTACTTCTGAATATCACACTTGTGACCAGTTAGGAGAATTAAAATACTGTAAATTATTAAGTAATTCCAAATGTAGGTCAGAAGTATGTAAAGTCTGACTTGAGGGTAGTTTACAAATTGCAATCAATACCTTTCTAAATATTAAAAAAAATATTCTTTTGAACGACGCTTCTGAATCATGAAAATTAGTTACTTTATGAAATCTGGTTTTGTAAAAAAAAACTTATATACTAAAATTTTAACAATACTTGCCAGATTACTTACTTACCTTACCATTGCGCCGTCCCCTTTTTCAATGCTTTTTGCGTCGCATCGGGCTGGAAGCACCGCTACTGATGTCCACAGAGTACCTCTTGATGACGAACGGACGCGGGTAGTCTTTTTTTTTTGTTCAGTTAGCATTCTTCCTGACGAATGTTCTTTGAACGCCGCCTTTCTTGGTAACAAACTCTAAAACATTAAAAAGATTACCCCATGACGGAGGAATTTCTTAACGATGCCCTTATATAATTATCTTTCACATACTTCAAAATTGCATCACGGCGTTGGTGCAGGATATTTTATTAAACTTTTTGATAATCACCTTCCGAAAAAAAAAAACACTTGCCCTTACATGCCCTTACATGCCCTTACATGCCCTTACATGCCCTTACATGCCCTTACATGCCCTTACATGCCCTTACATGCCCTTACATGCCCTTACATGCCCTTACATGCCCTTACATGCCCTTACATGCCCTTACATGCCCTTACATGCCCTTACATGCCCTTACATGCCCTTACATGCCCTTACATGCCCTTACATGCCCTTACATGCCCTTACATGCCCTTACATGCCCTTACATGCACTTACATGCACTTACATGCACTTACATGCACTTACATGCACTTACATGCACTTACATGCACTTACATGCACTTACATGCACTTACATGCACTTACATGCACTTACATGCACTTACATGCACTTACATGCACTTACATGCACTTACATGCACTTACATGCACTTACATGCACTTACATGCACTTACATGCACTTACATGCACTTACATGCACTTACATGCACTTACATGCACTTACATGCACTTACATGCACTTACATGCACTTACATGCACTTACATGCACTTACATGCACTTACATGCACTTACATGCACTTACATGCACTTACATGCACTTACATGCACTTACATGCACTTACATGCACTTACATGCACTTACATGCACTTACATGCACTTACATGCACTTACATGCACTTACATGCACTTACACTTACATACAGTTCTACTAAACCGGGGGTAGAATTGTATAACTTTTGTACTTCTTAATAACGCACTTGTGATCAGTTAGGAGAATTAAAGTACTGTAAATTATTAAGAAATTCCAAATGAACTTCAGTAGCATGCAAAGTCTGACTTGAGGGTAGTTTGCAAATTGCAAATCTTCTGAACGGCGCTTCTTTATCATACGAAAATTTGTTGTTTTAAGAAATATGGTCTTGTAAAAAGACCTTTTTAATTTTTTAAACAATACTTGACAGATTACTTACCTTAGCACTGCACCGTTCCCTTTTTCAATATTTTTTGCCTCGCATCGGGCTGGAAGCACAGCTACTGATGTCCAAAGAGTTACTTTATTACGGTCGGACGTGGGTATTCTTCTTTTTTGCCAAATCAGCATTCTTCACTGGATTGATTATTATTAATACTTTTGTAACAAAATTAATCAAGAATCTTGAGAGTGATTTAAAAGCGACTGCGCTGTTCAGAAACTGAAGCGCCAATGAGTGATTCAGGTGAGTGGTGCTGCGCAAGCAAATCACCCATCCCCACCGTCTGCTACATTATACCGGAAGGACGCTGTTTTTTAGTCAAAAAAACGTTGTACTGAAGAAACGGAAGTTCCTCTCTCAATTTATGGCATAGAGAAAGTTATGTTTTAAGGGTTATTCGTTTATATTAATTGTTTAATCACGATTATTGAAATGTCATTTGAATTTAATAATGGTTTTTAATGAGTAATTTCTTTGTTAAGTCCATAAGTTTAAATATGTGCAGCGCCTCTGATGTTATATTGGAGAACTAGTGAACTCCAACCAATCACAGCTAAGCAAAGAGGCGCGCAAATGTTTCAATAGACTGTTCAGTGCATCGTGGGGCACTTTTCGTTCGAGCATCAGACTGGTGAGGCTGCCTTTATTATCATTTATTTATTTTCTGTTATACTGTCAGTGGTTGGAAGAATATTTTTTGTTTTGTTTTATGTCAATTTATCCTTGCTAATTTGTTAAAATCCTAAAATTTTTAAAGGTTCCGAGGTTTTCTAAAATACTAATTTGAGGGTCAAATATGTTATATCTATATATATTTTATACTATCTATAGAATTAATTTATTAATTATAAACGAGATAAAAAATATATAATTAATATTAATAAATTTTCTTAATTGCAAGTAGTGGTGGCGCTGTGCGAGTCCAGCTAGACTCAAGAGCGCGTGCTGCAGGAAGCGACTCCAGATGCCTTTGAGGACACTCTGTACAGCGTGCTGCAAAACACCTCAGAGGTACACCTTTGTATTATTTGAGTATATATAAACAAAATTACTTTTTTTTATCTTACATATTTATGTTTTATTTAAACAATGTCCTTTGTCCCCTGACGGGTCCGGTGGGCGCGGAGACGGCGCAGCAGTGCGTGGTGACGCTGGCCGCGGCGGGCTGGCGCTGGCACCGCTGCAGCCGCGCTGGGAGGCCGCGCTCGGGCGGCTGTTGGCGCACCACCAGGTATTCATACATTGGACTATTAGAGGGTCTGTAAAATTGCACCTTGGTAACAAATAACATTATCCATTACAAGCTTATCTGTACTTTAAAAAATAATTAAAAGTTGTCTTTCATAATTTGTAATAACCATATATATACGAGACGTTGCTATGACGAAGGCTTTTGATACGAGTATATTATATTGTAGTTAACTATTTAAGAGGTGACGGTAAGAAAACATCTATTATGATAACATCCATGTTTTCTTAGTCGATACTTAACAAAATAATTATTTTTTAATTGTATCTAAGTTTAATAAGTATATTACAAAGATTTTAATTAACGTGAACATTTAAATTTTCGAATGAGGTAGGTAGGGCAGAAAGTTTAAAATTATTAACAATATTAATTATTTTAAATTTTAAATTTACAATTTTAAGGTATTTTTGTAATTTTCATGACAATTGTTTTATACGTGTAAATACATCAGGTCTGCAAGTTGCTGTGCGGCCGGTCTGACGAGCGGTAACGGAGCACGCAGACGACAGATCCTGCAGCCCATTAAGTACCACTACTTCCCCTCGGAACACATAAACCAGGTAAAAATAAGTAAAATATTGTTTTAAAAAAGCTGGACACGTCCATAAAATGAACTGAGCAATAATTGAAAAGCACAAGGTATATTAATATATTTTTTTTCTAATTGCATTTTAGGTTCTCATCAGCAACAATGTACCTTAGAAAAGTAAAGCAATAAATTAAATACTGTAGCAATAAAGTGTCATACAAATGTGTCCATTTACATTATTATAATATAAATATTGGTAATTGTTTGTATCGAACAGATATTCGGCGACAGTATCGCGAGAGCGTCGGAGGTGAGCGTGGAGAGCGCGTCGCCGCGGGAGGAGTGCGGGAGCGTGTGGGAGAGACTCACGCCCGCACAGGACGGCTATTGATGAGCTGCTGACTAGGCTGAGGGAGGCGCAACACACTGGGAAGGTAACTCCTTCTCCACTAGACTCGGCTGACCTAGAAGGCAGCAAACGATACCTATAAAGCAGCAATAGGTATCGTTTCTTGTTAAAGGTTTGAGAGATTTTTTAAATATCGGAAAAATCAAATGTTGCGTGTTGTTTCCATAAAGTGTAAAGTACAATTGGTCGAAATAATTTACAATACTTAATGGGTGGCAACCCTAGTTATGTAGATCACATATAGTTACAGTTACATACATGGCTCTAGAGAATCTGTAACAAATTAGAACCTAGTTAAACCTTACTTCAACACACTTTACTATTAGTGAAATTAATAAATGTGTGATAAATAATATGTATGTATTATTTAACAGATAAACGATATAGCAACATTAAGTGTGATGGAGCTTTCGTGATTATTGCAACCATGACCCTACCCTTCACACATACACGCTCTATCCTCCAACTCATCCTGACTCGCTACCAGTGCGAGAAAGCCTTGAGTTTGATAAATACAGAGTTTCATTCCTATCGGGTTGTAGGTACACTCTTGTTTCTCACATCGCAGCGTGTTGAGAATAAACATAGTGACTGGCCAAATAATTTGAGGCAGCGGAGCGTAAATTTTGCATTTTGTTTTTTAGCTGTAACTTTGGAGCGGTTTGGACCTTTGCATCCTTTCTTATTGCACCTATTCAATATGTCAGGAGTCTTGTGTCCAAATTTCAGCTTTCTGGGTATTACGGTTTGGGCTCTGGGGCGATGAATGAGTACGTGAGTGAGTGTCTTTGTACTTTATATATTAAGATAGGCTTGCTTCGCGACGACGGCGAAAGTGATCGAACATTTTATTTGAATTTTCACACCACCTAGGAGGTATCAAACAGGCACGTTATATTTTTTGCAGTTTTTTAGATGTAACTTTGGAGCAGTTTGGACCTTTGCAAAATCCTTTCTTATTGCACCTATTCAATATGTCAGGAGTCTTGTGTCCAAATTTCAGCTTTCTAAGTATTATGCTTTGGGCTGTAGAGCGATGAATGAGTCAGTGAGTGAGTGTCTTTGTGCTTTATATATTGAGATTAGTTGAAATTACTTTAGATACTTACCATTATTATGTTTTAGAAATCAAAATGTAAATCGGAGTCAGAGGTTCAAAATAGTTATTATAGTTATTTTAATTAAGAATCCAAGTTTTATATTTCTTTATAGTTGTTTTGTTTACTTAAATTCTATCCAAAAATTTTATAACAGTGTATATAAATTGTATTTTTAATTAATTAAAAATTATATTGATACAAACACAAAATAAATCTGGATATAAGACTTGTTTTTATTTGAATGTAATTATTACTTTAAAAAGATTAACTTTAGAAAACATGACATGACAAACTGACAAATACAATCAAAAGTAGTTTGTATTTAAAAATAAAAAAGACTATTATTATGATTATACAACTCACTCCGACTAGTATTTATTTAGGTACAATATAACATATACGAGTAAGTTAGTAAGTAAGTAATGCTAACAAAGGATCAGTAATGAAATTATTCTTAACCAGCGTTTCTCTTTTCTTTGTATCTCAAGGTTATGTTTTGGGGTCAATAATAATCTGCCCGTCATGAACCTACCAATACACTCTGTGACTTCTAATAATATAACTAGTAGGTCTAACATAAAAATATTAATATTAGTTGCACATCTACTCGTATATTCACATTATAAAGAGCTAAAGTTTGACCAACGGTCATAAACTTTGAGGTTCAGGTGATTTAATTTTTTTTACTTTTGTAATTATTAGAACGTCTTCAAAACTAATTATTTATCTATTTCTTAATTAATTTATTTATATATTTCTTTAAAATTACAGATTTTGTCATTTTGAGCAATTTTACAACGAAAGATGAATCTTTACGAGCACTACCTTTATGATCTACACGGACGGAGTAGCGCACAAAAGCTAGTGTACTATATTTCCAACATAATAAAATGTTTTTAACGTTCACAAAATACAACCTGTTTTTGTAATAAAAAGGATTTGTTACTTTTTAAATATTATAGAACCTAGGACTTGATAATTGTGAATAATACTCATCGTTGTCACTACTCCAGAAGGGTGTCAGTGTAATAAAGACAAACATTTGTTGTATCATTTTTGTATGAAATTATATGTTTGAAGATAACAAGAACTTTCCATTATTTATGTAAGTGTACACAAATATAAAGTTAGCAAAGTGTAATCATGTGTGTCACACTTCTAAACCTTAGATAAAAAATTCCCTTGACGAGATCTTTGAACCATAAAGAGATAAGGGGAAAAATGTAACGTCTATTCAGACAACTGATATAACAGGTAGTGATTTGTATATACATGGAGTTCTTTTTGAAGTAAACTGATCTTTTCTTTTCACATTCTACTAGAGTACAAGATTTCGTTATTACGAGCATTAGTACTGAGATAAATTAGTAATAGCTATCAAATCATTATTTAGTATTTCCTATGGATAATGACATGATATATTATATTAATATTTTATTATCATTAAATTTCAATCAAATGTACTAATTAATTATGTTATATTGAAGTATCTGCATACTCATTGTTTGGCAAAACCATATTATGAATATTGCTCTGTCCATCTATTGTGTGTGTTACTTTGCAATTAAACAACCTTATTGTTTTGAATATAGGAGTCAAAATAAAATACAATATATTTAATTAAAAAACTGTTAATGATACCAATGGCCATTCCGTAAATATCTATAAATTTTTTATTAAATATAGATGAAAAATTTACCATTTCATGATATAAGCTTAACTTTGAATTTTCGGAAGAAATTCCGATAAAGACGATTATTTATATGTGTGTACCTACCTATGTGTTAAGTTTTTGAATGCTGGCGGAATTTCAATCCGTACTCATTGAATCCGTAGCATGTATTTACAGATTTTTAAGTAAATACAGTTGTAGTATCTTAATCTTGTACCTTAAGAATAAAATACTGATTATTTAGCCTCAGGGAAATTTAAATTGTAATATTTTATCATAGACAATGCACAACATTTAAATATTTATATATAATATTATTATTTTAAGATACAAAATGTAGATACAAAACAATTAATCAAAGTCAGAAGGATTTTTTTAAGTGATGTAAAATAATTACAAGCCTTATCATACGACTTATTGGATTACCATAGATATATTATTGTTATGATAATTACTTAATTAGAACTAAATAAAGGACTAAATAACTAAATTAGAATTAAATAAAGAACTTTCTTTCGACACATTTTATAGTTTTTATTTAATGTGATAGAAAAAGATAATTTATATAATTTGTACAAATTAAATGCAAAAACAAACACTTATTTTATTGAAATTAACATGAAAAAGGTAACACCAATTATAGACTGAAGAGATTTTTTTTTCGTTTGTTATTTACAAAGATAAGAAGATGCGCTCCTCTTCTTGCGCCGCGATGGGCCGGGACCCGCACGGTGAATCCATGGAATGCTAAGAAGCTTCGTCTCTCTCAAGACACCATTTGAAAAATGTCAATGATCAACCGTGCTGAATAAATAAATATATTTTACGTGACCACTTAGCAGCTTTAAACTGAAAACAATGTCGGCTAGCGTTGTTGTTATTAAATAACAATGTTTGTATCAAATATCGTGCTTACAATGGAATGAACGCTTATAGCTGGTTAGTAAACACAAACTTACTGTAGGTTCTGATAGTTATAGTTTTATATAACTATTACTTGTAAATTTTTGTTAGTAATATCTCTAACATATCGTCTTCAGGATACTAGATATATATAATTAAGGACGTTCCCGTCTGTTTTAGACATAATTTCCCGATTTCCTCTAAAACATGTCGTATGAGGAAATTGTGGGAAGCTGATGTGATTCCGGCATTCAATCTTCGTATAATACTACAAGATTATAAATTTACCTGATGTGATTTCTGACGTTAAGAGTAAAACGTATGAGTAACTACTTTATAATACATTAGATATGAAAGTATGATTAGTTCGGCTAACTATGTATATGTGTTTAGGTACCTATATGTGGTTTAATTGCTTTTATATAAATTAAATATATTTTTTTTATTTAGTCCCTAATCTGTTTTAGTTTTCCATCCTTAATTGTGATCCTATGAGGAACTTTTATTGCTATAATTGATGTTACGTTATAAACTGTATTAAATTTAAAAAAACCGTCATAAATCATGATCAAATTGTATTTAATCTTTAATAAGTTCTAGAGAAATGGACGCACTAACTTTCATGGACGATTTATTAAAATAAAAATAAAAAAGTGCAATGTTCTTACTGTCTATAAATTCAGTATATTGGTCGTTAAAAACGCCTTTGGAACTTATATAATATGGGAGAAATGGTTTTTAATTTATTGAACTTTAATCGATGTGAAGTTACAAAAACTTTCTTTCTCATTTATTATGGAAGAGGATATCTATTATTTATATTTGTTTTATCAATAAGATTTTAGTTTTCAAAAGTATGTCCTTTTTTATTTTTCAAAAATTACTAAAAACCTTAATATTCGTTGTAATTTTTCTGAAGTTTGATGTTGATCTTCTAAGATATAGATATCTTAACTAAATATATGAGCGAACGTAAGTTTTATTTTCTGTTTGTTATACTCGAAACGACTTAATGACTATACTGTCATCCTACTCACAGGTTGTCAGAATACAATAACACATGACTGACTGTTTTTTTCTTATACCAAGAGTCTATGTCTATGAAGTCTATGTTTTTGTAATTATATTAATCTAGTCAAACAACTTCATGTGTCAAAAGTCACACTTAATTCTAATTAAATCCGATCATAAACCGTAAAATGACGTCGTGTTATTTTAAATATTACTTATATTGCAGTGATTACGTATACAGCGCTTCCTCACCTCTCTGCACAATTACTAAATATAATTTTTAAAGCTAGCATCTTTCAGTTCTTTCGATTCCTTAAAAATATGTTAAAATATAAAATCTCGTGACATCTATTTAATAACGCTGTCAAAGCGTTTTGAAAAGTTTGACGAAAATGTTCCAGATTACATAATATTACATAATATGTAAATATTACATAATATGTTTTAAAAGATATGTTTTCTAATAATATTAAGTAAATCTTTAGAAACTTGAATATCATCAAATGTTGTCTTAAAAAAGTAACTACTAGAGAAAACTTTTTGTAAGCATTTGTAGTTTTTTTTTCTTACTTATAAAACTATAAGTAAGTAAAATTCTTCAATCAATCGTCAAATATTCCAATGAATTATGTAACCACTAAGCACTTATGTATTCAGGTGAACCAGGTTTAAAATATTAAATTTATTTAACTAAAGGGAAATTGAATAAAACTAAATCAAGGTTCTACAAAGAATGGGGTAAAAGTAGTACTCCCGAAGATGTCAAACAGCTTATATTATTATGTATTTACATTATTATACAACATTTCCTATTATCTTGGTGGAAATGAATACCGCGGACGCCGCTC
Organism: Melinaea marsaeus rileyi; assembly: GCA_918358865.1. NCBI lineage: Eukaryota > Metazoa > Arthropoda > Insecta > Lepidoptera > Nymphalidae > Melinaea > Melinaea marsaeus. Next base: position 14,559,973 of record OU911086.1, on the reverse strand, counting down.
CTTGGGCGCTCACTATTCAACGCCTAGAAAGCTTGAGTCATTCAAATTTTGCAATACTACTCACTAATAATTGTTCTACGATGTTCTAATGGTATTACTGGTCCACTGTGAGGAAAAAAACTGCTTAAATTTTTTTTATTGAATTCGACCGCGCCAAATACCAATTCCTTGGATTGCTGCTTCGTGAGAGAATCGTAGCTGTAGATCCACGATACGTCAGTCGAATCAGAAATCGAAGATCCTCGTTTAAACTTTTCCACCAACCACCACGACGGGCTTTTTTCTTTTTGCTGAGAAAATGAGGTATCCATCAAGAAGCAAACTTCCTTTCAGATGAGATCCTACCATTCAACCTGCCTGAGATCCAATCTTAAGTTCAGCCTACATCTCCCGATGTGTAATGTTTTATAGCCATTTAATAACAACTTACTTACTCTTGACCACATTTAAATTCACGGAAGCAATAAGTACTCTTTAATAATAAAATTAGCTATCAATTCAAAATAATACAGTATTTACTTAATTTACTGTTTTTATAAAGTTTTGTGAGTGAATAAAATAAAATTAGTTTAATTAAGTTAGTATTCACTCACAAAACTTTATAAAAACAGTAAATTAAGTAAATACTGTATTATTTTGAATTGATAGCTAATTTTATTATTAAAGAGTACTTATTGCTTCCGTGAATTTAAATGTGGTCAAGAGTAAGTAAGTTGTTATTAAATGGCTATAAAACATTACACATCGGGAGATGTAGGCTGAACTTAAGATTGGATCTCAGGCAGGTTGAATGGTAGGATCTCATCTGAAAGGAAGTTTGCTTCTTGATGGATACCTCATTTTCTCAGCAAAAAGAAAAAAGCCCGTCGTGGTGGTTGGTGGAAAAGTTTAAACGAGGATCTTCGATTTCTGATTCGACTGACGTATCGTGGATCTACAGCTACGATTCTCTCACGAAGCAGCAATCCAAGGAATTGGTATTTGGCGCGGTCGAATTCAATAAAAAAAATTTAAGCAGTTTTTTTCCTCACAGTGGACCAGTAATACCATTAGAACATCGTAGAACAATTATTAGTGAGTAGTATTGCAAAATTTGAAAGACTCAAGCTTTCTAGGCGTTGAATAGTGAGCGCCCAAGGAGCGGCGTCCGCGGTATTCATTTCCACCAAGATAATAGGAAATGTTGTATAATAATGTAAATACATAATAATATAAGCTGTTTGACATCTTCGGGAGTACTACTTTTACCCCATTCTTTGTAGAACCTTGATTTAGTTTTATTCAATTTCCCTTTAGTTAAATAAATTTAATATTTTAAACCTGGTTCACCTGAATACATAAGTGCTTAGTGGTTACATAATTCATTGGAATATTTGACGATTGATTGAAGAATTTTACTTACTTATAGTTTTATAAGTAAGAAAAAAAAACTACAAATGCTTACAAAAAGTTTTCTCTAGTAGTTACTTTTTTAAGACAACATTTGATGATATTCAAGTTTCTAAAGATTTACTTAATATTATTAGAAAACATATCTTTTAAAACATATTATGTAATATTTACATATTATGTAATATTATGTAATCTGGAACATTTTCGTCAAACTTTTCAAAACGCTTTGACAGCGTTATTAAATAGATGTCACGAGATTTTATATTTTAACATATTTTTAAGGAATCGAAAGAACTGAAAGATGCTAGCTTTAAAAATTATATTTAGTAATTGTGCAGAGAGGTGAGGAAGCGCTGTATACGTAATCACTGCAATATAAGTAATATTTAAAATAACACGACGTCATTTTACGGTTTATGATCGGATTTAATTAGAATTAAGTGTGACTTTTGACACATGAAGTTGTTTGACTAGATTAATATAATTACAAAAACATAGACTTCATAGACATAGACTCTTGGTATAAGAAAAAAACAGTCAGTCATGTGTTATTGTATTCTGACAACCTGTGAGTAGGATGACAGTATAGTCATTAAGTCGTTTCGAGTATAACAAACAGAAAATAAAACTTACGTTCGCTCATATATTTAGTTAAGATATCTATATCTTAGAAGATCAACATCAAACTTCAGAAAAATTACAACGAATATTAAGGTTTTTAGTAATTTTTGAAAAATAAAAAAGGACATACTTTTGAAAACTAAAATCTTATTGATAAAACAAATATAAATAATAGATATCCTCTTCCATAATAAATGAGAAAGAAAGTTTTTGTAACTTCACATCGATTAAAGTTCAATAAATTAAAAACCATTTCTCCCATATTATATAAGTTCCAAAGGCGTTTTTAACGACCAATATACTGAATTTATAGACAGTAAGAACATTTCACTTTTTTATTTTTATTTTAATAAATCGTCCATGAAAGTTAGTGCGTCCATTTCTCTAGAACTTATTAAAGATTAAATACAATTTGATCATGATTTATGACGGTTTTTTTAAATTTAATACAGTTTATAACGTAACATCAATTATAGCAATAAAAGTTCCTCATAGGATCACAATTAAGGATGGAAAACTAAAACAGATTAGGGACTAAATAAAAAAAATATATTTAATTTATATAAAAGCAATTAAACCACATATAGGTACCTAAACACATATACATAGTTAGCCGAACTAATCATACTTTCATATCTAATGTATTATAAAGTAGTTACTCATACGTTTTACTCTTAACGTCAGAAATCACATCAGGTAAATTTATAATCTTGTAGTATTATACGAAGATTGAATGCCGGAATCACATCAGCTTCCCACAATTTCCTCATACGACATGTTTTAGAGGAAATCTGGAAATTATGTCTAAAACAGACGGGAACGTCCTTAATTATATATATCTAGTATCCTGAAGACGATATGTTAGAGATATTACTAACAAAAATTTACAAGTAATAGTTATATAAAACTATAACTATCAGAACCTACAGTAAGTTTGTGTTTACTAACCAGCTATAAGCGTTCATTCCATTGTAAGCACGATATTTGATACAAACATTGTTATTTAATAACAACAACGCTAGCCGACATTGTTTTCAGTTTAAAGCTGCTAAGTGGTCACGTAAAATATATTTATTTATTCAGCACGGTTGATCATTGACATTTTTCAAATGGTGTCTTGAGAGAGACGAAGCTTCTTAGCATTCCATGGATTCACCGTGCGGGTCCCGGCCCATCGCGGCGCAAGAAGAGGAGCGCATCTTCTTATCTTTGTAAATAACAAACGAAAAAAAAATCTCTTCAGTCTATAATTGGTGTTACCTTTTTCATGTTAATTTCAATAAAATAAGTGTTTGTTTTTGCATTTAATTTGTACAAATTATATAAATTATCTTTTTCTATCACATTAAATAAAAACTATAAAATGTGTCGAAAGAAAGTTCTTTATTTAATTCTAATTTAGTTATTTAGTCCTTTATTTAGTTCTAATTAAGTAATTATCATAACAATAATATATCTATGGTAATCCAATAAGTCGTATGATAAGGCTTGTAATTATTTTACATCACTTAAAAAAATCCTTCTGACTTTGATTAATTGTTTTGTATCTACATTTTGTATCTTAAAATAATAATATTATATATAAATATTTAAATGTTGTGCATTGTCTATGATAAAATATTACAATTTAAATTTCCCTGAGGCTAAATAATCAGTATTTTATTCTTAAGGTACAAGATTAAGATACTACAACTGTATTTACTTAAAAATCTGTAAATACATGCATACATGATTCAATGAGTACGGATTGAAATTCCGCCAGCATTCAAAAACTTAACACATAGGTAGGTACACACATATAAATAATCGTCTTTATCGGAATTTCTTCCGAAAATTCAAAGTTAAGCTTATATCATGAAATGGTAAATTTTTCATCTATATTTAATAAAAAATTTATAGATATTTACGGAATGGCCATTGGTATAATTAACAGTTTTTTAATTAAATATATTGTATTTTATTTTGACTCCTATATTCAAAACAATAAGGTTGTTTAATTGCAAAGTAACACACACAATAGATGGACAGAGCAATATTCATAATATGGTTTTGCCAAACAATGAGTATGCAGATACTTCAATATAACATAATTAATTAGTACATTTGATTGAAATTTAATGATAATAAAATATTAATATAATATATCATGTCATTATCCATAGGAAATACTAAATAATGATTTGATAGCTATTACTAATTTATCTCAGTACTAATGCTCGTAATAACGAAATCTTGTACTCTAGTAGAATGTGAAAAGAAAAGATCAGTTTACTTCAAAAAGAACTCCATGTATATACAAATCACTACCTGTTATATCAGTTGTCTGAATGTAATAATGTGAAAATATAAACTAATCTTTAAAAAAAATAAAAGATAATTAATTGCAGGAAGTATCATATTATTTATAATATAAAAACATAAAAAAATAAAGAAAACAGGTCAAATTAAGTTTAATCTATTATATAAAAATGAATCGCAAAATGTGTTTGTAAGCGCATAACTCAACAACGCATAGACCAATCTTAACAATTCTTTTTTTAAAATGTTCCTTAAAGCCCAAGGATGGTTCTGACGGCGAGAAAAATTCGAATAATTTCCAGGAAAACCCTAAAAGAGCCCTTTTCTTTTTCCTATACAAATATTTTCTAACTATATGTAGAGTCAATTTAAACTGTATTGCTATTCAATAAAGTTCATATTAAATTACAAGCATTCATTATTGTCTAAACAATGTAGGTGTGTTGCTAACGTCGAAGAGTCAATTCGCGCTTTATTGTCGCTGCACAAAGTTCAAATTCAATAAAATGTGCGTTCACGCAAAAGTGATAAAATCGTGACCCGACCAAATTGAAAAGTCAAAAAATGTAAGAGCTATGGATTTGATTGGCCTTGGAATATTCTTTCTTTTGTTTTAGTTTCGGAATGCGACATAAATTGTCATCAGTTTTCACGTCATTGCATCTGTCAAACAAATCGCGTTAAAAAGCCTATATAATATTTAATAATTAATTTTAATTGTTTTATATCGTGTTTTGTGCAAAGTGTTTTAATACCTGTGATTAATAATTATTGCATGTTGTTGTTATTGTTATTTAGGTAAGTATATTCGATATGCCTTCTATAAGACGAAGTAATTTAGGTAGAAGAACCCGAAATGCTACAAACCAAACTAATTACCAATCTTATCATACTGCACAAGAATGTGACGGCGGAAATAAATGTGAAAGAATTTGTATATCGAGAATGCGGGCAGCGAGGGCGAGAGATTCAACTAATAATCGCGAAAGTTTGAATCGAGCTGCTTTCAATTACGATTTGTCAATTGACTACAGTAACCACCAATGTATTACTATTGGATCTATGAACTTGGTTTGCTCTCATTGTAAGGCATTTAAATACAAAAATGATGCCAATGGATTGTGTTTCGCAAATGGGAAAGTGAAATTGATACCATTGGATCCACCACCAGAGTCATTGTACTCATTGGTTTCAGGAATAGAACCAGATTCCATACACTTTTTGTCAAATATCCAACAATATAATAATTGCTTTCAAATGACGTCATTTGGGGCAACAAACGTAGTTCGGGAAAATTTCATGCCAACTTTTAAGGTATGTATTATAGCAGTTATCATTATTATTTTAATGAACAAAATTTCCTGTTAACTAAGTAAATATGTGTCATTAACCTTCAGTTCCCTAGACCCCAACACATATATTACTTAGTCATAATATTATTTGGTGATTCAGTATTAGCAACACTTTTATTATTTTGAAACACAATATAAATATTTGATGATGGATATTAGTTACAAATAATTATTACATATTGACATACCTATTTTTACAGATATATTTTTTAGGAACAAATATTATTTATATTTGGCAAAAATCCTTTTTTTTATTTACAGATACAAGGAAAAATATATCATAGAGCAGGTTCACTGTTACCAGTGTCAGATAGAAATTGAAATTCCTGCAAATTTATTTCATGGGCAATTCACCACAAGAAATTGATATGTGTTGTTTACATAACAATTCACTAAAGAGGTTTATTGTAGAACAATTATAAACTTTATTTCATGAGTACAATCAATTGATTATGTTGTATAAAACTGCACTGGATCTGATGCCATCTGATAATGACAAAATTACGGAATGATCAATTACAACGTATAAAGGAAACACCCCGCTCATATGACGCACTGCAATATCTCATTATATTTTGGCAAGGTGAAGATGGCTATGATTTCTCAAACAAGATGATAAATCCCATTACAGGTAATAAAAAATATTAGTTTAGCTATAGAGATATATTATCAGTTACTATATTACCTATAATTTTTTTTATTTTCAATGTTATGAAAACAAAAATCTATTTTCAGGTTCTGAAACCAACAAAAAAGTCAGTTCAATGAACTATTATTCATACCGCCTAATGATTCGTGAAAATGAAGACATACTCAAATGTCGCCGATTATATCACAAGTATGTTATAGACATGTATGTTAAAATTGAAACGGAGAGATTAACAGTCATCAGATTGAATCAGACCAGACTCAGATCTGAAGAGTATACCTTCGAGATGCGATTAACTACTACTACTGACTATTCTTCTAGCACCATACATCGGAAGCCCTCTACATATGCATGAATATGCTCAAGATGCCATGTCATATGTTCGTCATTATGGTACAGCAGATTTGTTCATCACATTTACATGCAATCTACACTGGATAGAAATCAAGCAGGAGTTATTCCCTGGGCAATCACCCATTGATCGTCATGATATTACAGCCAGAGTCTTTAGACAAAGTTGAAATCTTTAATAGATTTCATTGTGAAACATTATATGCTTGGAGAGACACACTACTGGATGCATTCTGTGAAGTAGCACAAACGGGGATTGCCACATGCACACATTTTGATTTGCTTAGTTGAAAAGATAAGGCCAAATGAAGTTGATGCAGTAATATCAGCTGAAATCCCTAATGTAGAAGTAGATCCTGGATATGTAGTTATCAAAAACATGATTCATGGTCCCTGTGGAACTCTTTATCAAAATTCACCGTGTATGGTGGATGGTAAATGTTCAAAGCGATATCCACGGACATTAATATCTGAAACAATTAGTGGTAATGACGGTTATCCTTTGTATCGTCGCCGATCGACAGCAGACAATGGAAGATCAACAATTGTCAAATTAAATCAACAAGATATTGAAATAGGTAATTGCTGGATTGTTCCATATTCACCCATTTTATCAAAGACCTTCAAAGCGCACATCAACGTTGAATCTTGCAATTCATTAAAATCTATTAAATACATTTGCAAATACGTAACCAAAAGGAGTGATATGACTGTGATTGGTATTAATGCAGAGAATTCCAATGATGAAGTTATCCAATACCTAATGGGTCGCTATGTTAGTAGTAATGAAGCAGTTTGGTGAATATTTTCTTTTCCAATTCATGAGAGACATGTGCATTTAGAAAATGGACAAAGAGTGTATTTTACAACACAGAACGCAGTAGAAAGAGCTGTACAGCCACCATCTACTACATTAAACAGTTTTTTTAGACATGCCAAAACGATGCTTTTGCTCAAACATTGTTATATTCTGAAATACCAAAATATTGTACTTGGAATCAATCCTCAAGGAGATTTATACGAAGGAAACAAGGAAAACCAGTTCCAGGATACCCAGATGTATATTCTACCGATGCGATTGGTCGAATTTATACAGTACATCCAAGCAACGATGAATGTTTTTATTTACGACTGCTATTAGTCAATGTACGTGGCCCAACATCATTCCAACATGTACGAACTGTTGGTGGTGATTTGTGTGGATCATACAGAGAAGCTTGCCAACGTTTGCGATTGCTAGAAAATGATGCTCATTGGGATCAAACTCTCAATGATGCTGTAATATCATCACAAGCTCATCAAATACGAACATTGTTTTCTATAATCATATCTACATGCTTCCCATCAAACCCAAAGGATTTGTGGATCAAGTACAAAGTTAATATGTGTGATGATATTTTGGATCAAATACGGATTAGAAGGGGAAATTCAAATATACAAATAAGCGAAGAAATTTACAATGAAGTATTGATTTCAATTGAGGACATGTGCTTGATGATGTCAAACAAACTATTATTTAAATTAGGCCTGGCCGCGCCCAATCCTCCAATGCTTGATGCTTTTAGCCAAGAGTTGCACCGAGAAAAACTGTATAATCTCAACACTGAAAGAATTAATTCAAACAAATCTTCCACTATTGAATGAACAACAGAAGTATGTATTTGATACACTTATGAAAGTAATAAATGTTAAAAGAGGAGGGATTTACTTCTTAGATGCACCTGGTGGTACAGGAAAAACTTTTTTGATTTCATTGATATTAGGAAGAATTCGCTCACAAAACAAAAATGCACTTGCACTCGCTTCGTCGGGAATCGCAGCAACTTTGCTTGAAGGTGGTAGAACAGCTCATTCAGCACTAAAATTGCCATTAAACATGCAAAGCAACGAAACTCCAACCTACAACATTTCGAAGAACTCTGCAATGGCAAAGGTTTTGCAGCAATGTGAATTGATTGTTTGGGATGAACGCACGATGGCACATAAAAAATCTATGGAGGCTTTAGGTTTTATACCTTACAAGATCTACGGAGCAATCATAACCCATTTGGTGGTGCAATGATTTTATTAGCAGGAGATTTTCGTCAAACATTGCCAGTGATTCCACGGTCAACGCCAGCTGATGAAGAATGATGATGAACTTACTGCATGTTTAAAGTCCTCCAATTTGTGGAAGCATGTGTAGGTATTACACTTATGCAAGAATATGCGTGTCAAGTTGCAAAATGACCAATCTGGAGACATATTCTCTAAACAACTCATTGACATTGGTAATGGCAAATTTCTTATAGACACTGACTGGTTGCATTAAGTTTCCTCAAAGTTTTTGTCAGTTAACTTGATCAAAAGATCTTCTTATTCAAAAGGTGTTTCCAGATGTTGCTCAAAATTACAGAAACCATGAATGGTTAAGCGAACGGGCTATATTGGCTGCAAAAAACAGATGTAAATGAATTAAATTTCAAAATTCAAGAACATATTACAGGTGAATTGAGGATATATAAATCAGTTGATTCGGCTACTAACCAAGATGATGTCGTCAACTATCCGCCTGAATTTTTAAACTCGCTGGATTTACCAGGATTGCCACCTCACAATCTTCAATTAAAGGTTGGATCGGTAGTTATAATGTTGAGAAATATCAACCAACCGCGTCTTTGCAACGGCACACGGTTAGCGATAAAAATTTTTGAACAACGTGATAGAAGCAACTATACTGAAAGGAAAGTATAAAGGAGAAGACGTTTTGATACCACGCATCCCAATGATTCCGACTGATGTACCATTTGAATTTAAACGACTATAGTTTTCAGTGCGGCTTGCTTTTGCTATGAGTCATAATAAGTCCCAGGCGCAATCATTAGGTGTTTGTGGTATTAATCTAGAAAACCCATGCTTCTCACATGGTCAACTGTATGTTGCCTGTTCCCGTGTTGGATAACCATCAGATTTGTTTGTATATTCACCAGGTAATCAAACAAAAAACATGTGTATCATAAAGCACTACAATAAAAATCAAACAGATATTTGTTAATAATTGTGATTCACTTGATTTACAACAAAGCGATTACTGAAAATAATTATATACGTTTTATTTCATTATTCTTTATTTCATCCCTATGTTAATAATAATAGTAATAAATAATTAATTATCTCTATTTTTTGTCATTGAAGCACCCACTTTATAAATATTTGTCACCTTTAGGTTCCCACTATTTTCAATCAGGTTTGAACCTTAAGTTTCCCTCTTAGTTTGAAGCCCTCTGGCAGACATCCCAGTCGGGGTTTTTAGTGGGTCTCAAAAGGGTGGCCAAAGTTCGTTTAAGTAAGTGGAAGATATTCTTAGGTCACCCGAGCTGACCTTTTTCTTTAATTCTCCTGAACAGAACCGTCACCATGATGATAGGGCGATATGTGAGAGTCAGCAGAGTAGAAACGTCTTAAGGTCGAAATATAAACTGCCACTTTCCAATTCTATTTCACAGAACGAAGTCTGCCGAGTTGTATAAAAATTTTTGTATTTATTATAAAAATCTATTTTTTTCATTTTTCATGATTTATCTTTTAAAATTTATGTTTTGAGTTTAACTTTTATTATATGCATTAGTAAAACCACCAAATATTTTTAATTATGATCTACTATAACTATATACAACTATATACAACTATATACAACTATATGCAACTATATACAACTATATACTACTAAACTACTTAACTGATTTTAATAAATTTACACACCACGTACGTTTTCAACTCAATTCATAGTCGCAATATTATTTTATTGCAAATTATTTGTTTATTATTTTGCAGTTAGCTCCTAATAATTCTAAAAGATGGTGGTATCTATTGACTGGATTGAGTAATTACGAATGAGGTATCTGCCCTACCTACCTCATTCGTAAGTTTAGTGTTCCAAGCTATTTACTAAAAACTTTGTAATATACAAATAGTGTTATAAACTTGGATAAAATTAAAAAAATAATTATAATTATTTTGTTTTGATTTTTGCTTAATATCGACTGTAAGAAAACATTATGGTTTTTATGACAGATGTACTCTGAACGTTACCCCTTAAATAGTTTACTATAATGTAATACATCAAAAATAATACGAGTAGTCACAGCAACGCGTGACCGGGTCTGCTAGTTACATATAGTAATTAATATCAAATAAATGAATGTAAAAAAAATAAATTTAGCAAAAATATAAAATATAATATAAATATATATATATACTTCTGAACCTTTATTTGTATTGATTTCTGATATATTTTGTAATTAAAATCTTAAAAGAATAATTAAATATGCAATTATTGTATTCTTAGTGATACAATTATTTATTTTGAAAATTTCATTTAGTGGGGCAGTTAAACCCAATAATTGCAATAAATAGAATCTTTACATATTTTCTCATTTTCTGCTATTTAAATCTGTCATGTAGTTTTCATTTTTCTGTCCTCAGAAGTAAAAACAGTTTAATACAAATAACTACTTCGGCTATCTTTATCACGATCATTGTTACTTATCTTCATTTAACACTTCTCGATTCACAGGGATTACTTATTCTCTAAAATTGATTTTAAAAAATGTATATCTAGAAAACTATTTCCTGATAACTAAAACATCTTAATTAAACAATGTAATCGTAAAGCTTAAGGATTTCACTAACTTGAAAAATCTCGAAGAGTAAACCGATATAAATAAATCTTCCCTATATTTATTTTTTCAATGTTATCGATTTCAACATACTACCTGTTGCTCGCGACTTTGTCCTCGTGTATTACTGAAGGGCGTTTCACGTTCAGAACATTAGTTCCAAACTACTTATCGAATACAGGAAGAAGTAAAACTACATTATCCGTATCCACTGCGTCCTTTCAAGGCACTTCCTGATTCATCGTAAGGATCGTAGTGTAATTTTATTTATACTATATATTCGATTAAGAAAACAACCCCACCGGTAGTTACAGGTAAACTAAACTAAACATAATGTACTGATAGAGAGCTGGCATATTTAGAAAGAATAAGCATGTCTCTTCAAAGTAGAAATGTATTTTTATATTGTTTTAATCAGAGGAAAAGAGATTATATGATATCGTAACCAGTTATTAAATTACGCATAATGTCATCGTCAATTTAATTTAAATTGTTGAGTGTTCGAGGGTGAGGGAAAAAATATATTATATTAAATATTGTTTCGCCAATGATATTACATAACACGTCAAGATAAACGATATCACATAGTTAATATAATAAAGTAAATAAAATAAATGAAAACTGTAAGAATAGTGCTTTATATTATATAGTTGATTCGAATGAGTTCAATTGTATATTTTTGTAAGTGTTAGAAGTATTGATACATAATAACTAATTTAAAATTATTTGTGCCAGGTCTATGTTGAATGATAAACATTGATCTTGGTATGAGAGAACATGTAGTTAATTATATAAGCTTTTTAAAGTATACACACATAGTACACACACAGAAAAAGAGTGTATTAACTTACTTGGAATGTGAAAGACATAAGAAATACTGAGTAAGGAATTTGTTCACATAATTACGTAAAATATCAATTGAATAAGAAAATATTAATAAACGTAAGACTAATATCAAGTTATGGAGAAGCAGAAAGGATACTGAGTTCAAAAGTTTCATAGTCCACAACTGCAGGTTGGCTGTCGGTTATTAATCTTAAAATTATTTTATGCTATTTCTACAGTGAGATGGGAGTACTTTATCATTTTCTATTGAAAAATATATATTTGTCCCGGCTTCTGTGCGACCATATTTTCCAGAGCAACAGAAAGTATTAAAAGCTCCTTAGACTTTTTTCCAAAAAAAAAAAAATTCTATGTAATGAATAGGGTTTATTATTGAAATTTATGATTTATGATTGATATAATTTATGCATTTTAATATCATTTTATTATAATTTTATTTTAGTCCGAACATAAATATGTTTTTTCTTATACTTTTGAAATTGACATGACATCATCGTCGATCAGCATCACATCGAATCTGGACGATTAACTGCGTTGTATTAATGTTATAATAACACGTGTAGCTCTCAGTCACTTGTTCGTCGCTATTACAGTTCATATCGCCAATGATAAAAGTGATATCATGTGTTCTATATCTTACACATTCAAATATAACTTTTATACCAATTTTTAATAATACACTTAAATAATATATAAAGAAAAACAAAAAACTTCAATATAACATTGTTTAAATTATATTATATTAATTATCTTATTTGTTTTTTATTTTTGATTTTTGTTATTTTGGGACTCGTTAAGAAATGGTATCTTGAAATAATCGTGCGTTCTTTGAGTCTTAGTCTTTAAAATGTTCAAGAGGCTAAAGGTTGTCATTATGATGCATTATATTTTACGATAATATCTACGGTATTACGATTCACTTAAAGTCTTATTCGCACTGTTGGTTTATTTGATAAATAGATTCCATATTAGAGTTCAAAATCATTATAATCATCAATTTATAGATCATAAAAATAAAATGATAATAGATCATATATCTATATACAGAATACATATTATTTATTTATTTAAATTCTTTATTGCACAACAAGGTACAAAAGGGTGGGCTTAACGCTAAAGAATTTTCTACCAGCCAACCCAAAACGTTCAAGAAAATACGTACGAAGACGGAGTGCAAAAAAAAAACAAAACGAACTAGATATCGATTTATAGATATCATACATAAATGTACATCAATACTAACATACATACAAAGCTACAAATATATAAATAAATAAGTTTTATATATATACTTATAGATACTCAGATGGGAAAATAAAAGATTATAAGCAGCTGTTGAGGTAGATCTGTTTCACCTGTCTCTTGAAAGAATTTCGTGAAGGTGCCTTACGAATACATTCAGGTAATTGGTTCCAGAGTCGGACAGCGACCACAGGGACGGAGTCAGACATGAAACAAGTGTGATGTGTGGGAACAGGCCTCAGGTTGGGTTAGGTTAGGTTAGAAGCGCAGAGATTGTAAAGCATAGAGTTAGAGTGTAAGGTGCAAATGATTATCATGCACCTACGTTCACGAATATATACATTATATAGCCAGTTTATTTGCAAGCGATAACACGAAACGTAGTCAAACTTAAAAAGTTTGAAAATAAATCTATTAGTATAATTCAACATGCGATCAAGCTTGTTGAGCAACTCTGCATTTAAATTTACATAGCATTAATCACCGTAATCAATTATCAGCAACAGTAAACTATTGGCTAGCTGTATTTTAGTTTTAACGGGAACAAAATGTTTGAGGCACATTAGTGAATGTAAACTAGCATAAAATTTACGAAACTCTTCTTTAATTTGACAGCTCCAACCAAGACAACGATCTACCGTTAGGCCAAGATTTTTTACGTGGTTACAAAAAGATATAGATATACTGTTAAGTTTTAAATTAGAAGAACAGTTATTAACTTTGGCTAGTTGCTGTCGGCTACCAATTATAATCACCTGAGATTTAGCACATCTAGATGTGCCAAATCGATGGGCCCATGAAGATATGCGCGTTAGGTCAGAATTAATAAAGGAGATAGTTTGAGCAAAATTAGCGATAGTAGCGTGTTGATGTAGCTGCAAGTCGTCGGCATAAAGGTGATAGTGTGAATGAATAAAGGAAGTAACAGAATTCATAAATGACGAAAACAGTAAGGGAGATAATTTTTCGCTTTCAGGAACGCCAGTAGTATATACCCTGATTGGTATGTATTAAAAATAACGTGCTTAGTGAAATAAAAGGAGATCTGGTGATAAACAACAGATTCGGCAACTTTAGAAAGAAATGGAAGTATAGAAATAAAGTGTAAATGAGATGGCAGGTGAGGATTTTATGTTTTAGTAAGTGGAATGATAAATGCTTTTTGATAAGTATCGGGAAATGTGTTACCGGATATAGAAAAATTAATAATATGAGTAATTATGTGTAAAAAAGAATTTAAAATAAAAGCTATCATAGGACGACTGATTACATAACATACAACATACATGTATAAAACTACTTAAATATTTGCTTCTCAGTTATTTGTATTTCGAAATAATTATTGAATATAATTTAACTCACAAATAGTTCAAATATTATATCAAAGGATTTATTTATTTATTTATTTATATCTTTTCCACTTTGAATCATTATCAGTGATCACTTGTGTACGTCAAAATGGAAGTGTCAGGAGGGCCTATTTCGATACCAGATTTATCGTAATAAGCCCTTCTGTAAAAGCACTGTCCAACTTAATGTTAAAGCTATGAGGGTTCCAAACGCGTCCTAGTCTGAGAATAACCACACAACAAACTCAGCCGGATATATATTTTTTTATATTGTGATCACTGTTTCACAAATATCAATCTTAAAAGCTATTTTGGAATAACTAGAACCGTCGCAATATAATGAAAAAAAGAAAAAAAAAAATTATAATAATAGCAAAAAAAAAATAATAATAATGATAATAATAATAAAAAATAAAAATAGGCCTGCTACACAACCAGTCACCGCAAGCAGCACCCGTTCACGAGCATAACGCAAGAGTCAGCCATCACCCCCTTCGCACATATTTGAGGGACGAGCGCAACCCGACTCCCGACGCTACCGCAAGTAATGACTTCTAAGGAATCGGTGTGATGCAACAGATGCATAAAACAAAATTAATCTACAACAAAAAACAAATTGCGGAGATTACTAGTTATTCGCAATATAATACAATTCATTCCCAGGCCATACCGTCGTTGATGTAATCCTGTACACTATAGTAGGATTTTTTGATCAAATTTATTTTTATATATAATTTAAATTTATTTAACGATAAACTTAAGGCTTCATTTGGGAGCTTATTATAAAAACGTATACAATTAACCTTAAAGGATTTACCTATTTTACGGAGCCTAGTGTTGGGCATAGCGAGTTTATTTTTATTTCTCGTATTAATTTTATGAAAATCACAATTTTTTTTTAACTTAGAAATATTTTTATGAACGTAAATTAAATTTTCATAAATATATTGATTATAAACCGTCATTATTTTAAATTCTTTAAATTTGTTTCTTAAGGATTCTCTAGGTCTCATATTATATATTGCTCGAACAGCCCTCTTCTGCAGTGTGAATATGGTATCGATGTCGGCTGCATTACCCCATAAGAGTATACCGTAAGACATTATACTATGAAAGTAACTAAAGTAAACTAATCTAGCAGTTTCCATATTTGTCAATCGACGTATTTTTTTAACCGCGTATATAGCAGAACTAAGTCTACTTGATAAATCAAATATATGAGGACCCTATTGCAATTTTTCATCTAAGGTAATGCCCAAGAAAGTAGTAGATTTGACCAAGTCCAATTCCTCATTGTTTAATTGTACATTGGTTTTAACATTTTTAACATTTGGTAAAGTAAATTTAACACATTTCGTCTTTTTTTTATTGAGCAACAAATTGTTGGCGTTAAACCATTGTACAACATCTGAGAGAGCATTATTTACATCGTCAATAACAAATTGCCTTCTGCTAACTTTAAAAGTAAGAGAAGTATCATCAGCAAACAACACTATCCCATGTTTTTCCCTCACTAGGTGAGGTAAGTCATTTATGTAAATGAGGAACAAGAAAGACCCTAAGATAGAGCCCTGTGGCACACCTATTTTTACCAAAGAACCGGGGGAACATATTCCATTTACGTCTACTAAATAGAATTATATTCGTGATATAGGAGTTAGAAACTTGAAGATGCACTCTCGTGTTTGTTGAAGCGATAATTCGTTACTGTATTATTACGTATAAGCTAAAGGAGGTAAATTCCCTTAAACTCAAAATAGGCAATGAATGTCATAATCATGTCCGCGATATAATTAATTAAACTACAACAAAGAAGTGAATAAGAGTTTATATTTTATATAATATTATTTAATATACATGATATTAAAATTAAAAACATGTCTCACATGCGTATTCGTATTCTATTACTCTCTGCAGGAAACTACAGTGCGCTTTTATCTCATGGAAGTAATTATCTCACTTATTTAATTTAAAGAGTTTAAAGACGTCTTCTGGAAGAGATGAAAATTAAGGTTTCAAATGAATATTTTAAAGATATATAATTATTTTTTATAGCTTCTCGTAGAGTTTATAGACTAGTTGGAATATTTTCATGAAAAGACCGTTCAAGCGTTAAGTTATTTTTAATCGTTTTTAATTATACATCACTGGCTGACCCACGCGGCTTTGCTGAATATAAGTGTCACCTGGATGTTAGTCGATAAAAGATCGTCAACTGATAATTGCCGTCTTTAATGTACCGGTGTAAGAGAATGCATTTCATTTGAGAATTAAGTAAACATTTACTACATATATATTTATTACCAATAGTGAATTACCAATATTAAATAATATATTAGTGAATACTGTCGCATCTATGTAAGAAGTATTTGATGGGGAGATAGGTTGGTTAAAAACATAAAAAAATATATCTAATGAAGACTTAACTTCGAATCAATAACATCATTTTTTTATTTATTAATAATATATATATTTATATATAGTATTAATTAAAAAAGTAAACCCACTCAAGTAGGATTCCTTGTAGAATAAATAGTCAAAATAAGAAAATTTAATAACTTAATAATTTCAGTATAATATTGTTATTGTTGTTTTAAGATATTAATATTAATTGTTACTGAAACAGTGATTTGATTATAATTTAATGTAATTACAAATTGATGTGCTTCAAACAGTTTCACTACTGCGTCATTTAAATCACAATGACTGAATTGATTGCGACGTGTATAATTGACACAGTTATAAGAGGGTCTGGTATTAAAATAGTGTCTCACTATTAACCGTAAAATTACAATATTATTTATAGAACATTACGTTATTTAACTTACATCGTACCAGAATAGAGATATAAGAATATTATAAAATGTAATAAGTAAGTATATGTAGTAATATTTTACATCGTCATTCCTGATAAGAAACACTTAAGTTAGGCCTAGAGATATTTTTTGGCATTTATTAAAGGAATATACATTAAAATGTACAGCGAACAGAATAGTAGATGTTCTGATTTATAGATTTAATGTAAGAGTTAAAATTTTACTGACTAAGACTAATACAAGATACATAATGTTAAAATATTATAATAAAAAGATACTTATTTTCGCAATAAAATAAAAGGCTATTTTGTTACCAGCATTATGAGCTGTTATGACATTTCCTTACAAGCTGTTATATATTTAAAACTAAGGAGCACCAATTCCTTAATAAACTTGTTTAAAAACAAGGAAAAGGTAATAAAAAGGCATGACAGAGCACTGAGTAAACCTTTTTATGTGACTCTCCTTCAAAATATCGTAAAAGATAAGACTGTTGAGTATTTTATTCATATTATTAAATATTTTAATCTAAATGTACGTCTACTTGAAATAATAATTTAAACTGTATTTAAAATACTAGACTGACGTACATGCAGTAGTATGTTAACACACAGTAGCTAACATTTATCAGGTGTTCTATTATAACACTATTTCAAAGACCGAGCGGCAATTATGTTGTTTCGCATTTCATTAATACATAAAATGTTAACGAAATCAACTGTTTGTTTCGTGTTTTACACAATAGTAATTAATGGTACGATTTAGGAATTCTAATCACCATCTGAAATAAATAAATATATATTATATACGAGTATATGCTAATATTGAATCATTGGTAGCAGTAAATGAAGTTTTTTGCTATTTTATTTTTAATATATTTTTTTGTAAAAATATTGTAAGTGATAAAATCGCAAGAAACCCTTAATACTGTATTAATTGTTTATAAATTACATATTTTTTTAAATTTATTTTCAGAAGATTGTTAATTACTTTGTGTATGTAATTTATTGTATAAATACCAATATTAAGATTTAATCAGACCAGATTAAGACCAAATTAAGACCAAAATTAAGATTTGATATATAACATTAAGCTATTAAAATTTTGGGCCAAATACATATTCACGGACACTTTCATATTACTAATAAGCAAACAAAATGTGGTTTCAACGAGTTATTTATAGGAAAAATCTCTTTTGCACTGATGATTTTTTTATATATAATATGCTTGACATTGACAGCGTTTTGATTTTTTTTATTCGCTCATCAAAAAATAATAAAAACATTACCGGTATCAGTGGCAACGTGTGATTACATATGCTTTATTGATGGAAAGTAGATAAAAACATTTTCAAAATTACATACATATTCACATTATATTTATGTAATGAAATAACATTTCATTAATTGAAATCTATAGCGCTTCGCGCTTGTCTATGGCTAGTCTATGGATAGTCTCTGGATAGTCTCTGGATAGTTCTAGAAGGCGCATCGATCGGAATGACGTTTTGATAAATGGCGGATATTTTATGAAGAAAGAAAGAATCATTATAAAAAATAGTAATTGTTACAGAGGTGATTGAGGAAGCGATATTAGTAAACTTTAATTGTCGTTTCTTGTATTTTCAGGTGAGATATATTGATTGTTAAAATGTTTTTTTAAATTGTACTAATATTGTAAAGGCATGGCAAATTAAACGGAAACTTGTATTTTCAGTGAAACAAATTGTGGTTTACTTACGAAAATCCTCAACAATAAGTTATCTTATATATACACGTACCATTCATTACAGCGGTATGAACAGATTTTGAATAACTAGAATAACTAATTCATAAAAACAATTAACAAGTAAATAGTTATTCCGGTTATAGATGTCATTGATAATATAAACAATATGATGGAAGATTTTATAAGTTTAAATATAGTTCACTTATACAAGATCCTCTAAATTATCACAGCAAATATATTATTTTTTAAAACAATTATTTATTTTACCCAATTGTAAAAACAACATTGAAATGTATATTTTACAAACAGACAAAGCTTCAAGTCAATCAAAAGTTAAGTTAACAAAGATAATGAGATTTGAGAGACAGAAATAGGCATTATGCAATTTAATGGAAAATTGGAGTCGCTACCCATGAATAATGATATAAATTTATATGGAAACTATAAACTTTCCTTTACGATATCATAAACCATCCCCAGAGATGGAACAACAATTAGAAGTACATACAATAAAAATACAATAAATCTTAAGAATTGAAATGACAATCCTCCATCAGCGAGTAAATTCATTAATGACTACTTGAATAGGATAATAAATAAGCTAACAGTAGCTCATAGAAACCAATATTAATAGTACACCGTACACACAGTAGCATTAGCTCAATAACGACAAAGAAGTTACGGTAACTCATATTGTGGAATACATAAGACGTAAAACTAATTTGCTGTGCAATTATTCGTATCTATGTTAAGGATGGTGTTCATAAATAAATGCAGGTACAATTCCGACTATAATTCTGCCTCACTTATGATTAGGAGATTTTTCAAGAGTCACTTCTAAAACACTCTGGTTCCGTTTCAAACCTCCTTAACTAGCAACAATAAACGTCGGCTATCAAACATACTCCAAGTGACAACTGACAGGAAACTTGGACGTCTGACAGATAGCATACGAACGGTTTTTGCAGTCCCCTTCAAGTCGATAGACGATATCATCAAAAGAGGTACTGGAAGTTGCTAAGTGCAATTACCATAGAGTATGGGTAGAGAGCATTTATTATTTATTTATTTTTGTAATATTTACATAAATAATTTTATATTATTTATTCACATAAAATTTATTAGGAGAGGTGAACTACGAGTGTATATATTAAGATTAGCTTAAAATTTTGTTGTTTTTATCCTAATTTGTAGTAACTCAAATATGACGATTTGTAAATGTTAAATCACGTCTCGTATAATATATATAATATAATAAAAATTATTCACTGCAATGGTTGTTCTGTTGCAATGAATCGTAGTGTTCAATTTATGTATATTATAATTTAATACACAATATTATATTAATCAGTTTATTAAGATCGCATTCAACTTTGTTCAAATTTGTTATTAATAAACAGTAGCGATAATGACATAAAATTATTTTAAAGTAATTAAAATGATGTTCAATGATGAAAATAAGTTGTTCCTTTAATTTAATACTATTTTAAATATTAAATCAGTTTTAATGGAGAACGTGTACATTACCGATATTGATTGATGACTCTAATTGATACTTTGGTAGAATGCGAAAATTTGTTTACAATAAGTAAACGTTTCTGAAAAGTATAAAAAATGGTTTTAACACAACGTTTCATTTTATATAACGCTATTTTATGTTATAAATTAATATCCATAGACATTCATCCACGCCTTTCATTGTAATTTTAAAACAATTGTACACCTGCACAAGTTTTAGAAAACTAGTTTAGTAATTCTTAAGCTAGCTAAGTTAACGAAAATCGGCACGCGTATTCTTTAAATTATTCGAATTTTTATGTCGAGCCGTTTTTTGATCGGGAAAAAATCCAAAATGGCAGCGTTTTTTAGTTTTGTTTTTGGCAGGAGCAATTTTCATCCGATCGCCACAAAAATTCATGATCATGTTCTTTGAGTTATAATTTTTTTTTTTGTTCGCCATTTTTTTACTGGGAGGAAAAATCCAAAATGGCGGTGATTTAAGTTTTGTTTTGGCGTAGCATATGTATTTTTATACACCCGTCACGAAAATTGGTAGGTGTGTTCTTTGAATTATTTAAATTTTTATGTCGAGTCACGGTGAGAAATTGCCATCTTGAGGTTGTACTCTATACGAGTAAGATTTCTATCGGAGGTATAGACAATGGCGTCATCGTCGATATCCGTGTCGTTGATCTTCTTGTGTGTCTAGATATAGCCACCACTGCGTGTGGGACACTTGTCAGGTACAATTTTGGTTTGGATTTGGTTTGGATGATTATTACCAACTCGTATGTTAACCACTGAGCTTTGTTGATTGTGAGGATGCGCGAGTTTTCCCCTTTTCCGTACCCTAGGTTTGTAAGGTCCGCTTTTTCGGTCTGTTTTATTCGTAATATTCAGATCACCCTTATGATTGAATTATCCATTTATGATAATTGAAGAATACTTATAATTTAAAGTAAAATTAATATTTAAAAAACTTCTTATCGTAATTAGATACTTAAGGGCTGACAATCAAAGAATATTTAAAAGATGTTACCTTAACCCAGAGAAAAAAGAAGAAAGAGGTAACAGTTTAGTGCCTTAAAAAAAGCATTTAGTATCAAATTAACCATTTGAGTAAAGTTGCGAGTAACAGCTTGTTCTTGTAATACTAATGAAATAAAATGTTCAAATTTTGTATTTTGTAATTATATTTTGAGAGTTTTGGGTTTAGAGTTTAAATTCTTATGAATTTGCTGAGAAGATCTCATTCAAATTATTCGATAAATTCTCTTAATTCCATTCAGACAAAGACAAGATAATCGATTATCAGATCTGATTACAGATACTGAAAAGTTTATTTCAATTAAGGGAGAACAATGTAAAATTATATATATAAGTGATCTTAATAAAATGTATTAATAGTAACGGTTATATTATGTTGATCTATCACTTACGTTTCCACAAAAAAAGAAAATATGAATATAGTTTCTTTATTAAGAAATCAATTTTATAGATTATAAAAGTCCAAATATGTCTGATAAATAAAATAAATTAAAAATAATACTTAACGAAACAAAGCGATTTTATTGTTATATAAATAATAAATTTCATATAAAAATGTTTGCATTCGTAACATATTATGTTTTTTATGATAGTTACTTTAAGAACTAGAGGTGAAAATTTGAATTATCTGACGGAAATAGCAGCTTACAAAAGCTAGTAATTAATAACCAAACTTACTGAAGATTATACACAGTAACGTACCTATACAATGTACTTCATGAATAGTCGTTTGTTAAGCATTGAGGGCTTGGCATTGATCCAGACCACCAGACCTCAGTGTGCTCTGCTTAGATCAGATGAGCCATGTTGAGCACGTTACAATTATAAGTCCCTATAACACCAACAAAGTCGTAAGTTAGTTTGTACAATATCGAAATAATATCAAAAATTATCTAAACGAATAATATAATAAATAGTAAGTACACCAAACAACGTATATACATCTAGAAGATAATATATTTATATAAAAATGAAAAAAAAAGAAAAAGACGACCAAAAAATTCTGTTTTATATTGCCATATATTTTGGTTAGATATTCTTTCAACTTGATGATGTAAGACATAACAAAGTACAACCGGACTCTGTGAGACAGGCAGAGCACGAGACCATTCAGTAAACACGCGAACTATCGTTCAACATTCGAAAAACCTGAAACTTGACTGTATTGATTTACATAAAATTCAAATTGTATAATATTCTCATTCCATAGAAATGTTATTATATATTTGGTAAGCTACTTCATGATTGTGAAAACAATTTAAGATGGCCGTGTAGTTGAAATATCTACACGACACAAATGTAACATTTAGATATAATATCACCGTGCTGTTGAATGTTTCACATGGTCTCATAAAGAAATACAGTTGTGTCGCACCAACGAGAAAAAAATCTGTAGGTCGAGTGATTTCAAAATAAAGACCCCCATTTATTATGTATGTAGATGTTTGAAATGCAGACTCCATAAATCACATACAAAGGTTGCCAGAATCCCATCTTTTTTAACGGCCAAGATTTTTCAACCATTATTTATTTAACTTTTACGAAAGCATAATATTGCATATTAAAGTATTGCAATAATCTGAAGAATAAGTAATATTTATTTTTCTTTTATCTTATTTTTAACGATCTTTTATTATTCAGCGTTGCTTCTGCTGCGCTGCATTACTAATAACACAGACAGACAAATAGTAAATGATAATTTAATTAATTAATTGATTATTATTAACTGACTAATATACAATAATTTATACAAATTTAAATTAGGTAGCCTTCATCAAACCAAGTATTAAAATTTGCAACACATATTTTTTGTAATAACAAATATTATAGTAACATTTCAATACTTAATTCTATAAAACATAATTAATAATATAATTTTGTTTAAATAAAAAAAATAGACGGCATTGAAAAGAACAAAAAAGGTAACCAACGATTACGTGAATATAAAATAATAAACGAGGAGGTTTTTAGTAAAATATTTAATACTTTGAAAAAGAGAGAATTTAAAATGAAAACCATTTGCACCGTTTAAAAGTGCTAACATACAAAGAGGTAATAAAAATCATTCACGTGTCGTTGGTTACGCTCTTACAGCGTGTTTTTACGTTTTATTAAATGAATTCAGTATTTATTTTATATTGTGTGAATTGAAGGAAGGTAAAAGTTTTATTTATGGTAAAAAAAATCAATTAACTCTTGTTTTGTTTAGTGACAATGCAACACATTTTAATAATGCAAAAAAAAAACATATTTGTTTAATACAAATAACAATAACATATTTTATAAAAATAACCTTTTCATAATTTTTTATAATCAAAAAAAAAAAAAAAAAAAAAATGAAAAAAAAAAAAAAAAAGAAAAAAAAAAAAAAAAACCTACTCATTACATAGAAGAAATGTTTTCTAGAAATAAATATTTCTTATCTCAGGAGATTTTATTACTGTCAGCTAGTCTGGACAACAAGCTCGCTGAGAAACCGGGACAAATATTTATTTTTCAACAAAATAAGATAATAAACTACTCCTGTCTCATTGTAGAAATAAAAAGATAAATAACCGACAGCCTCCTTGCACTTCTAGAGCCATGACCCGTGTG
Source organism: Melinaea marsaeus rileyi (assembly GCA_918358865.1). NCBI lineage: Eukaryota > Metazoa > Arthropoda > Insecta > Lepidoptera > Nymphalidae > Melinaea > Melinaea marsaeus. The sequence continues at coordinate 14,535,529 of OU911086.1, read as the reverse complement.
GAACTCGGTTGCTCTCTATGACAGAAGCATTACATACATACAATATATTCAAACTTTTTATTTTCACTAAAAATCTTTCATAATTATGTAAGTAAATTATTTTCTCCCCAGTTTTCATAGTAGGACTTAAACAATTTTGTTTGTCGTGGATAATAGCGATATGTCCATTTTACTTTTGATAAAGACATGTTTAAAGAAACAACCTATTTTCTTCTTATATATATAACACACAAAATTAAATTTAATATAATAGTCAGTTATACTTACTTTACACCGTATACTATATTCCTTTTCCTTCTCAACAAATTAAATAGTGTTTTATTACAATCCCCAGAAACAAATTTAAAACTTCATGAAATTTATTTAGAATAGACAGTCATTTGTACAAGACTATAAAAAGTTCGATAAGGTATGTTGTTCCCATTGAAATAAAAATATTATTCAATAGAATTAAATTATTTCAGACACAAATTGCGCAGAACTTGAGTTTTTGAGACTCACAATGCAAAATAAATAATAATATATCGTTGAATTACGACAAATACTCAAGTGGCTTTTCATTCTCCATTCTCGGGATTTACATGTTTTTTCTCTTCTGTACTGTGTATTTTCTCCAAAAACTTCTTTTTACCTAAAGGAGATTTTTTTATTATTACTAGAATGTCTTAACATAATACAACATTTTATTAATACTCTTTTACTATACAATCGACCAAATGAAGGCATGCACTGCCTCTACCTGTAAGAAGATTTAAATACCTAAATATATTTAAAAAGTCCTTAATGAAGTACTACTTATCAAATGATAAATATAACTTTATATTAAGTAAAAGTTTGTATATTTAAATATACATTATGTATATTTTATTATTTTTATGTTGTTTACTTTATTATTAAATATATATTTATTTATATGTATTAGGTTTACGTATTGGAGTGTAGTTGTATGCAAAAACTATAACAATAGACAAACATACACATATGTTTGTCTATTGTTATAGTTTTTGCATCAGCCTATTTCATCCGATTTCGTCTACAATTCTCCTAACCCTAAGGTTGTCTGTAAGAAATCGCGCACAAATCCGCCTTTTGTATGTTCCCAATCTTTACATCTTTTTCTATTTTTGTAACTATTTATTTCGTGTGGTGTGAAATAAGGTATCTAAATAAATAATACAACATATTAAACTCCAAGCTTACCGAGTGAACCCTGTATATACTCGTATAACATGGCAAATGAGACCGCAGTGATAGTTTAACGCGTCATTTGCTCTTTGTTATACTCGTATCTCACGACGCAGACCTCTTCTACTCACTCGAGTGCTGTTCTCAACTAGTGTGTAAATAAGTCACTTTATATAACATCGTAAATAAAAATTAAAAAAAAGGAAATTAATTTGTATTATTGTATATTAAATTTGTACTATATTTACGATATTTGACTGTTATATATTTTGTAATGTCAACTGTTATTATAATGACTCTGTCTATACAATAAAATATTTTCAAACTTTTATACCATCGTCGAAATCAAATAAAAATAACATTGACGCTGTATATAGTATCTTATTATGTACTGATACTTGACAAAAGGATCACGTAATTAATATTATTTATGTTTAATTAAAGGGCTGTCTGTGAACAAATATTTACTTCACTATATCGTATAAAACCACTAATTGTGAATCCATGTTGTTCCTAACGTACCGTTTCCGCCTTCAGGATAACAGAAAGTTAAAAAGCTTAGTTTAAATACTAACGAAAACTAGAACATACTTTAAGATATATTATTATCTCTTCTAAATTAAAAAGTGTCTTAATAGTGTAATAATAATTGTGCAGGACTGAGACTTCTCAAACACTTCTGCAAAGTTTGAAATATTAGATTATATTTTCAAAAGAATCTTGATATCCCTTCGTCCTTATACACATGATTATATAATATGTACTACAATCAAGACTCTTGCACGGACACAGTAGATCAGTTGGCTCAGTTGGTTATCAATTAGCCTACATACCAATATATAATTAAATAAAGAGTCAGAACACTGTGGTTGTATAACATTACGGTCACGGGTTACATTGGTAATGTGTAACATAAAGCAATGCTTGATTTAAAATATTTCAAAACATTAAACATGGAATTTTGTTTGTTATTGATTTTGATTTCGACTATTATATTTTATAAAAACAAAGCCTAGGAAAACTTATATCCCTTGTTTTATATGTAAGTCCATGAGTAAATAACCGAGTCTTTACTTTATAAGTATAATGTCAATCAGATGTCATTATCATATAAATTATTTTATAGTTTGTTTTAATTTGTATTTTCCCACGATAAGGACATGTCGTCAGCTCCTCACTCCTAACTTCTTTAATCAGGTTGAATACATAAATAAAATTTACTGAAGTATACTTTTAGCAGTTCAGGTTCAAAAACAAATAAATAACTGTGTACTTTTACTGTAGAGTAATAAAGAGATCATCTGAAAGTTAAGTTTAACTATGTTATGAATATTTTTGTGTTCACTAAAAGCACTGAGTCTGTAGTCTTTAATATAAAATTTTATTGTTCTTTTCCTACTTTCCAACTTCAGCACGAATCTTAATCTAGGACACGCATACAAATATCTTGATTAATATTCACTAGCTATATATATATATATATATATATAAACACGATTTCCTTATATATATGTATATAAGGAAATGTGTTTCTATAAGAGTCAGGAACGAAAAACCTTTATTAGAAAGGAAAGTTATAAATAAAAAGAAGAGATAATAATAATAATAACAAGAGAGATGTTGATAAAATTTAGAATATTTGATTTAAATTAACAAGTTCACATTACATTCACATTATTTCATTGATAAATATTATCATTGTACCGACCGCTTCCGTTTGTTCAACACAACACTGAATATATGACAAATATTATTGAGAAAATATATTTTTTAGATCAATATTGTGTCTATTAATTATAATAGACCAGCCCTTGTCTCAATTATTTGGTGTCGGGGCAATACATCAATATCTTCTATATTATTTATCATTCGCTATCTCAGTGGAGACCTGTGTCTTGGAATATCATTTCTCTAGCACTCCGTCCACGTTGTTATTGGTTGTATTTAATAAGCCTTATTTGTTTAAACATATTGGTACCGCTATTTTGCATTTACATGCATTTTACCCGGTTTAATGCATACATAATTTAAAAAAGACGATCGTTCAAGTTTTCACATGGAGCTGTCATCGAGAGCTTAAAGAAATTGAAATAGTATAGATTATCGTTAACTACTGAACTTAGAAACTTGGAAAAGAGTAGGAAAGTTGTATGTTTGAGACTTTATACTAAGTGCTGCCTGTGTTTGTGACTAAGTTCAGAATGGAGTTAAAATTTACTTTATTTTGTTTAAATGTTTTAAAACAATACTCATTTAAAGTCAAAATATCCATGAAGGCACATCAATCCAGCATCTTCCAGTCCCAGTTCATAAAATGATAAATATATTTTATGGAAAGGAAAAAATCTTTTCGTTTAAAAATATATAATTAATAATAATAATTTAATAACATCATTAAAATATGCAAGTGATGCTTATGAATATGTTATCATCCTAAATGGGTTAAGATGGTGAGATAGTCAGCGAATTAACAGGTATTCAAATGATAATCATCATCATCAATGACTGCGGACAGAAATATCAGTGCTAATTTGGTGCAAAATAAGAGCACTAAACTAGCTTATCGTTGGAATAACAAAGTAGAATAGTTTAATCGAATTTTTGTTATAACGCACAGCTTTTGTCACTATCAAAGCTATTAATTATTAATTAAATTAATTGTTATTTTTTAAATTCGGCGTAAAGTTATAATTATCTTTTTTATCTTAACTATACATATGAAATTAAAATAGAACAAATTTATATAAGCATCATACATAAGAATTAAAATAAAGAATATATAAAAATTGGTGAGGATAAATAAAAATGAGATTTTTTTAATGAATAATAATAATATTATATATATTTAATAATTCTAGACCATTTTCTAATCCATGCGTGTGATCTGGACGGTCAATATCAACCTATTGAAACTGAAGTATCGAGAACGCGACACCACACCGGTCTCTCTTTAGTGGCTGTGAATACTGTGATTGTACATTTTTTTGAGGAATAAATCATAGTCCAGTATCACTATATCGAAACACGTCATAGACCATATTGTAGAGAAATTCTTTTAATGAACTTATTTATTAAAGGATATTCTCTAGTATGTTGCATTCCCAGGTCGCATCTGCAACTTATTCGTCACAGATTATGTTAAAATTTATAACTAATGTAGGCATGAGATATCATAATAAAAAAAAATTCCACTAATATATATGAGAAATTTAATTATAAAAGTCAGTTGTGAAGAAATAAAGTAGTACTTGAAATTATTAAAAGAGTTATTTATTGTATTAGTTATGTAAAAAAAAATAATAAAATATATACGTTCTAGAATATTCTTCACATCCTTTATCGATTTAAAATAATATGAAGTAAAATATATCTGAAAAGTAAATAAGATGAATGAAGAAGTTCATTACACATTTTGTGATTTTTAAATATTTTATCAAGGCGTCACAAGTCCCACTACTCAGACTCCGTGTCATCGTCTTGTCACTCGTTACATCACCTGTATATTCGTCTTAATAATGATGAACGTGTAAAGTATATTGAATACTTAAAATACTAAACGTGTCTGTAATACTGCTATACTTTATGTATGAGAAGATAGTGAAAATGTTTTAATAATCAGGGATATTTAATGTATACGTATATGTAATATGTATCGTTGTAGTCCGATTTTAGATATCGAACTATGTTTTAGTTACAATCATATCATATTGTCAATGCCTAGTGGTAATCATCAAAATCAATTGCATGACTTGTAAGTTCCTTTTTAACTAGATACTATTTAGTAGGAGATGCAAGCTTTTCTCTCAGGCGATATTTTTTAGTCTTTTGCAGTTTGAGCTAAACTGTATTTAAAATGGTTCATGAAACTTAAATTACCTAAAGTAATGGTATTAAAAGCTTTTACTTAATCCTCAGCTGAGGTGAAAGAAGCTTCCTTTATATATAATTACGTAAACCTATACGTACCTTGTACGTACCTTACGTACCTTGGTGTATGTGGTCGATTTTCATTGATCGTCTTTCAAAAGACCGATAACTAATATCCTTCAATACATGACATCCACTAGCTGCTTGATATTTATCTCTTGGGGAAATTGTATTTTATTTCTTAAAGCAATTGCAATAATATCCGAGACGCATCCCGACCTCTTTTATAGTGGATTCCGGTTTGAACCGGAATTCTGTATAGAAGATTCTATATTAAAGATATTTAGTTTATTCAGTAAATATATATTTATTAAATACAAAATGCTTTTAAGATATTGTGCATATCTTTTTGTAAAATGATTTAATAACATTCATCGAATAACATAAATTTAATATTCTCAACAAAATATTTTTTTCACGAAATCACCGACGAGTTGTTCTAAGATTAATTATTAGCTGATAAATTGTGTGATTCTGAATTGTAACGCTATACTTTCTACATGTAGCAATAAAATACTTCAAAACAATATTTTTTTATAAGTTAAACCACAATGGTACACATAGTAGGAGACTCTGTCTTGAAGATGATAAAGTAATATTCTATATATTTTACAGTAGAAAGTCGTAGAATCACCATGTAAAGACTATAATAACACACACATATATATATATATATATATATATATATATATATATATATATATATATATATATATTACATATTTGTTTATGTGTGGGTGAGTGTGTTTGATAGTAAATATAGGTTGTCAATACAAAACAGTTGGTTAAAATATATACTCCGCGGTGGATCACGATATTTTTAAACTGTTATTATTAAAATAAACTGTTAAATTTCATATTTGTATTTAAGTTCTTATTTGTAATTTAAGTTTTTCCGTAATTACAAATTAGTTATAATATTGATTTCTTAAATTTATTTTTCTAACAACAATGAAAACAATAAATATATTATTTTCTAATTACTTGTGAGTTATTAATTACCGCCAAAATTAAATGAAACATTTTAAAAATATGTAACCTTATTTCACAATAGTATGTTTATGATTGATATTAAATACGTAGTATATATATTATCATATGAAATCACTACATGAATTAACGCTTCATGCGTCATCGCGTGTCTTGAACCAGTTATAGATGTAGAAAACCTCTGAAACTGTTTATTGACGTACTGATCCGACGTATCTTTAACTAATTAATTAACTACAGTTACATGATATGCCTTATAGCCAGCGGTGCCGTTAATCATAACTATATACCGATAAAGAGTTACTGATAAGTACTTTGCTGAAAAGGAATACAGGACTAGGTGACAATAAAGGAAGAGAAGAGGATAACGCATCTCTTGATTATTAAATGATCTCCTGTGAGACAGAACTGTCCTGATCAAACTGATACAGTCACCAGCTGTGATTGAATATAATCAAATCAATTAATTTTAGTAATTAATAATCAATTTTAGTTATTATGAATAAACATGTATTTAACATTTTCTTTTCTTCAATAAATAATAATCATTTTACTTAAAAATCAATTGTTATTTTATTTATAATTTCGTCAAAGTTCGTTCGGGAAATACCCTGGGTATTTGCATCTTCACTGGTTCTGCTTTATATTTGTCTCGTTATGTTTCTATTATAATTTGTTTTTATTATTTTGTTTTCTCGCAGTTTGTGTTAGACCTAAAATAAAACAATGCAATTAATTTATTTTATTTTTTTCCAATTTGTATGTATTCTTTGTATATATTATTTTTACTATTTTAATTACATCTTCCATCAGCTAAAAATTTGGTAAAAATTTCTTAATTAAACCAGGATAACTGTATTTTGGATTTAAGTAAGCATTTTAAATAATACTTCATTAAATATCAAATATTCACTCGTTAATTACGTTTTGAACACTCAGTCACTTTATACAGATAACTAAACAATAAAAAAACATATATAAAGATTTTTATTTCGTTTGTAATTTCATAGGGCATTCAATTGATTGTATATTAGTTTCAACCAACCAACTTCCAACCAACAGGGAATATTATATTTAACATTTTTAACCGTTAACTGTCGCTATAAAGGTGTGAGAGCTTATCGGAATAGAGAGAATTAGGGCGACCACAATTACAGATTTCAATTCGTCCCTTACAGAATTTTCAACCTCCCGAATGTTCTCTTCGCTTCTTCGTGAACGTGGTCGCCCAGTTTGTTTAATATTCGTTGTCGATCCCGTTTGCTCAAACTTTTTTTTTTATTAAATTAAAACTTGGACACTCACTTACACGTTGTAATCCGTATTCAACTCTAAAGAGGCGTCGTACAGTAACGTAGGAATCGTTGTTTTTGTAAAATTGTTTTACGCAAAAAGCACGCTGTTGTCCCGTGAAGCGCTCCATCGTGACTAAAATTGCATTAAACGACGCACAATTCCCCGCCACCCGCGCGCCCCTTGCTCTCACGGTTTTGGAGAAATCAAGTGTTGCTATTTGCAAAAATTTTTGGCCCACCCTGTATTATGATTGTTGTGCTTTTTTAAAACTTTTTATATTATTATAATATATACATAAACTTGAAAAAATAAAACATCTTTTGTCTCGTACATGTTAATCTAATGTGATTATGTCATAAGTTGAAGCGAGTGTCGGAGCTTTAGTGTGTAAAGTTTAGGAAGGAAGCGGAGGTAATTTGGATCATGTAAATTGACGAGCTATCAAAAATAACTTTCAAATTGTTGACTTGAGAAGAAAAAAATGAAATATTGTTATCAAACCACTTTCGTCGTAAAGTTTGGATTATTTTCGGATTACTGGCGGAACCACCTATAATGATGGCCTGTCGTTTACGGGGTAACTTCGAAGAAAATTTGCGGACCAAACTACAATTCGAGCAAGCGTGGCATTTAAAGAGGAAATTGCTGATGCAATTGAATTCACTTCAGTATGAATATAAAGATGCAAGTGGTTGACGTATAAATGATATTGACAACTTTAGTGGGAGTTAATGGACTTAACGAAAACAACAAAGAAGATAAAATACCACTTTTAGAAACTGTCATTAGTGCAAATAGTCTGCTGACGCTCTCGAAAATATGATTAAAACTACCTGTTAGTAAAGGTATTGCATTGTATCCCTATGCAATATCTTTGAAAAACAAGTAAAAGAAACGATCAACAACAATAAATGCATTGCTAAGGTCAGTCAACATAAGGATAGACACAAACTGGATTTGTATAATTTTCAATCTTAAATAACATTCAATATTTTACATGTTACATGACTTCCTAAATAAATAAATGTTAAATATTTATTAAAATATTGTCAGAATAAAAAATATATTAATGAAAGTTAGTTTATAAGAAGAAATTTAATTTGATAGGTTAGATGAGTTTTATCTATTTTGTTGATTTTAGGGATTGATAACATGATTGATTTTTTGAATATTTTAAAATAGAACCCGTGACAGAAAAAGATGAAGTAGGAGATTATGGCGGTTGAGTATTAAGTGAGAACGTCACATGACTAATGGAATCATGAATATAAATGTGGACAAAAACAGTCGAGACAGAATGAGTCAAAAGGGAACATTTTAAGGGAGGGATTTAGGACGATTGTATCTAGAGAGGAAAAAGGACAGGAAAATATAGAATAAATAATTATGATATATAAGAACCAGATTGTACAATGATAGTGCACTGTCAAGATAGAATTAAGACTCATTACAACATGCACATGCATTTATTACAAAATAATTGTTTACAAACTTTTTTTAAAATTTATTAAAAATACTAAATGATTTTGTAAATTGATATGTTTTTATAGCATAATTATTTCTTATTAATTACTCATAGACTTTTTTTATACTGTCTAGGTCAATGCTTGACTACATTCCACCTGATGGAAAGTGAAAATGTAGTCTTAGATGGTAAAGCGCATTAACCTAGCAACCTATTCACTCTTCTCTTGAAGACACCCACATTGTATTCGGACGGAAAAACCGACGCAGGCAAGCTGTTCCAGTCCTTCGCTGTGCGAATTAAAAAATAAGAAGCAAAGCGCTTCGTTCGGACAGGGGAAGGGGGCAAATTTCTAAACCAGCAGGCTATTATTTTAAATCTTCTACTTAAATAAAGTAAGGTTTGAATATACAACACTTTTAAAATATTTGCATTTTACTTTTCTACTTATTTTTTTTTTATTTTATCTTAGTAAGAAGTTAAATCTGTTCCATTATAATAGACCCACTTCAAATTATAACTTCATTTTCTCTCTAACTTCATTTTCTCGGCACCGATAATTCACGAGTTCTTATAAAAGATGTGAAAGATAACCTAAGGCTTACCAGTCACACTGCTTATACGAAAAACAAATCACTTTTAGATAAATGATATAAATGCCTCTAACATTAATACATTCGGAGACAAATGTTTAATATATATATATATATATATATATATATATATATATATACTCCTTCATTTCTCCGTGTTTGTATTTTTAAAGGGTATTGATGAAAGTTGCATTTAAATTATCTGCATAGACATATTTTGTGATTTAGATAAGTAATGCAAAGTTAGTTAAATTATTATTTGAATAACAAATGCTTTAACAAGTAATTAATTATGAAAAACATAAATCCTGTGATTCGAGATAGTCAAAGTTATTGAACGCTAATTAGCGATCATTATCGGTAATGGCTCGGTGTAACGAGGATTATCTCACAAAATGATTGCAACTATTGCTGGGAAATATGATTTAGGAGCTTTCGAAAACTTATGCAGGTGTACAATTTCCTGCGAAGTTACCATCGCAATTTAAATCATAACAAAATTGTTTTAAAATTACAATGAAAGTCATGGACAAATGTCTATGGACATTAAGTTAAAATATATATATATATATATATGATTTAGGTGCAACATTTAATAATATTCATTTACTTTTAGGCATTTCCTAAAGATAAATAAAAATATAGTCGACAAATACCTAAAACCTTAATTTTAGTTTCAACTGTTAATTAACACATTAACCGTTATAATTGTACAATATATAATTTAATATTTTTTAAGTAATCTTATATTTAAATGTATTTTAAAGAGACAATATTCTAACCAATTATTTTATTAAATGTACAAACAAATAATGTTACAGAGAACCAAATAGTTTGTAAAACAACGACGCGTTGTGACAACATGTATGTGTTCATATATAATATATCACTGTAATAAGAAATTCATTAAATACTACACAAGATCATTAAATTAATTAACTCTTTTTTGCCACAGAAAATAATATTACAGCAGCTGGGTACTTAATTGCATTTATTTGTACGTATTATGTCAATATCAAGTTGTTACCAGGTGACTGTAAAATAAGTTTTCGACTATAAGAGAAAAGAAGTGTGTTACTTATATTATTGTATTATAACGTTCTGTAAGACATTGGTATTATCTCTGCGGAAGCTGTGGTTGTGGTCGCCCTAATTCTCTCTATTCCGATAAGCTCTCACACCTTTATAGCGACAGTTAACGGTTAAAAATGTTAAATATAATATTCCCTGTTGGTTGGAAGTTGGTTGGTTGAAACTAATATACAATCAATTGAATGCCCTATGAAATTACAAACGAAATAAAAATCTTTATATATGTTTTTTTATTGTTTAGTTGTCTGTATAAAGTGACTGAGTGTTCAAAACGTAATTAACGAGTGAATATTTGATATTTAATGAAGTATTATTTAAAATGCTTACTTAAATCCAAAATACAGTTATCCTGGTTTAATTAAGAAATTTTTACCAAATTTTTAGCTGATGGAAGATGTAATTAAAATAGTAAAAATAATATATACAAAGAATACATACAAATTGGAAAAAAATAAAATAAATTAATTGCATTGTTTTATTTTAGGTCTAACACAAACTGCGAGAAAACAAAATAATAAAAACAAATTATAATAGAAACATAACGAGACAAATATAAAGCAGAACCAGTGAAGATGCAAATACCCAGGGTATTTCCCGAACGAACTTTGACGAAATTATAAATGTTAATAAAAAAACAATTGATTTTTAAGTAAAATGATTATTATTTATTGAAGAAAAGAAAATGTTAAATACATGTTTATTCATAATTACTAAAAAATTACAAAAAAATGTGATTAATAATAATACAAAATAGTAATATAATTAAATATGAAAATTAACTAAATCAGTAAATTGTAAACAGCGCCATCTCTTGACAGTAATGAAAATTTTTCCTGTCTACAGACATCCATACTTCCATCGGAGAAAAGTGAAAATAATACAGAACGAATAAAGTTCGTTCGTGAAAAACTGAAAACTGTCTAACAAAAAGTATAACAAAAATGATTGCGTTGTTTTTGTCATTCTGCAACTATTTTCTTTTACTTTCGAAATAATATCCCTTAAAATAAAAGAAACTACTATTACTTGCTAAAATAATTTAATATTTTCAGTGAATATAATAAAACAATTGTTCAATCTTCTCTAACATGGTTTAACTATAATAATATAACATTATTTCAACATTCTCATCTGCTAGTAAATTGTATTTGACTAATTCTCTGATTACATACTCGGGGGTAATCTATTTTCGTTACTGGTAATGACTAACTTGTGAGTTTAAATAACTGACTATAGATATTAAAACATTTCGAGTTATAAAGAACTCAACATGTAAATCTAAGATACTTCGACTTTTATTCTTTTTGTTTAGGCTTATACCGGCCCTAACCCTTTAAAAAATTTATGTGACCTGAAAATATGTGATGCTTACTAAGGTTACGTTACGTCAACTAAGTTATTTTCAGATCACAATCTAAACGATATGTGTTTTAAAAAAGCTTTATAAATAAATTTGTACTGTCCATAATAATACTTTACTGCTTTAAACTTTAATCACAATATGCTGTATATAACGGCTGCTATATACATATATTAGAAGACGATAAATTAAATAAAAAAAGAAATAAAATACTATTTTATACTAAATTTCTTTCTCCACAAAATGCAAAAATTGTAAATTACAATAAATTATATTTTTGCGGAACGGGCATTAATATGTTGAAGTAACTGAGTCAAGTCAGTCCATCTGTTCACTGTTCTGAGCCTATCTGTGCGTCTCTGGAATTTATGGTTTTAGGAGCAGCATGAAATATATAATATATCTAAAAGAAAAAAAAAAGAAAAATAATGTGAAGCATGATGATGAAATATTAACTAATTATTATTAATTAATAAACATAACAATTATTACTTTACACCTGTAAAACAGCCATATCACCTAGTGTGACGTCATTTTCTCACAGTTTCTTTATTATTATTTATTACCGCCGACATACAAAAATATTTTTACTTTTTTTTTTGAGGGTAGGAGTGCAAACTGACAGTTATAAGTTTTAGAGCTCTAAATTTTATTTTTAACTTTAATTAATTTAATACAGTTTTCACTATTTTTTTAATGTGCCAGTGACTACTTCTTACCTGCCAATCATTTTCCTTTAATTGACACAATCGAAACTTTAATCTACTACTAGAACCATGGAGTCGATCAAAACCACCTTAACAGAGTTAAATGAGCACTTCAATTCCACAATGGCACAGTTCCAGAAGGATCTCAGGGCCGTTGTCCCTGCCACAAGTCCCACTTCAAATGTAAACGCACAATTTCAAACATTTCGGACATTTGTTTTAAATGCTCTTGAATCCCTCCAACTTCAAGTGGAGCTATTGTCTAGACAGTATGACGATATGGACACTCGCTCACGAAGGAAGATACTTCTTGTACATGGAGTTGCAGAGTCAAAAGGAGAGGACACTGCGGTATGTGTTTCGAAAATCCTTTCTAACAATCTTAACCTTCCGGAAGTAACTGCAAACACATTTTCTCGTTGTCATCGGTTAGGACGCCTTACGTCTGGTAAATCACGAGCCATTCTTATTAAGGTTTATGACGTAACACTGAGAAATAAGATCTGGTTTGCTAAGACGGCCTTGAAGGGTTCTGGAATTACGGTTTCGGAGTTTCTGACGAAGAACCGCCATGATGTGTTTGTAGCTGCCAGACTTCGTTTTGGTGTTACACATTGTTGGACTAAAAATGGTGTCATTACTATTCTGGGATCCAATAATAGAAAACACTATATCACAACAAGATCTGAACTTGATGCGATCCCGAGTGCCAGTGCCGTTGTACCTAGTACAGTAAAGAATACCACGGACTCAGTTGTGGAAAATAAAATATCGACTTTGAGATCCAAACGCACCGTTAAGAATAAGTGATGTTTTTGTTTTAGTTTAGAGAGTAATCACATTCATTCACTATTTCACTGTTCTCCAATATAGTTTGAGATTTCTTGTACTTTTAACTTTATAATAGTTTATTTTTAAATTTTAAAACTGTTCATGCACTATTATTTACAATAATTGTCTTTTATATTTACGAATCATTATTTTACTTATAATTTGCGTACGAGAAACTTTATTGTTATTGTTGTTATGTCGATATAAGGTTATTATAAACATTTGATTTTGACAGCTGATTATTGACACCTGCCGTAAGGTAGGTATAATATATAATACCTCGTTCGACAGGGTCGATCGTGTTAGGTAGATTCCCGTCGGTCGGATCGACAAAGAAAAAGTAGCCAGCAGTATTTTACTGGTCATTACGAGTCTTATGACGGGTCACTCTGCATATATTGGGTGAGCGGGGAACCACCCATCACTCCTATCTCCTAAACGGGGGGTCGCATCAAAAAACTTTTCGGACAAAAAAGTTTCCTCTTTTAATTTGTTAATTTTCTAAGAATATTTCCGACAGTAAAATTTTGCCTCCTTCTATGACTTTTTTCGGTTCTTAACTTTCAACCGCCCCAGCCCCCCAACTCCCCGACCGATTTCCCCCGTTCAAGAACTTAACCTTCATTTTGTCCTTAAGAATGTGTATGCCGAGTTTGAAAATCCTCCGTCAATATTTGCGACCTGTAGCGTGTCCCAAAGGTTTGCACTTTCACCCCCCTCCCAGCCCCCCCTTTCACTTTTTCCAAAAAAACGAGATGCTACATTTGTCTTACTAATTTATCCTATCGACCTGTGAAGTCAGATTTCGCCTACGATGAATTTGGACTGATGGATCATATATACATATATATATAGAGGGATATATAATTTTTTTTTTTTCGACAGATTCTCAATCTCCAGTTCATAAACGGCGTAGCGCCCCTACTCTGGGGTCTGGGTCCCATCATCGCATCGATTGCAATAGGTAGATTCATCTATGGAATCTACCTAATATAATAATATGTCAACCCACAATTATTATCTGAATGAATGCTGTTATGTTACTACCGTTTCTTTCTTACTCTAACATTTTAATCTTTTAGCTTTAATTAATTTGTTATGTTTTCTACTATAATTATGTTTTAAAGATTAAAGTTGCGTTTTAAAAAGATAAATAAATAATCACATTTTGTTATGTAATAATAGATTTATTTAGATTATTGTTATTATTGATTTTAGTATGTATATATATTTTTTCTAGTGTTGTTTAACGTGTTTTTAATTATTATTACTATTTTTTTTTTATTTTTATTATTTTTTTCTTTTCTTTAATTATTTTTATTTCTAGTATTACTTAATATTTCACTAGTTAACTACTGTTTAATATCGATTGTGTAATTTGTGTTGTAACTCTCAGACAACTGGCGGGTCTATGGAGTGGATATCTATCATTTTTAATATCATATAATTAATTTATCGATATCCATTTAAATACATCTATTTATTTTATTTTTAATTTTTATTTTTAATTTTTAATTTTTTATATATTTTTTTTTGTTAGTATACAATACCATTTTATATATTGATAAGGATTAAAATAGTGTATTACTTGTTTATTAAATGATTTTTATTTTATTATATTTTATTTTATTAATTAATTAATTTATTTTTAGTAATTTTATCTATTATTAAATTTCATTTTGTTATTATATTTTTTATAATAGAATACGTTCACGATGTCTTCTTTGGATAATAGTATCAATAGCGACTTGTTTCAATCTTTCTCCCCCAGTGCTGACTCAGCAGATGATAGCTATCACAGTACATCTCCTCCTCTCCCTCTCAATCATACATTAGATACTCTTTGCTCAGATTGTCTGAAAAATTTTAACATCATTCATATAAATGCCCAAAGTATTCCGGCTCATTATACTGATATGCTTGCGTCTTTTAATTCTCGCAACATTCATGCGATTCTTGTATCAGAATCTTGGCTAAAGCCATTTCTACCTTCATCATCATATTCTCTGCCTGGCTTTCAGCTGATTCGTAACGATCGTGTCTATAAAGGGGGCGGTGGTGTGGCAATTTATCTGCGTTCTCACATTCCCTTTACAATAGTTTCCTCATCAACTCAACCACCCTTGGAAGACGCGGCCGGACATCTTATGATTGAAGTTACTCTTTTACATTCAAAAATCCTTCTTGGCGTCTTTTATAGTCCATCCATGCATGATAACTATTTTCCTCCTTTCGATCATATTTTAGATAACTACGTTCCTATATATGACCACGTAGTTATTATGGGGGATTTTAATACGTGCCTAATTAAAGAAGATAGCCGTTCCAAGAAATTGTTCTCCATCGTTGAATCCCATAACCTTCAATTACTACCCCTGTCAGCCACGCATTGTTTACCAGGTTATACTTCTTCTCTTCTTGATCTTATGGTCCGTGGTCTTTAATGCATTTACTGTTGACGATAAATTAGAATTTTTTTACTCCTTATTAACACAGTTATTTGATAAACACGCACCTATCCGACCAGTTAGAATAAAACATCTCCCTGCCCCTTGGTTATCTGAGGAATTAAAAAAAATGGTCGAAAAGAAAATCAGGGCAAAAACTAAACTTAAATTAAATAATTCGGACTCAAATCGTCACAAGTAAAATAAAGTTCGCAATCGCTGCAATACATTATGTAGAGATGCACAGCGTCGCCACATCCATAGATCGGTCGAAAACGGCGACCCATCCAAAATATGGAAATTTCTGGAGTCACTTGGAGTTGGTACATCCTCTTCTAAAGATTCTTGTAAAAACATCGATGTTGACTCGCTTAACAAACATTTTACAACCTCCGATCCAATTGTTAGCTCCATTAAGAGAAATACACTGAATTCTATCTTTGTTTCTCCAACTCCTGACTTTCCTCCGTTTACTTTTTCGCAATTCACTGAATGTGATGTTAAAAAGAGCATAATGTCAATTTCTTCTTATGCCGTTGGTATTGATAACGTTAGCCGAAATATGATAGTCCCCATCATTGATATAATCTCTCCTTTCCTTGCCCATATTCTAAACACTTCCATATCTACTGGGAAATTCCCTGATTCATGGAAAGATGCACTTGTTACTCCTATACCCAAGAAATCTAATGCGACCAACCCCTCCGATTTCCGACCCATTTAAATTTTGCCCTTCCTATCCAAAGTATTAGAGAAACTTGTCAACACTCAACTTAACGTTTACCTTAATAATCACAACCTCCTTAATCCTTATCAATCTGGATTCCGTCAAGGCCATAGTACTACTACGGCTCTCGTGAAAGTTACCGACGACATTCGATGGGCAATGAATCAAAAACAGGTTACCGTACTAACTCTGTTAGATCTAAGTAATGCTTTTAATAATGTGGATTTTGATATATTGTTAAACCTATTGTGCTTTATTAACATATCTCCATTAGTGGTTGACTGGTTTCGTAGTTATCTACAGGGACGCCGGCAAAGAACTCGCGTCGACGATATTTTTTCGTCGTGGCGCGAGATTCGTGCTGGAGTACCTCAGGGTGGCGTGCTGTCTCCTTTGCTATTTACAATTTTCATCAATACGATTACTAATAAAATTTCGTCTCTCTACCTTATGTATGCTGACGACGTGCAATTTTACTGTCATAGTGATATAGAGACCTTACCAAGTAAAATCTCTATCATTAATTCAAACCTTGCCAATATTTACGACTGGACTATATCTTATGGTCTTAAAGTTAACCCGGTTAAGTCACAAAGTATTATTGTAGGCAGTCCTGCAATTATATCCAAAATTGACTGGGCTACCTTGCCTAGTATAAAATACAATAATGTAGTTATACCGTACAGCACCAGTGTCAAAAATCTGGGGATAATATTTGACAATACATTATCTTGGTCTGATCACCTTTAAAAAAGTCAGTTGCAAAACTTTTGCAGCATTGGGCTCCTTGCGCCGCCTCGGTACTTTCCTTCCTATTCCAACCAAAATTATGCTAGCACAGTCCCTAATCCTACCTATTCTAGATTATGCAGACGCAAGCTATACCAATTTAACCGAGGACCAACTTAATAAACTTGAGAGACTCCAAAATCTTTCAATACGGTTTATATTTGGATTACGCAAATTTGACCGTATTTCTCAGTTTCGCCTACAGCTCAAGTGGTTACCAATTAGATTTCGCCGTAAAATGCATATACTTACATTTCTGTACTGTGTGCTATTTAATCCCTCTTCGCCTCCCTATTTAAAAAAATAAATTCCAATTCTTGGGTACTACTAACAAATCTTTAAGATCCTTTGAAAACTTGACCTTATACATGCCAGTTCACAAAACAAAATTTTTCAATAAATCTCTAACGATTCAGGCCATTCAACTTTGGAATAGTCTGCCGTTGCACATAAGGAAATCAACATCACTTGTTTCATTTAAAACTAAATTAAAGTCGCATTATCTCACTTTAAGTTGTATATAAATAATAAATATTTACGTATGTGTGTATGTATGTTATATAAGTAGATGGTTTTTATATGAGTTATTTGTATTCTATGTACATATAGGATGTATGTATGTATATATTTATATGTTAATGTATAGATATATATTTATTTATTTATTTCATTCTTATTATTATATATATATATATTTTTTAATTTATTTATTTATACTTTTTTTATTTCTTTTTTCACATTTGTATATTTATATATATATATATAGATTTTTTATTTTTTTTTTTTGCTTCACCCTGCCATGTTCGATACAATTGCTCCATTATTAAAGGTTGTCTGGAAGAAATCGCTAGTTAGCGATAAGACCGCCTTTTTGTACTTTACCATGTTTTCGATTACTTTATTATTATTTTTGTTTTTTTTATTTTTTTATTTTATTGTGTGGTGTGCAATAAAGTATATTCTATCTATCTATCTATTTTTTAGAAACATGGACTTTGTTTAAATATATTGTAAATTAAACTAAAATATTCCGTTCGTATAAATTCCTTATATTTTATATACATTGTTTTAGAATACAAAACCGAGCTTACGTCATTTCACGATCGATCACTTGTCAATATATTAATACTAATAGTGACTACCAACAGTCATTAAATACAGAGTTAATATTAAATATTACATCACTACGAGCTCAGTTATCGTGTTAGTATTATCATTTAAATTATAGATGTTATATTATAAAATCATCTTTGGTACATAATAAGACCATGTTTTTAATATATTAAATCTTAGAGGACTACACCGTGTATAGACGGTTGATATTAAACAAAACAGAGCCATCCAACGGTGTAATCTATATTGTAAGATACCCTTAATATATTTCTTTGTAACAATATTATCTTCGTCATCCAAACTGTGAAAATTCGATCAATCTGTTAAAAAGTAATTTAATGTTGGCTGTTAGGAATTGTAGTTAGGTATCCTATTAGGGCGGACGGTTTTCTGAAAATTAGATGAAATGGGAGGACTGACATAAATCACGGTGGCTTGGCTTAAAAGTAAACGATGATTAACTTATGAAATAAATAATAAACCCACAATCCTGTAATAATTAAAATGATTATTCCAATCTCTAATTAATTTCGACTTACTAATAACCTTTATAACATACTTTGGGACAATTATTTTACCATTAACTTCATACCTTATTTCACAAGATTAATATTTAGTATTATTATGAATGATGTTTAGGACACCGCTTGTTATGATAATAGTACACACTATAATACCTAGTATTAATCCGCTTTCCACTTCATCTCCTGTCTTAAACCGGTTAGTAAAAATAGCAAACCTTTGAGACTGTTACTTGACGCTCAAGACCTACTCAGCTTTAGATAACTACAGTTACATGGTATTTGATATATTTCATATAAGGAGATAAACGAGTATTATAAAGATATTAAGAAAAGCACTTTCAAACAATAAGTAAATAATTGATATAAAAAAAATAGTAAAAATCGTAACTGTTCATGATAATAATGAAGTTCAAGATATATTAAGTCCTCTTCCAGTAGTCTGTAAAGTGTACGATAGTTTATAAGATCCCGAGAGACCTACTAATAATGATGACGAAGCGTTTAAAAAGTTTGACGAAAGTGTTAACACGTTTAATATAAACTTCAGTGTTCCTTTTTTACGTTGATATTATTATAAATATTTTTAAAATCTAAATATGAAATGCTTCTAGAAAAAAAAATGACTTCGAAAAAATATTCTACAATTAATTATTTCTTTCTGTAAAAGAATAATCCAAAGTATAAAGAATTTTAAACATGGTAACAGATAATAATATAAGAAAACAACTCTTCGGTAAATTGCGTTTTAACATTTTATAAAGTGACTCATTTACGCACTAGTTGATAATATTTCCCTAGTGAGTAGAAGAGGTCTGCTTCGTCGAGATACAACAAAGAACAAACGACGCGTTAAAGTGTCACCGTGCTCTCACTTACCATGTTATAGTTACAGGGTTCACTCGATACGCTTAGTGTCTTAGTGTACTATATTATATATATAGTACTATCAAATATCAGCTATTTTCACTGACAGACGGAAATTATAATATTTCCAGTTTAGTGTAGATACAATAGGTTCACAGCCAGGAAATATTCATACATTATAGTTCTTTAATGTAAAGAACTATAATGTTTATAGTTCTTTAAAGAACTATTATTAAATAAATGTATTTTTATTGAGTATTTCTTTGTATTTTAAGATATTGAGTTGTAACAGCAATGGCACTGACACCAAATGATAAATATATAAATTAACAAACAAAGAAATTATATAAATATTATTAAACTTTATAATATTCAATTATTAATACATTGTTCTTGTTTTTATAAATTAGTGGATTATTGGATACTGGATTACTGCTTAAATATCAAGCTACATATTGTAATGAAAGTTTAATTATGGATGTAGTTTATAGGATAAATAAAAATGATACGTGTAATAATATAATAATTTGTCAGATAATAAGTTTTAATTACAACTTTGATGCATAATATTGAATATATTATGTAGAAATAGTACCACAGTCTTTTCTAAATAAAATAAGCAAACATTTGTCTGAAATAGAAAATATTAGGATTTGAATGCGCTTTGTGTTCGTTATTAATATTTGTAAAACCTATTAATTGGTTCATCCACAGTGCTATAGTGTTGTGTATAAACAAACTAAATGGAATTCTAAATTATATTGATACAATAACAAAATAAAATGGTAGATAAAACTTGTTTTTATTTAAAATGTAAATATTATTTAAAAGGACCTTTAATTTAAATGAAATGACAAACTGACAAATACAAATAAAAGTCTTTTTATACGATTAAAAATAAAAAAGAAGTTTTTAAACAATTAAAAAACTAGCACTTCGTTGATGTTATGTAATTATATTAAGAACATTATCACATCCCAGAGAACGTTTTGTAAAACCACAATATAATGTGAAATACTCAATTCCTGTCCAAGATCATAAGATTGTATATCAGTAAGTTGTTCAGTGTATCTTCTATCATAAATCAGTTATGTGTTAATTTTCTACTATGTTTACTTAACTTTCTTATAACCATCCTCTTCCCCGTATTTAAGACTCATCTTACATCTATCTGCTAATCATCACATTAAGTGCCTAATACCAAGATAAACTGTTGTTAATTAAACCGCGTCATAAAATAATTAAAAAGTAAGATGTGAATAAATAAATATACTTTGAAGAAATCCATATTATACCCACAATATTGTTATTATATATCACGTAGGTGAAACACTATCCTCGAAATGAGACCTCATTACCTAATATAAAATATTATAATAAACAAAAAACTTATCTTTTCAGAGTTTCCCTCCTTCCTTCTCGTCCTTCAACTAATAACCCATAATATTCCAAACATGTAGCTTCTTATTATCCGTCTCTCTTATTATTATGATTATACAACTCATTCCGACTAGTATTTAGTTAGATACAAGATAATTGACCAAAGGATGAATGCTGAGCGCAACGAAGCTTTTGTCCGAAGGACTACGTTTCCACTGGATAGGCCCATTCTGCTATTGTTCCGTATGTATTCTAGTATGCTGGTTTCGGCGTAGCCGGCCTATTTTTCATCCTATCATCACGAAAATCGGCAGGCATATTCTTTAAATTATTTGAATTTTTATGTCAAGCCGTTTTTTTTTGATTCGGCGAAAAAATCCAAAATGGCGGAGTTTTTTAGTTTTGTTTTTGGCGTAGCAGGTGCAATTTTCATACGATCGCCACAAAAATTTATCATTTTTTCATTTTTTCCATTTGATTGGCAGTGATTTGAGTTTTTGTTTTGACGTAAGTTATGTATTGGCAGACAACGAAGTTATTAAAAAAATATTTATTTATAAAATATTCATTAATAAAAATACATATTTACTTGATTAAATCTACTACAAGACTAACATAAAATATTATAATTAAATCTTATTACAAACAATGATAAATGTCGACTCCGGAAATTGATGCTTTCCTCGTAAGCGGGAATCACTGCTTATGCTGTGATAACTCGTAGTAGGAATATTTTTTTGTAATCGTCACGAAAATTTTTAGGTATGTTCTTTGAATTATTTAAATTTTTATGTCTAGCCGTTTTTTTGCTTGCGAAAAGTTTCAAAATGGCGGATTTCTGATAGGTACCACAAAAACGAACTTTGTGACAGCGGGCTGAAATTTTGTCTAAGTATTCTTTGCCGAAATCTAAGGTGTTTTTTGTTATTTCAAAATTCAAAATGGCGGCCATAGCGAATTATAAAAATTTTTAAAGCAATAACTCCGTTGTTATTTGGTGGAACCAAATTTCGTAGTAATATTTATGTACCTACATACATACATAGGTATACTTAGTCCTTTTTGGAAAAGGCACCTAAAACATTGTCTCATCCCCTAACGTACTTAACGTACGTGAGGTCTACTGTTCACAGAACGACTAGTATTTAGTATTATAACTAAATAAGTAAGTAAGTAATGCTAACAAAGGGATAGTAATTAAATTATTCTTAACCAGCGTTTCTCTTTTTCTTTTTTCGTAAGGTTATGTTTCTGTATCAATAATAATCTGTCCGTCATGTAAACTACCAATAGACTCTGTAAATTATAATAACATAAGTTTTCACTTTAAAAGTAGGTCAAGATATCACAATATTAATACTAGTTGTACGTCTTTAGTCATATTATAAAGAGCTAAAATTTGTATAATGGACATAAACTTCGAGGTTCATTTGATTTCAAAAATTCTTTTACTATTGTAATCATTACAGTATATACAAAACTGAATATAGCCAATTTATTTATATATATATCTCTTTAAAATTACAGGTTATCACATTGGGAGCAATTTAGCAACGAAAGATGAAACCTTACGAGCACTACCTTTATGATATACACGGACGGACTACTACATCTAGCGGACAAAGGTTATTGTAGAATATTTACAATGTAATAAAACTAAAGTTTTTAGCATTCGAAAAACTCAGCCCGTTTTTATAATAAGAAGGATTTGTTACTTTTTAAATATTATAGAACCTAGGACTTTGTAATTGTGAATAATATGCATCGTTGTCACTCTTCCAGACGTTTGTCAGTCTGACATAGATAAATATTTGTTGTATCCTTCGTGTATCCATTTTCATCCTTTCAAGGTAGCAACAACTTACCATTACTTACAAAAGTGTACACACATATAAAGTTATCAAAGGGTAATCATCTGTGTGATGTTTCTAAATCTTTGATAGAAAATATCCTTGATGAAATCGTTGAACCATAAAAGGATAAGGTGAAAAATGTAAGATAAATTCTGACTATTGATATAACGGATAGTGATTTGTATACTTGATGTTCTTTTGAAATAAACTTATGTATTCTGCTCATTATAATAGAGAATAAGGTTTTGTTATTAGAAGCGTTAAAAGAGATAAATTTGTGATATCGCTATCAAATCATTATTTATCTTGACAAAGACATGATATATAAAAGATTTAGTTTAATCCTCCATCCACCGACCGTAGTAATACTTATATTAGTATTTTATTATCATTAAATTTCATTCAAATGTGCTAATTAATTATGTTATATTGCAAATATCTGCATACTCGATGTTTGGCAAAACCATTATTATGAATATTGCTGTATTCATCTAATGTATTTATTATTTTGCAATTTAATTAAAAAAAACTGTTAATTATATCCACGGCCATACTCATTGTTCTAATCCTAGATAACTGTGAAGAGAAGATGGATGATGATATGCGAGAAGAAGAAATGGAAACGGTGTAAAGATGATAAAAATGATGATCTTTATAAACACGCGCAAAAAGTATATTAATGTATTTACAAATTTGTTAGTTAGTAATCTTAAGAAGTAGTTACTGATTATTTAGCCTCAGGGGAAATAAATTGTTCAACAAAACTCAAAATCATAGAATATAAAGATAATTTATATAACTTATACAAATAATAAGCAAAAAACAACAATCATTTTATTATATGTAATTAACATTAAAATAACACCAATTACAGACTAAAGAGCTGTTTTTTTGTTATCTTAACAGATAACAAAAAAAAATCTCTGTCTACAAAATATAATTTTTACCTATATTTTGATACCTATATTTTGATTAATTGCCCTTTCTATAAATTACATACAATTTTTTTTATTTAGTCCGTAATCCGTTTTAGTAATCCTCTCTTAACATTGTGATCTTAGGAGGAACTTTTATTCCTATAATGAATGTTACGTTATAAACTGATATTAAATATAAAAAAAGCATCATAAATCATGCTCAAATTGTATTTAATCTTTAATAAGTGAAATGGTTGCACTAACTTTAATGGACAATTTATTAAAATAAAGATAAAAAAGTGAAACGTCTTCACTGTCTATAAAACCAGTTTAGTGGTAATTAAAAGGACCTTTTGAACTATTATGAAGAAATGGTCTCTTGATTTCTTGAACTTTAAGCGATGTAAAGTTACTATAACTTTCTATTTACTTTATTATCGAAGGGGATATCTACTATTTAATTGTTTTTTATTAATATGTCTTTAGTTTTCAAAGTACGTCCTTTTTTTCTCTTTTCAAAAATAACTATAAATTTATTAATATTCGTTGTAATGTTTCTAAAATTTAATGCTGACCATCTATGATATAGACAACTTAACTAAATATATATGCGAAAGTAAGTTTTATTTTCTGTTTGTTCAATTACTTTTTAGTCAATTTAATAGTTATCATTCAGTAAGAGACCTTTAGTGAATCTCAACACGCGCCGACAAAATGTATAAAACATATATATAGACTGCACTTAACAAGAATACTACGCATTAAATACATATGAAATAACATTATTATCAATTGTCTATCTGTTATAAGATACATCTATTCATACTTAAAAATTTACATTTAAAATAATCATACTATGTATTATAAGTAAATACAACTTTATTTTAAACTTTACATCGTTATGTATGACTCATTGTGCATATTGGCTATTCATTATTATATTCGTTATCTCCAATTGATCGATTGATCATTATTTTATTTTAGGCAACTTTATATCCTCCAATTATGTAAGGAAGGAAGAATGTAAAGAAGTGGACAAAGCGTTCTTCATGACAACCAATAAATGGAAATCTCCATCAAAGCTATTATCAAAGTATTACCATAAATATTTACTTTGAAAAATCTAGTCATAAAAATTTGCTAAAATTCATTAAAATTCGTTAAACAATTTTCCGTAATAAATTTAAATAAGTAGATATAACCATACAAGAACATAAACAGACAGAAAAACAAAAAATGTATCCTAGGTTCTATTTCAAACACAAAAAACTATTATTCATAAAATGCCTTTTACATACATGAAAATACACAAGGAGCCCTTCTACCGGCTTTTCATCTTAACTATATAAATAGTCAGTGTTGATCCTCGCGATCAATAAACAAATGGACTGTATTAAAATATATTTTAAAAGATATTTTAAAAGCCCTCGAGTCTCTTTGAGCACCAAATTATTTTAACAACTAATTGAAAGTGGTATTTCTTCTCAAATACACGTTTGTTCTCACTTATTTAAGAAATAACCTCTTACCATTAATTATAATTATATTATAATATATTTTGAAAAGATTGAATTATTATAATTTTTCTTGTTGTTTTAAATTTGTCTTGTTATCTCGTGCACATAGACTTGATTGTGCTTTTGATTATATTAATAGATTGCTTTCAGAATTAGTCCATCAAGTTAGCTTGTTATTATATAAATAAACAAACAAACATTCAAAACCTGTCTGTAATATAACAACAATTATGTTGTCTTAAAGCATGCGGTACTAAGTACAACCGTCTAAATAATATAAAACCATAATGATTTATCCATTCTATACGTATTGAAACATCTATTAATATAATGAATATTCTTCGTTTTTGGCGAAAAGGTTATTGTGTAGATGGACATTGGTTTTAAAATCATTAACAGCCTTCGTAGTTCTAACAGCTATCGACTGTCCTGATCTCCTATAGCCTTCAATAGAGGTGCTGTTATATATATCAATAGTACTATATATAATCTCAATTGTAATGTTAACGAAAAGTTATCGAAAATAGGACATCTGTTAAAAGTGTGGTAAAGGTACGATACACACTGTGACGTCACAGGTCGTTTGGGCGATTTATTTACATGTCAAATGCTAAAGAGGAATAAGCTCCACTTTAAAGTGAACTGTCATAAAATCCACATCTTCTGTATTTGTAAAGTACGTTGACTTGAACTCAGGTGTTTTAAATTCACAAATTTATTTTTGTTTAAAACGTGTAAAACTTGTTAAACTATTTTTATAAAATGCAATTAGGTGTGCAGTTAACGGTATTGTTTGTAAATCTAATTATTAAATATTATCTTACATTTATTTTAAATGGAGTGCAGAGATAACATGGTTTAAGTATTAGTCTTAGTGCATCTTTTATCTAAATGAATATCTACTGTACTGATGGTGTCCGTGTAGACTCAGTTGACAATGGACGATTCGCTAACATATCGGTATCACTGTTAAATATAATAGATGTAATATTACTTCATAAGAAAACTAAATTGTATTTAGAAATATAAAAAAATTGTTTGCTGAATAGATATATGTAAGTACATTAATATTAGTAAAGTAAATTAAAACAAACAGAACGTCTTAAATAAATACCTTTTAGCATTTTCGTCAGTTTCTTCTGTGATATTTGGCTTCCAGAACAGCTTTAAGACGTGTTAAATACTGCAAATAATACAATGAAAACATAAAACAGTCTTACGCTATGTCTTTATTCACTAATTCTAATGGATGGAATGACTTAAGACATTTATAAAAACCGTTTACTCTATCCTATCGAGTCGTTAAGAGAGTTAAAAGAGATTTCGAGTCCGCATGAGGATAATTTAAAACAAATTAAATAAGAGGCTAATGGCGACAATTTAATACGTTATTTTAAATTAAATTAAACACTCCATGGACGGTACTCTCGCTACAGAAGATATGGAATTGAGAAAGAGATTTTACGTGACCTTAATTCAATACTTCTTCCATCTCACAGTCTATACGTGATATGTATTGTAATTATTATATGACACATGTAGTGTAGGAGCTTCAATACTTTAAAGTTTTAAATTGTATTCTAATACATATTGATAAGAAAAATACCATGAAAAAGTAAAATTCGTACTTAAAATTATAATTTTTTTAATGACATAATTATTTTCATTATACATTTAACTAATTAAACATCTATAAATATAATCAAACCAAAATTACTAATAAAAAATTTTGGTTATAAAGGAACCAAAGGTACAAATAGTTTACAATTACGACTACTTTAAGTTGGACAATAGCTTGTAACTAAATAAAAATAATTAAGTATAAACACATTACAAGACGCAATGTTCAAAAACAAACATTTACTTAATTATAAAAATTAAATGATAATAGTAATTAAATTAACTAAACCAATTAAAGACAAAAATAAAATAAAAACATGTGTTCCTCTCTCATCCTACAAAAATACAATTTTCCAGATACAAAATGAGAAAAATAAAAGAATTATCCCTTAATACCGAACTCCGTGATGATATCTCTACACTTTGTTTCAACGTATCCTTTGTAACGAAATCTAATTCAAATAATATTTTTACCGCAGTTAATGTCACCAGTTAGCTGACGTCATCAGGTCAAGGTTATCATCTTGTGTCGATGATTATCATACATATATTTCAGTTGTTTATATTAAACAATTCATTTTAATTGTAAATCCATGTTATATGTATTATCCTTTACTTGTCGTATCCTATTATATATATAATTAAGGACGTCCCGTGTGTCGGTCGACTTCCTATAAAACATGTCGTATGAGGAAATTGCCTGAAGCTGATGTGCTTTCGGTATTTAATCTTCGTATCTTACTTTAAGATTATAAAGTTACCTGATGTGACGTTTGAAGTGAAATTAATAAAGTTACATTCGTTATCAAGTGTGTTCTGTAAAACATTTGTTTTGAAAATGTTATTACTTTAGAGGACTATGAAATTTAATTTTGAAAGAAGTAATTAGTATTTATGGATTAATTACCGTTTTTTCTTTATAATTTCGTACTATATTTTTGAACTACTACTGTACTACTAATGTGAAGACAGTATTAACCCCTAGAAGCACTTTCTAGATGTACGTACGTACTGTTAGAACTCGATTTTTAAGAGTCTTTTATAAAAAGAAACAAATTTCATAAAAGAATAGTAAATATATTTTCTTTGAATAAACTTATTCAATTACAATATGCGAGAGTTTATGGGAGAGAGAAGTGCGCGACGGGAATATTAGGAGAGTGATGCATGGCTAGGGACGAGTGCTTAGGTGATTAGGTGCTGAGAAGGGGTGCACTCAAGGAATGTAACAACCCCCCGGATAAGAGGAAACTTACGGGTGAGAGGTAAGTTGACGATGAGGAATGAAAAGTAAGTTCAATTAAGTTAGGTTCTGCGGAGTCTGGGAGCAGGGACATCATCATCAGGATCTGAGGGTCTCATTGCTATAGGTTCTTCAGGATCGGGATTACATGTATGTATCTTAACTAATTTACAATATTTAAACAGCTTATAAAATACGGACAACATTATAATAAGGACTATTACAAAGTAGTATAAGAATAAAAATTACCATACATATGAGGTTTTTCGATTAATTTACTAAGTCTAGTTTTACTTAGTTCAGTACATTTATCATAATTGGTAATAAGAGAATCCAAGTTATCTATATTCTTTAAATCTACAAAAGAAGCTTTAATGCTGTCTTTTAAGTATGTGGCCAGCAGCCACTAACACTAATTAAATCAAAGCGCAATATTATTAGTTTAGCATTAATTTCGATATAACGTTTATTACCTTTAGAATATACTAAATTTGATCAGGTAATGTCAGTAAACCAGTACCGGATGTAAATGATTCTGTTAATTCATTATCTGGACATTCTAAAATTATTATAGATTTTTGACTAATAACATAGATCCATTGATTGTTGTGCAACTTATGAAAGGTTTCAAAGTTACAATTAATAAATTCCTTATTACGGATTGCTGGAACAGAAGTTAAAGCTTTTCCAATTATTTAAGTTTAACATACAGATATAACTGATGTAGGATATACATTATGTATTTCACAAACATGGTATTCATATCTTTACGATTTGATAGGGTAACTTATTTAAAATAAGACGACTTATCTTTAGTTATGCCTAAATATTTAGTTGAAGGTATAATACTAGAATACAATGTATTGTTTACAGTTTTAAGATTTACAGGTTAAGGTATGATGTGATACAAGTCCAATTATTTTGTATTTACCAGTGGTATTTGTAAAACAAATATTATTTTGTTATTCGTATAACAGCATGAAACATCGGATACATTTTCTAAAATATGCATGTTGTCTAAGACTAACAGAATAGGTAATTGCTTAGAACTAGGAAGAAATATATAATTCTTTACAAGGTCAGAAAATAGTTGCTTAGGAGTAATAATAGATGGATACAAATTAAATGAGTTGCTGAACATATTAGCATTTACAATATCGTCTACCTTAAAAGAGAATATTAATATTTTCTAAATGTGGTTGAACGAATAAAATATCTATTTGAATGATAACGTCAAGTGTTATCATCAGTTATTTTTACAGAACCAATGGGATCGAAATATACAGGCGTTATTTGATATATTCTGGATTATTGGATGCCGAGGTAAAATATATGAAACCAAGTCTGAAATGGGTGTACAATTAAATAATAATATGCTACAGTATTACTTAATTGTCGTAGTAGATATTTTGATTTCGTCAAAATGATGTTTAACGTGACGTCGGTTTATTAAGAGGGATGCAGTATTGTTTCCATGGATTTTGACTATTTTGTAAGGTCCTTTCCATATGGGTGAAAGAGCTTTTCTCAGACGTAAATGGTTTTTTAGATATACTAGATCTCCTACTTTGTATTTCACTGGTCGAGAATGTGTATCGTAATAGGATTTCGAGGTCTCTTTCGATTTTTGAATATGTTCTATTGCTTTTCTTCTGGAAAATTCGAGCCTATTTTGAAGGAGTCGGATATACTCAGGATAAGTAGCTCCTAGGACTTCATCATAAATGGAATCGGGTATGAACGGTTTATGTCCGAATAAGAGTTCGTAAGGAGAGTAGTGAGTTGTGGAGTGGATAGCTGAATTGTATGCGAGCATGGCTGTATACACGAAACGGTGCCAGTTATTCTGTTGCTCATTTACATACGACTTAAGGTATTCTTTCAGAGTGGAATGGCTCCTCTCGAGAGCGCCTTGGGTCTGAGGATGATATGGGGTGGACCACAATTGTTTGATTTTAAGCAGATTACAGGTCTGTTTAAATAATTGGGCAGTAAAGTTTGTGCCTTGGTCGGTTAGAATGGATTTGGGGATACCAAATATTTGGACGTTGGAATAATGATGTGCTTTTTATTAGTTTTGCACAAACTTTCATGGTGTACTATAATAGTTGCATTAGAATTAAAAAATTTTTGAAGTGACTTTGTGAAATTCTGAATAGTTACCATCTTGGACATTTGAAGTAGTGGGACTTGGAATGTTTGCAGGGGTTGCTGGATTTGGAAAGTCAACAAGGGGTGAGGGTAAATTTTCGTTGTTATCTATTATGTCATCTAGATTATCAATGTTACCTAATTCTGCTAAATGTACAGGTGGAAAAATAGGTTCTACAGGATTCACAAGCACTGTCGGAGGGTATCGAGATAATGCGTCTGCGGCATTGTTAAGTTTTCCTTTACGGTAGATTATTTCGTATTCGTATTCTTCCAGTTTTAATCTCCATCTTTGGAGCTTACTGCTGGGATCAGTGTGATTGAATAGGCAACGCAAAGGGCGATGGTCAGTAATTATTGTAAATTTTCTACCGTAAAGATATGGGCGAAAGGTTTTACAACCGAAGAGAATTGCAAGCAATTCTTTTTCTATAGTGCTGTAATTACACTCGCTTTTATTAAGTGTACGGGATGCATAAGATATTCGTCTCTCTTTCCCTGTTTCTCCTTAGGACAGAATAGCACTTATTGCATAGTTAGATGCGTCACAGGTAAGAAGGAATTGTTTGGAAAAGTCAGGATAAGCTAGTAAAGGTGCTGAAGTTAATTTATTTTTTAAGGTTTCAAATGATAGTTGCTGTTGGTTTAGCCAAATGAAATCAGTATTTTTCTTGAACAGACTAGTTAAGGGTTTTGCGATATTTGAAAAATCGGGAATAAATCTTCTATAATAAGAGACAAAACCAAGAAATGACTTAACATCCTTAGGGGATTTTGGTATAGGAAATTCATGTACTGCTCTTAATTTTTCAGGATTAGGTTTTACACCAGGATGACATGTCCAAGGTATGTAACTTCTTTACGCAAAAATTCACATTTGTCCGGTTGTAATTTTAATTGGAATTGACGTAGTCTATGGAATACATTGGAAAGGCTATTGACATGGGACGCGATATCAATACCTTGTTCTAACATTTTGTTTACTTGGGATTCAACTTCCTTTTTATGACATTCAGGAAATCGATATGTCTTTACGTTAATGGGATTATCTGAAGTGGTATTTATTTCATGTTGGATTGCATTAGTCGATGTTAATTGATCATTGGGTAAGTGAAACACATCCGAAAATTGAGAACAGACAGAGTATAGAGCTTCTGTCTCTTCGGTATTAAGGTGAGATACACGAAGAAGTTTCAAAACTTCTTCAGTGCGTTCTAGAATGTTTGGTTCAGATATACTAGCTATTGGAATAGAAGAATTTGTTTCGAAAGGTTCAAGGTTTAATTGAAGTTTAGATTCAATAGTTGCAGGTTTCTCTGAGGTATTAACGACTGAGATATTTACTCGGTTATTTGTTTTTACTTGGACGATACAGTTAGCTACTAACAGATTTTCAGATAAATGTTGGTTGATTATTAAACCTTCTTTAATATCGGGATTCAATACTGTGCACTCTATTATGGTTTCACTACGTGGTGCAATAGTATAAATAGGATTATTAAAAAACATTTTAAGTGTTATATCCTTTAGATTTAATGTACCATGCATATAGTTAATTTGATCTTCCATGATGTTAAGTAGGTCGTTACCGATTATTCCATCATAGGGCACGTTAATATTATCAATTAAATTAAATATATGGGATAGACGTTTGCAGTTATCATTTGATTCATTATATATTATAATTGGGATTTGACCTAAAGTTAAAGTGGGACAATCATCTTTCGAGTCTATGCCTTGGATTTTGAATCTAATCGATTTATTAATATTAGGCATATCTTTGATTGAAGATTTTTTTATGATACTTATAGCTGCGCCAGTATCGATGAGCAAGGATAGATGATTAGAAGACACGGGAGAATTAACTTTTACATGTGGTAAGTATTTATCGAATATATTAGATGTAAACTCGTATACTTTATGACTGATGATATTTTCTTTAATAGGTTTTTTAGGAATCAATGTGATCGAGTCTACGGTTAGGGTTCTGGGGCTGGTTATCCGGGTGCTTGACTCTACGAATTTGATTTGAGCCTACTGTTTAGGGCTGATTACCCGGTTGCTTGACTCTATTTGAGTGACCTTGATTTTTGGGCTGGTTACCATGTCCATAGGTCCTTAAAGGAAGGGTTTCTGTAGGAATTTTGTTGTCGTCTTTTAAAGAGGAAACATGTCCCGTGCGGCACCTAACCGGGACACTGCTTAGTTTAAATCTTGGCTGGAAACAACGGTATCAAAACTTTCTTCTTCAGTAACAAAATTAATTTGTGGTTTAAATTCTGTTCTGGGCTTAAAACTGGATGTACTTGGTTGTGGATTTGGATTATTAAACCTGTTATTGGTTACGTATTTCTTATTGTTATAGTCGCGTAGTTTGCAATTTTCTAACACATGACCGGATTTTTTGCAGCATCTGCAGAATAAATCAGAGAAGGACGAGAATTGTTTTTGTTGATTTTTAAAATTATTATTATTTGAATTACGTGTATTAAAACCAGGTTTATTAGGATCATTGTGACGGAATTGTGTTTTTGAATTAGATTATCATATGTTTAAATGTGTATTGTTGGATTTTCTCCTCCGATATTGCATAATTAATAGCCTCGTTTAAATTTTTTGGATCCCTACATCTAATAATATTAGAAATACGTGGATTTAGGCCCATTGTAAATGTATGAAGGGCAAGATCCTCAATCGCGGCCACTCTGCCTGGCAGTTTGCTTTTTCTATGATTCGTTATAGATATTTCCGTCAGTAATTTTGCTAGACAGGTTTCCAATCGAAGCGAGAATTGGTTTACATTCTCCTGGGAACTCTGTGTACAGTCTTGGAGGTCTGTCAATAAATGGGCATAATGTTTTCTTTCGCCAAATTGGTTCTGTAAAAATTCACGAAGTAATGGCCAAGAATGGAAATCTTTAATGGAGCATGCTATTTCAGCCTTGCCATCTAATTGACTCAAAATATATTTAAAAACGACGTTTTCTTAATGTGAAGAGGCTAGAGAAATTGCGTTATCGCAATTATTAAGAAAAGGATTTAATTTTTCACGACATCCGTCGAATCGTTTGATAAATTTTAAAATAACTTCTAAAGAAACTTGTTCTTTGGAGTCCTCTTTAACGTTCTTTGAATCTTTAGACATTTTAAAAATATTTTATAAAACACAATAAAATATAAAACTCTAAACAATATAATAAAATAAACTTACAAGCAAACCCTGGATATATTAATAGTTTATAAACACGATGAAAGAATTTCGATTCGTAGTATTGGAGATAAGTGTCGGGCGTCAAGTGTGTAGTTAAGTGTGTATTTAAGTTATCTGTATAGACATACTTTGTGATTTAGATTATAAATGCAAATAATTGACCTCTAATTATACTATCATCGATTCATAATGCTAATGACGTCTACACGCCAGCCGCAATAACAAATAACAATAACAAGGGTTCAGAATACTACAATTATGGTCGCTGAAAGCCCTGATAATAAAAATTAAATGAAAAATCACATTATTTTTAGACGTAAGTGACCGGACAATTTCGTCTCCAAGTAAAACGATAGATGTAATTAAATATTTTTAGTTACGGAGGCTTTATAAATAATACTGTTCTGTGTTAAATGACATAAGTTCTCAGTGAGACAGTTCTGAAATACTTATTCGCCCTCCAAGACTTCAATATAACAGTATAATTGCTTAGAGCATCTTCATATTGATTGTAATAATAAGTATAGAGAAATAAAATAAAGTGTCAAAGAATAATCAATTCAAAAGACTTATTTTTGAGACGGATTGGAATTTAATATGAACGGAATACATTGTTGACTTCTACTATGAATTTCAATGAAATGTCATAATGAAGGAGTCTCTCTCAGGAAGAGAAATATAAATAAATATATGAATTAAATTAACAATATGAAATGGTCAGCGATCCGTACTCATATCTCATGTCATAATAATGTGATATAATAAAAATTATTGATAGTTCAATAACAGTTTGACAATAAAATAGTTTTAAATGAATACATGTTAATATTTAACTTATTTGGTCATGACTTCACCTTATTTAATAACATGTTTTATCATGTGCTTAAACAGTGTGAGTATTAAAGTGTGTAACAATTTATATATTATTTATCAAGTTATAATATCTTACGTATGGCTTTTTACTCTATATATTTATATATTTCGTTATTGTATAGTTTTTTAACTATTTGTGTAAATGCATAGATATATCATTTTTTGTATCTGTCATGATCATATATTACTTAGGCAGAAATAAGTTCATCCAAATGCTTTAATAAGTATCAAATTATAAAAACATAAATCCTGTGATTCGAGAGACTCAAAGTTATTGTACGCTAATTAGTGATAATTATCGGCAATGGCTCGGTGTAACGAGGATTATCACCCAAAATAATTGTAACTGCTGCTGGGAAATGTAAGTTAGGTGGAACATTAAATAATATTTATTTTTATTATACTGTAAAGCATAATAAAAATAATTACTAGAGATAAATAAAGATATATTCGACAAATACGTAAAACATAGTTTTAACTGTAATTAACACATTAACCGCTATAACATTGCAAGATACAATTTAATAAATTTCATAAGTAAGGTTTTAAAATATTTTAAATAGAGAATAATCAAACTAATTATTTAATAAAATTACTAAACAAATAATTCTAAAGACAACCCAATAGTTTGTGAAGCAACGACGCATCAAATATAAAATATATCATTGTAATAAGAACTTCTTTAAATAATACAAAAGATCATTCAATTAATTAACTCCTTTGTGACTCACAAAATAACATTACAGCAACTGTGTCCTTCATTGTGTTTAATCGCATGTGTACGTATTGTCTCGTTTTCTTTTTATTGTATATGTAAGTGTTATAATTTTGTTTACAATTTCGTATCTTTAACCTAAAATACAACCATGATGTGCCAAGATTATATATTGTTATATGTCAAAGTTAAGTTGTTTCAAGGTGACTATAAAATAAGTTATCTTTCGACTGTACGGGAAAGAATTGTGTTATTTATATTATTGTGTTATAAGATGTAAAACATTGGTGTTATCTCTGCGGGAGCTGTGGTTGTGGTCTGCTCTAATTATCACTATTGCGACAAGTTTCATGGTTTGCTCTCACACTTTTATAGCGACGCTTAGCGGTCAAAAATACTGACTATAATATCCTCTTTTGGTTGGAGAAAACTGATATATAACTAATTAAATGCGCTATGAAATTACAAACAAAATAAAATTCTTTAAATGTCATTAATAATTTATCTTTTAGTATCTATTGCCTGCATGAACTGACTTTGAATATTGATAATGTAATGAACGAATAGTATCTGGTATTCAATAAAATATTATTTGATATGCTTACTTAAAACCAAAATACAATTATCTCATGTTTATTTAAGAAATTATTATCTAATTGTTAGTTGATGATAGATATAAGTAAAATATTTAGAAATAATATATATAAAGAACACTTACATTGTGCTAAAATTAAAATACTTTTTTTTTCATTTCGGGTCTAACACACACTGGAGGAAAATAAAACAATAACAACAAATTAAAATAAACTAATGAGACAAAGACATATAAAACAGAAAAACATAAACGTGTCACAAAAAATAAACTACAATAATCCCGTTTTTATCATTCTGCAAACAACTTCGTTTACTTTATAAATAATATCATGTTACACAAAAACTACTATCATTTGATAAAAGAATTACACCTCTTTAGTGAATATTAAGACATTTACATTTTACATTTCTTCAATCGTCTCTGACATAGTTTAACTATATTAATATATCATAATATCAACATTCTCATCTGCTGGTAAATTGTATTTCACTACTTCTTGGTGACGTGCTTACGTCGCTACTAATGCCTACCTTATAAGTTTAACTAGCTGGTAATAAATATTAAAACATCTCGAGTTGTGAGGAATTCAACCTATAAATATAAGACACTTCTACTTTTATTTGACTTGAAATTTAAATCCTCTTTCGTATCTAAAAACTATGAAAATTTGTTAAATCTGTTCAAAAGTAATTTAACGCTAATGTTGGTTGTTAAAAATTGTAGTCGGTATCCTATTACGGCGGACGGTTTTCTGAAAATTAGATGAAATGAGAGGACTCTAACATAAATCACGGTGGCTTGGCTTAAACGTAAACGATGATTAACTTATGAAATAAATAATTCCTAAACCCACAATCCTGTAACGTTTAATTAATGAAAACTTATATACGGTTAAAAAAAACAATTATTATTATAATTTTTGATTACTTTTTACTTACTAATAACCCTTTATAAAATACTTTGGGACAATTATTTTACAATAAACTTCATAGCTTATTAATATTTGTTATTGTTATGGACGAGGTTTAGGACATCGCATCTTATGAAAATAGTACACACTATAATACCTAGTATTAAGCCGCTTTCCGCTTCATCTCCAGTCTTAAACCAGTTAGTAAAAATAGCAAACCTTTGAGATGACGCTCAGGACACACTCAGCCTTATATAACTACAGTTACATGGCATTTGATACATTTCATATAACGAGATAAACGTGTTTTCTGATTGGTTGATAATGTTTTAGATTAATTTAATATAAATATTAAGAATACGGTGGACTCATGAAAATTGTTACAATTATAGAACCGTAATGAAACTTGGATGTAAATTTATCAAGGTTAGTATCGACATGATGCCTAACTTGACCATTACTTAGCCATTTTATTATTTGTTTATTGTTTTTTTCTTCTTCGTTTTTTCTTTTCAGTCATTACTTATAAGTTCCTATAACATATATTTCAAATAAAATTGCGG
Source organism: Melinaea marsaeus rileyi (assembly GCA_918358865.1). Lineage (NCBI taxonomy): Eukaryota > Metazoa > Arthropoda > Insecta > Lepidoptera > Nymphalidae > Melinaea > Melinaea marsaeus. The sequence continues at coordinate 14,498,071 of OU911086.1, read as the reverse complement.
CAAATTGCATCAAAACATGTCAGCAAAATTATGTAATACTATTAAAACGAAAATGAATTATTTAAAATAACATTTCACATTGGTCAATTATCGTCCAATATAGTTTAACGTTCACTGTAGTTTACCTGACTAATTAGACATTTGAGAAATACGAATTAATCTCAAATCGATGAATAACGATTGATTTAATTGACTAGGATCCGCCGTCGTGCGCTGCGGGAGTTGAGCTGAGCGCCCTCCCCTTCTTTAATGCTAAATTTAATTTTACTATAACTTTTTTTCTAGACTAATTTCTTTTGTTCTATTTTTTGCAGAACCATCTTTAGTAAAAGTTCTAGCAACGTTTGTAATTATAGAATTTTAGGTCAAATATTGTCTTTGTAGCAGTTGTCGCAGTCTATTTAGCACTCTCACTGATGCATGCACGTGACACATTTATAATAGGAAATCCCATAGACAAATTTCATTTTACTATAACTTTTTTCTAGACTGATTTTTTTTGTTCTGTTTTTTGCAGAACCATTTTAAGTAAAAGATGCAATGTGCCAAATTCTAAAAAAATACATCTATAGATGATACATCGTCTTAAAATTACCGATGTCGTAAAACAGCAAAATGAACGGTTAGGAGCTTCGCTTACGCTCAGCTTAATTATATTACAATTTTCTCTCTCATATGAACCTAAATAATTAGGTGCTACAAGAATATTTATATTAAATATATATTAAAATAAAAAACAAGATCTAGCAGCAACCCAGGAAATAATAAAAGAACCTGACCCCTTTATATGCTAATCCACAACGCTATCAGCCATTGCACAAAGACTTATGAGGTCACTGACTTCTATTAAATAAACACGCATAATCCCTTTGGACAACAGTACTTCATAAGACCTGGCTCACAATACATTATTAAAACTGAGTCTTAACCAGCTGTAATGCTAGAAGGGCCTTTGTTGTGTAAACTACTCCGGATTTAATAAGATTATGGTGAAATATGAACTTATTTACGCAAAGGACGATATTCTGTCTAATTTGAGGAGCCTTCAGGTTTTGAGAAAACTTCATTACCTTAGGTGATGTAGGCGTTGAGTTTTGACGATCTCATCTGAAAAACAAATTCATTTATTTAATTATTTTTATTTATATACAATACAACAACAACATACAATTACTTATATGACATTAAAAAAACTTAATGTGTCCAATTTATGTTTTGTGTTTTATTAAACTCCCAATAAAATCAATATAGAGGGCTACTGCCCGGACTGTGGAATAAAGGTTTTGGGTAAGATTCCAAACATTTCGTTGACTTGTAACTGTTACAGAGATTATAAAGTCACGCGGGAGTTTTTATTTAAATATTTTTTTTTTAAAGCATCATTTAATAACAAATGCATTTCGTAACTATTTATTAAGCCTTATCTGTTTAAACATATTGGTTCCGCTTTAATTCAACTGTAATTAAAAATTTAATTAAAATGTGATATATTATTAATTCGAACTCTCCAAAGACTCTTTATTAGTAGAAAAAATTACATGTTTCAAAGCTCTGTCTACTCTCAGGAGAATTTCCACTCCTATTCATAAAATGTGAAAATTACATTGTAACTGCAGGTCGGTGCAAATTTAATCGCTTCAAAGAAAGAATAATTTGTCTCAAGAATGAATATGCCTCAAGCTCATATTGCTTTTTTGAAGTCAGTATCATACAAATTTGTAAATAGTCAATGTAAGTTTTTTAAGATATATAAGTAAACCAGTATCAACAACAGCGTTATGAAGTCACAGCAGCACTATTGTAATTCAGTACTAGGTTATCATTAAATACTGAAGTTAGAAACTTGGAAAAGAGTAGGAAAGTTGTATGTTTGCGACTTAAGACTATGTGCTAAGTGTATTTGTAACTGTGTTAAAATTTACTTTATTTTGTTTAAATGTTTTAAAATAATACTCATTTAAAGTCAAAATATCCATGGAAGCACACCAATCCAGCATCTTCCAGTCCTAGTTCATCAAATGATAAATATATTTTATGGAGAGGAAACAAATCCTTTCGTTAAAAAATATATAATTAATAATAATCATTTGAAAGAGGTTGTTATTAAAATATGCACGTGATGCTTATGAATATCTTATCATCCCAATTGGGTTAAGATGGTGAGATATTCAGCTATTCTAATAATCAGATTATTTATTAAGCACCTAACTTAATAATACTTTACACAGGTTATGTAAATCACAATACGTATCTAGAAGTGAGTAATAACTAAAGGTGGTGGGCTGATGATAAGGTAGCATCAGAAGGGACACGTTATTGAATATTTTACATGTTTTGTATAACATCAGTATTTTGAGACAATTGTATCCGAGTGCAGCCAACACGATTCTAAATACTCAAAAATATTATTACAAATAATAATAAAAGAAAAAATATTTAGAACATAGCAATAAGAACTACATTATATGTTTTATGTGATTAACAAAGCAACCTGAATACAAACACACACACAAAGATATATGTTATGACATAATGTTATATTGTTACATGTATACTAATATACAAACTAATTCAATACATTGTTAGATTTGTATCACTCCGAGGAGTACTTATTTGAGATATAATAGTTTTAGTATTCATTTATTTAGTAATTGTCAAGAAATATTAAAGGTTAAAATCATGTCAATAGAATTCTGAATTACTCAAGCATTGACATCTTTAATAATTAATTAATTATGTAAAAGGATAACGTTACAATGGATTCTCCGCCTCGTTGTTGGTCCCTAATACATTGAATATCTTCTGTAAATAATAAAACCCTGGTAATAAATAAATGCTTTTGCAATTGCCGCATATTTGACTGTTTTGGCAGATTTTCTAAGCTTATTCGTAATTACGGAATAGTTTATGTTTTAAAATATATTTGGGAAACATCTCGAAAAAGTGATCATTTCAATATAATATAGAAAATCAACAGTAAAAATTCTTAATATTTGTGGCCAAGCGCTTTTCTCCTTTCACTACACTTAACATTGTTATACTGCACCCGAGTGAAGTCGGTGTGGATCTCTAGTTATAAATGAACCCTGTATCTCTGCTTGAAGTCCTCGTGGACGCTGTGTCATACATTGTGTGTATGTTACTTAGTGATTTCCATCTACCTGCTGTTGAAAGCTGTATGAAGTTAGTGCACATAACTACTATTGGATTCAACCACATCGACGGTATTAATGGCGAGTGTAGTATCTAGTATTTGGAAACATTTCAAATACTTATCTTAACAAAAAAAAAATACATTCAATAGCGTAATTGCACTTTAAATGTAGTAACAGAGGCTTCACAAATCTTAAGGTCGTAATATGATAAGGATGAGCATCGACGATTTAATATTAATTCATGAATTTTTATTTAGATCTTAGGATAATATTACAAAATAGTAACCAAAGTCTAGTTAAATAACTAGAAAGAACAAACAGAACTACAGTGAAGATAACAAGTAATAAGATATTCACACACACGTACTATGTATGTTAATGTATTCATACCGTCGGAGGTAAATAAAGGTTTATATTTATAAACAAACAAACTGACCAATCATTAAGAATGAATAATATAAATCATACAATGTCTTAACACAAGTACCTATTGTGGTCTCGTTTTATATCCAATGTTTAATCTAAATAATAATTAATAATCCAGTAGACGATAGACGAACGCTCGCCTTTTTATCCCTCCAATAATTGCTTTAAATAGATCTAGTCAGTGAAAGAAAACAGCATAAAGAAAACTGTACAGATGTTATTCCGTTTTTCATTTCTTTTAATAAATATTAATTTCATTTTAACTAATTATTATATTTTAAATGAAAAACAAGTTTATTAAATCTTCTTCATTAATTTTATAAAGATTATCGCAAAACCAAATGTCAATTTGGGGTTATTTTGAGACATTATAGTTGATCATGGAGCTGGCTACTCGAGACAGCACACTACATTTTGGAAGATCCGCAATAAGGGTAAGTTACTAAATTTTAAAGCATACAATAAAGCTGTCATGAAAAAGTACTTTAAACTGTCCGTAGTATCGTAAATTTATCAAACTATTCTATTAATATATTTAAGTAGGTTATAATTAATATATATTTTATAAAATACTATACGTATATATGTATATAACATATTCAATATTCAAAATCAAAGTTAGGAATATAGTTTAATAATTATTCACATTATTTATGATTTTTGTTTATTTAAGTTTAACAACCCTTTTTCACTTGATGTGTGAAAATAATTTCTTTTGCCTAACTCAGATAATTATTTTAATACCCATCTTTTACGTTGTTTTTGTCTATTACCTATTTTAGTTAATCCCAATAGTTTATTTAAAGAGGCAAGGGTGGCTGTGGTTGGTAATATATTTCAGGGTAGAAGCTAACAATTGGGGTCATCCTTGACACATTGTTGGTCAAACAGTGGGCGAGTCGAACCACAACTGCAAATTTATTGTAAAGGATCAATGTTAATGACTAAATTTAAAACTGCAGTATTAGTTTACATTAGTATTTTCAAACAAGAAATTAAATTATATAACATAACTCATGTTTAATAAATATACTACTTTATACTAATGTTACTCGTTTATTATTAAATATTAAAAGCGAAGACAGTCCAGCATGTTTTTATACTTTTTTAAATCACAACTATGACTAGATGAGCTAGTTTTAGAAATAAAAGTACATTAAATCTTCTTTATAAAACATGGGAGTGTAAATCCACGTCGATCTTATAATATATATATAATCTCTTAAAGCTCAATAAACCAAGAAACCATTTCACCCATAGTGGTGCTAAAGGTTCTTTTAACGACAACTGAACTGGTTTACGGACACTGAGACGATTCACTTTTTATCTTTATTTTAAAAAATCGTAAATGTTAGTGTGACCATTTCACAACAGTTTGATCTCAATTACAAATAATTTGTACATGATTTATGAATATACTTCAGCATTATAATTAATTTAATGCAATAAATACACATTCATCATTCTGATAGTAGTAGTAGTAGGTAGATATGTGCCACCTGAGTAGTAAATATTTGCTGCTCTAAATCGATTACCTGTAACTTAAACAGTTAAAGATGGCGAGATTTTAATGAAAGTTTTTCTTCTATTGTTTTTTAAGCGTAAGTTTTCTTATACATATTACGTATTTTTGTTGGTACACCAATGAAAAGAGCTTAATTTATAATTATTCATTACCCACTAGTGAAAGGGCTAACATGTTTATAGGTACTTAATAAAAAGATATTAAAATGTTCAGACCATGACTTAATAATACCGCCGCTTGTACCGGACTGTTTTCTAATATAACATTAATTCACTTCATATTACACTTATATTACCTAAAGTAATTAACACAGTGCGTGCGATGTCAGCGAGACTTACCAGAGTCTGTAATATACATATATATTCATATATATATATACATATATATATATATATATATATATATATATGTATATAATACACGGGAGTCTGTACATTGTCAGAGGTCTAAGAGCGGCGTCCTGGAGATAAAGTGGACTCATGTATGATTTGGATTGATGATGATGATCGATGATTGGATCACGATAGTGATAGATTCAAAATACAAACACGACCTACGACAGAGAAGAGGAACAACGACACTCTTATTAATATTATATTAGCACTGAATAAGAACAATTGTTAGTTACATCTATTTTAATTAGATATAGTTTGTAAAGACGTTTATACGACGATTATAGTTTGTAAAGACGTTTAATAAAAAATACTTAAAAATATATTATTAGGCAACTTAAAGAACGCAGCTCGAGACAAATAAAAAGAAAGACATCGTTTTGTTGTTCACGGAAGGCGGCGTTTATTTTTAATTTTTTTAAGATATTAGGAAATATATTTCTAAGCATTACATCTTTGTATCTCTTTTAATTGATTTACGGTCGGTATTTGTGAAAACACTTTTATAACTTCAAATATTTTAAATCAGATCATCAGAATCAGATCAAGAAACATGACAAGGAAATATAAAATTTAAAGTTGAAAAAATATACTACAAAATTACTTCAGAATAGACAATGGGCTTTAATATAAGAAAATAAAAAGAAATAAGCTTTATAAGTTAAGTCAGGAGTAAATCTTTCAAACTTAATATGTGTTTTTTAATGAGAAGAACACATCCAACGTTTTTATTATGTATGAAATTGCCTAAAAAGAAACATTAGAACCTTGGACAATGCTAACACAATAATACTGAAATGTTAAGCAACACCATGTTTTGACCGGTAGAGATTGCTCGTAGACGTTAAGTCCGTAGATACAATAAGGTTATTGCAACTTGCCCTGTAATTGGCTGAGGTAATGTTATTGTTGTTAAGTCAGGGCATGTAATACCTTACTTAATTAATTTAACTTTAAAACGGTAATGTGTAAAGATAAAACGAACCATTAATTAAACTCTGTCATGTGTTAAATTACAAAGGCGGTACACACTACGAGTACTTACAAATATGGCGTCACCTAACCCACTGGTTAGCATCACTATGCATTAACATAAACAATACACTACGTGTCTATTATAAAGTATATCAATGAATATTAAAATACCCATATTAATAAGATATATCTGTATATTTATGGACGCTCTATTTGAGATTTTATTTATTGATAAAGATTATGTAACATGATACATAATAGATCCTCACACATATATACTTTAAACTTAACTCATAGTATACTGAAATTTAAACTGCTTTATTTATTTCCTGTACACGTATAAATGACTGAATAACTTTATCGTGTGTTCATTACAGCTGCCGATAACCCACTTAGAGTATTATATATTAAGTTTCACTTATAAAATTGTTAATTAGAGGTTATAATAATATGTGGGTAAAATATAATATTGAGGTTGCTAGACACTACTTCAGAGCTTTGGCTTTCAAAGATACTTATTAATTGTAGTGCTGAAGAGAATCGCGAATACTATATATATGAACAGTATATACTATATACTATATGTATATAATATACTATATATATGAGGATATGAACAGATGACAAGTTTTCTATTTTAATCTGAAAGAAAAGTAAATATAACTTTATTAAAATTAAATCGTCTATTGTGACACATTGAACTTTTCAAAAATATTCATATAGTAAATAAACTCTTGTTTCTCAATAAATTAAAGAAAACCAGGTAAACATTGGTATTTAAATATATCTGGTATAATAATTATATCTGTTAAGATCTTAACGTCTGACAATAAAAAGTAATAATTTGGTATTCATCAGTCAAAATATCTTAATGAAAATAACAATATTGAACCTGAATGTTTAAATTAAACAGTTTTTAAAAGTGTAAAAAAGGTTTATATTTTGGAATTTTTATTAAAAACCTGGCAAATCTCGAAATAAGATTTTTAGGATATGCAATGTCTTAGTAGATACAAATATATATATTACGCAAACCCGCATATTTGTAATCCAGCATTATATTGTATCTAACTACCAAGTTTAGAAACTTGAAGGTGAGAAAGTTTGATGCGTAAGACTGTGTGCTGAATATATTTAGTGAATATAAAATCAGTATAAAAAATTTATAATTGAGTGAAATATGACTTTCATTTGTTTCTATGTAATAACAATATTATAGAGACTTTTAACTTGACTTCCAGCTACTACTTTGACTCGCAGCCAATGATTGTTTATGTAATATTACACTTTAATCAGTTTTAATTCAATAGAGGTGTTTGATTGTTCTGAGATATATTCTTCAGTAATAGTACATTTGATAATTGTCATCATTTAATGGAGTCTTCAAAAGATTATCTTCATCTTAAATAAACTAATTGAAGGCGCAACTTATAAATTAATTTTGTAATCTTAGCTAAACTGTCCAGTAATAAATACAATATAACTTAAGCTTCATGAGCATTTCCTTAGAAATTAAGTGAGAGGGTAAAGGATTACATTGTTTTAGTATCGTCTTATTTAATACTTAATTTCAAAACAGTTATACCAAAGAAGAAACCAATACAATAATGTAAAAGACATCATTGATATATTAAATTTCTATGTTATCTTTAAAACATATATATATTTTCTTATTATAATATTTATATCTATAATTTAGAAGATTATAAAATCTACCTATTAATCTACTATTGTTTATATTATATATTTTAACGTATAATATATACAACCAGCTACACTTTATGAACATGTATAGTTTATATTGTCTACATAGGAGTATCACGGTCCTATCTGTTATTAAACGTTGATAACCTTCAACTTAATATTGATCACCTACACTGTCATGTGGTTGTTGTGTTTGATAACCTCACTTGTTAAAGGTTGTATGTTTGATTTAGTAAGTATTTGTGGACCAAAAGTGGTCCAGAGGTGTGTGTACTTTTCCCAAGTAATATAAAATTAACAGTTAGTGTTTAAAAAATCCTCAGACAAAAGGATTAGAAGAAAATTGAAGTTCACTAAAAAGAATAAACGAAGAAAAATAAAACAAAAAACAAAAAAAGCAAATGGCTAAGTAATGATCAAGTTAGGTATCCTGTCGATACTAACCGTGATAAATTTACATCCAAGATGGACGACGTGTATTAGGTTTCTAAATTCCTAATAAATTTTCATGAGTCCACCGTAATCTTAATATTTATATTAAATTGATCTAAAATATTAGCAACCAATTTGAATACACGTTTATCTCGTTATATGAAATGTATCAAATGCCATGTAACTGTAGTTATCTAAAGCTGAGTGTGTCCTGAGCGTCATCTAACAGTCTCGAAGGTTTGCTATTCACTAACTGGTTTAAGACAGGAGATGAAGCGGAAAACGGATTAGTACTAGGTATTATAGTGTGTACTATTTTCATAGGATGCGGTGTCTTAGACATCATTCATAATAATACTAAATATTAATCTTGTGAAATAAGGTATGAAGTTAATGGTCAAATAATTATCCCAAAGTATGTTATAAAGGGTTATACGTAAGTCAAGACTAATTAGAAAATGGATTTTCTTTTTCACCGTAAACATATTTTAATTAATTTAAGGTTACAGGATTGTGGGTTTGGGAATTATTTATTTCATAAGTTAATCATCGTTTACGTTTAAGTCAAGCCACCGTGATTTATGTTAGAGTCCTTCATTTCATCCAATTTACAGAAAACCGTCCATCGTAATAGGATGCCCAACTACAATTTTTAACAGCCAACATTAGCGTTAAATTAATTTTGAACAGATTTAACGAATTTTCAGTTTTTAGATACCAAAGATGATTTAACACTAAACCTACCGACAATTCTTGTATACCTGTCCATACCGCACGCGGTCAAATTGATCGGTCATTAAAAGTTATTTTAATATATAACGCAGGTAATAATGGAAATAACTAAAAGTAATGAATGAAGAAAATATTATATGCATATTCTAAGAATTGTCATGTAGTTTGATAACGATTTTATGACGTTTAAAAATGTGTAAGTTTTACAAAAGTTTCAGAACGGTCAATTTGACCGGTACTTGGTAGGTTTAGTATTAAATTTCAAGTCGAAGACTGATACATAACAAAACTTGTAACAATGGTGGCATTTTGAGTTAAGGTCACAATAAACTATTGATTCTATATTTGATCGCTGTTGATAGACAGTGTTATTTACAAGTAGTATGGGCGTGGATTGACGCTCTGTTTTTATTTCTCTAATGACATATTATGTAAAATCAACAATCCAATTAATTATATTAAATATTTTATTTTTTATATTTTGTACGTATTCTTTACATATATATTTTTTTCAATATTTTAATTATATCTTCTATCAACTAACATTTAGGTAATAATTTCTTAAATGAACATAGGAGTGTATTTTGTGTTTAAGTAATAATATAAAATAATATTTTATTGAATATCATATACCCACTCGTTAATTACGTTATGAAGACTCAAAGTCAGTTCATACATGCAGGTATACAAAATAGGCACTAACAAAAAATTTATAAATAACAATTGAAGAATCTTATTTTGTTTGTTATTTCATAGCACATTTAATTAGTTATGCATCAGTTTCTTCCAACCACTTGAGAATATCATATTCAGAATTTTTAACCGCTAACTGTCGCTATTCAAGTGTGAGAGCCAACCATGATACTTGTCGGAATAGTGATAATTAGGTAGACCACAACCACAGCTTCCGCAGAGATAATACTGATAACCAATAACCAGCAACACCAATACACAACCAAACCACACTTCTTTCCTGCACAGTCGATATATTACTTAATTTATAGTCACCTGGAAAGAACTTGACTCTTACATATAACAACATATAATTTTATCATACCATAGTTGAAATTTAGGTTAAAGATATGAAAATAGTAATACTTACGTATACTTTAAAAATACGACATAACACGGACACACGCGTTAAAATACGATGAAGTATACGGTTGTTGTAATATTATTGTCTGAGGAATAAGGTATTTGTAGAATTTATCTTTATTTACGTACACTAAATGTTATAATTGTGCCTTAAAATCGAATAAAATGAATATTATTAAATGTTTCACCAAAATTACATTTCCCAGTAGTAGTTGCAATCATTTTGTGAGATAATCCTCGTTACACCGAGCCATTGCCGATAATTATCACTAATTAGTGTTTAATAACTTTGACTATCTCGAACCACAGGATTAATGGTTTTTATAATTTAGTACTTGTTAAGGTATTTGGATAAACTTATTTTTGTGTAATAATAAGATCGTATATTATTGTTGGATACAAAAATAGTAAAGCTATGCATTTCTATTAATATTCTTAATAATATTTAAAACAAAATATATAAATATGTATAAATTATTACTATTGAATGGTGAAATAGTTGGTGTGCAAACGACTGTTACAATTGAGAAGCTCTTATTTGTGTCTATTAATGGAGCCGGCACGAATGACTATAAACTAACAAACGCTGTGCACGGCATTGTGTCACATGATCAAATTTAACAGCACGAATTTAAGGCGGATTCAAAGGTTTTAGTTTATTCCGCAATTCGTCAGAAATGTCCAGGTTAGCACGTTTCTGCATAATCCGCGATCAGTAAACGATGAGTGTTAGACAGATCTAATTTTTGATGGTTAAAAAATCCACAGTCTGAGTCAACTTAACTTGGAAAAACTTAAGGCTATTAATACTCATATCTCTATTTAAATTATTAATTTGAAGTGCATGGATAATGTAAAATAATTATGTTGTAACATAACTTTTTATATTATTATGATTCAAGACTTATTTTATTTAAGGAAAAAAATTTAAATTGCTTAGTTGCCTTAGAAAGTAGGAAAGGATTTTATTTAAAGTTAGAAGCAGTAGTAATTATAATTGTGTCTGTTTTATTTAATTATATAGAGATTTCTTAATAAGTAAAAAAATTAATTTGCTCACTATTAATTACCTATTGATAATTATAAAGAAAATCATAATCTCTAATGAACTCTCCACATTTGTATATTAGTTGTTTATCTTGATAGTACACTCCTCAAATATTTTCTTAGTTTTACAAAATGATATGTAAATTTGTGTTATGTTTATATAGCTTCGATAAAAACTTGTACATTGCGAGGTATCTCTTATACTACTTATATTATTGTACTGTGCATAACAATTCCAAATACGTAGGTACTCGCAGATGAGCTGTTGTAAAATTTAAAATATGTAGAAAGTATCTCCCACGATCACAGTGATATTTAGAGTGTATAACTAATACTGATTTACCAGTATATAAAAAAAAACACAATTAATCCACAAATAAGTACCAATTACTTCATTCAGAATAGATAACATAGTTAACTGAACTAATCACATTTTCATAACAAATGTATTACAGAGTAAGCTTTATTATAAATGTAACTTTATTAATTCCACTTCAAACGTCACATCAGGTAACTTATTATCCTTAAAGTAAGATGCGAAGATTAAATACCGGAAGCACATCAGCTTCCCGCAATGCCCTCTTGCGATATGTATTAGAGGAAATAGTACCTACAGACGGGACATCCTTAATTATACGTATAGTGGGCGGATATGACATGTAAGGGATAATTCATACAAACAAGGATCTACAATTAACAGGGATCGTTTAATATATGAAACTGAAATACGCTTGTATCGGTACTAACTATAACTTTTGATTGTATTGTTAACATGTTACATGATACAACAAGTACTATATAATATGTCATTGTAACATGATGGTGACCTAGACCTGATGACCTCAACTAACTGGTGACATTAACTACGGTAGAAATACTGTTCGAATTAGGTTTTGTTACAAAGGACACGTTAAACAAAGTGTAGAGATATCATAACGGAATTAGATAAATGGTATTAAGGGTTGACTCTTTTATTTTTATCATTTTGTATCTGGAAAATTTTATTTTTGTAGGATGAGAGAAAAACATTTTTTTTCAGTTTTTGTCTAAACCAATTAAGGTTTTATTATTATCATTTAATTTTTTGATAATTAAATAAATGTTAGTTTTTGAATATTACAACATGTGTTTTATATTTAATTTTTTTTTATTAATTAATAGCTATTTTGGTCTTTGATTACTTTATAATCAAAATTATTAAAAGTAATATTGGGCTTATTATATTTTATAAATGTTTTAGTTAGTTAAAGTTAATTGTATAATAAAAATAAATATGTAACTCAAAAAATACAAATAATTTAAGCAAAAATACAAAAAAATCTAAAATAAGAATTTTACTTATTCAGGATGTTCTTATTATCAATATGTGTTAGTTACAATTTAAAACTTAAAAATATCATATCTCCTACACTATATGTGTCACATAATAATTACAATACATATCACGTATAGACTGTGAGATGGAAGGCGTATTGAATTAAGGTCACGTAAACTCTTTGTATTTTCTCAATTCCCTATCTTCTGTAGTGAGAGTACCGTCGACGGAGAGTTTAATAAAATTTAAAATAAAGTATCAAATTGCTGCAATTAGCTTCTTATTTAATTTGTTTCAAATTATCCTCACCCGGACTCACAAATATTTAACTACAGTTACAATCTTCTTCTTACAGTTTCAAGAAAAAAAAGAAATTTGACAAGTGTCAAATAAAAAAATTTGTTAATATTTTTAATTTACAATATTTTACGTGTTTTTTGTCAAATGTTTCTAAATTATTTAAATTAATCAATGGAAAAAAAAATTAAAAAAAAATTAATACATCTGGAGCGTCGTACATGTGAACTCCCGAACTTCATTGCACTCCTGGTATCGACCACGCGACGACTGATTTTAGCAAGTTTGCAGGCGATGATACTGGGGACGACACCACCTGGTACACGCGAGCTTGCCAACCTATAACCTATTTATATATAGGTCATTCCACATAATACCTATCTCGGGCCGGACGTGATCCGTGAGACGTTGAATTGTGTTGTTAAAATGTAAATAGTGAAAATGAATATTTTGTCTAAGGGCCTCCCTTGGACAAAAAAAAAAAGAAACCTTGGACAAGAAAGAAAAGAATATATATATATATATATTTATGTAAATAATTTAAAATATTAATATTTTTGTATTTTGTATTTAAAATTTTGTATTTAGAATTAAAACTATAATTGTATGTTGAAATAAAATGTATATTTATAATATGTAATATAATATGAACAAATGCGGCGTTGGGAACCGCCAACCAACACGCCATGTTCCGAACGGCGGAAGGTGGAGGATGGAGCTACAAATAGCTACGTGGAATGTAAGAGGAGGAATGGAACAGAAGATGAATGAATTATTAGATGTGATGGATGACAAAGATCTGGATGTTATTTGTGTGTCTGAGACCAAGCGAAAAGGCAATGATACGACCGATTTGCCTGGCAACCGGGTTGCTTTCTGGGCTGGGGTTCCAGAGGGTGAGCGAGGTTGCCAAGGTGTAGGCGTATTATTGTCCTCTCGAATGGTTAATGCAATGGTAGAATACAAGGCGATTAACCCGAGGCTTCTTTGGGTTCGCTTTAAGCTGGGGATAACAAGAGTATTCTTGTTAGCCATGTATGCGCCAGTATCCTCAGCTCAAATGAGCGAGCTCGAGGAGTTTTGGGAGAATGTCAGGGATGTTCTAAGTAGTGTCAGAGATAATGAAAAGTTGATAGTATGTGGAGATATGAATGGATGGGTTGGAACCGCGCGAAGCGGTTACGAAAGCGTGCTATCCAAATATGGTGATAAGAGGGTAAATGAGGCTGGAAAGCTTATTTTGGAATTTTGTAAGGAGAAAAATTTGTTTGTGGCAAACACGATGTTTGATCACACCAAAATCTTATCCTATTAAACATATCACATTAATTATTTACTCGATCATTTCAATATTCTAAGCAGTATTTATTATAAACTCATAAATATGTACCTCCAGTGTCTTTGACCAGACATGCTTCAGAACTACATGACCTTTACAATACATTTTTATAATAATTTAAATAATATAAATGTACTAAAACTTTTGATTGAAAATGGAATTAATTAGTAATAAAATGATAGTAATAACATTTTTATAAATTATATTAATAAAATCTGTTTATTTTTCTATGTTTGTTTGTTTCTAAATGTTTTCTGAAATATAAATATTTATATTTTCAGTAGTTGATATTACTGTCTGCTAGTCCGGAAAATAAACTCCTGTGAAATCGTAATGTATATATATATATTTATATCATCCAGATCCTTGTCATCCATCACATCTAATAATTCATTCATCTTCTGTTACATTCCTCCTCTTACACTCCACGTAGCTATTTGTAGCTCCGTCCTCCACCTCCCGCCGTTCGGAACATGGCGTGTTGGTTGGCGGTCCCCAACGCCGTCGTCGGTCGGTCGGTGGGTCGTAGCATTTGGCGCTCCGTCGTCTCTGGCTACCCCGCAAGGGATATGGCGTGAAGATAAGTTAAGTTAAGTTTTATATATATTTATATATATATATATATATATATATATATATATCGGGTGGGCCAAGAATTCGTTAACATTTAAATGTAACTTACCACGCAAACTATTCCGGCGCGGGGCGCGGACGCGGGCGGGGGCAATAGCTCGCTTCTTGGAAATGTAGTCGCAATGGATCGCTTCACGGCGCCACAAAGCGCTTACTGTGTGAATCAGTTTTATTTAAACAACTTTTCGCTCATTACTGTGAGACGCTTATTTCGCGTTGAATATGGTTTACACGACTTAAGTCAGTGTCCAAGTGCTCCTTTAATAAATAAATGGATGAAGAAGTTCGAAGAGACGGGATCTACACTAAATGTGAAACAAACCGGTGGCCCGCGGACTTCTCGAAGCGAAGAGAACGTGCAGCAAGTTTCCGTTTCTGTTCGACGTGATCCAGATTTATCGACGCGCAAACGTTCGGCTGAATTAGGATTATCCCGCACATCATTACGCCGTATTTTGAAATTAGATTTGAAATTACATCCATATAAGATCCAGATAGTGCAAGAACTAAACCCTAATGATTTAAATTTGCGTAAGTCATATGCCGAAACAATGTTAACTCGATTCAGTAATTTTGACAACATCTTATTCTCTGACAAAGCCCATTTCCACCTAAATGGACATGTAAACAAACAGAATTGCAGGTATTGGAGCAGCGAAAATCCGAAAGCTAAACATGAAAGGCCACTTCACTCTCCTAAGGTAACTGTATGAGCTGCAATTTCAACAAAAGGAATCATCGGACCTTACTTTTTTGAAGATTCTCGAGGCCGTTCAGTTACTGTTAATTCTGCCGAGTATGTGAAAATGTTACGGGAGTTTTTAGCACCGATGCTACTGGAATTTGCTGGCTATAATTGTATCACATGGTTTCAACAAGATGGAGCCACGTGTCACACATCGAACGAGTCCTTGCCGGTGGTCAAAGAAATGTTTCCGGAAAAGCTGATTTCCAGACGATGTGACATCCCATGGCCGCCCAGAAGTCCAGATCTATCCCCAGCAGACTTCTTTTTATGGGTTAAAGAGTTTATGTTTATGGGGTTAAAGAGTCGTGTCTACATTGATAAACCGAATACACTCAGTCAACTTAAAGAAAAAATCATCGAAGAGATGTCGGCGATCTCGCGGTCTCTTTGCAGAAGAGTATTCGAAAACTTCAGGACTCGCTTAGATGAGTGCAAAAACCGAAACGGTGGTCATTTAGACGAAATAATTTTTAAAAAATAAATTACAACTAATTAGCTTTCTCGTAAATAAACTATTTCTAAAATATGTTAAATGGTTTTTTTTAAACGATTTTTTCAAATGTTAACTAATTCATGGCCCACCCTTCTTCTTCCCTTTCCTTCTCATTCAAACAGTTATAATTATAAACAATAATGATTATAAACTTTTAAACATTGTTTTTATAAAATACACAGAAGCAAAAGTTAGCAGATCATAAACTTCAACTAAAATACGCAGTGTCTTCACGATATTATTCGATCAAACTCCATTTAGTGAATAATAAATTGTCAGCCGTTTCTGCTGTTTGTAGTAAGTATGTAAATCTAACTGACAAACAATTGTTTGTGGTTTGATCTGTAATATCTACGTTAAATATTTGCATATATGTAAGAGTAATTATGCTTATTCTTTGGATTTTTTTTTCAGGAAATATTTTTTTTAGAATTATTTATTTGTCTTGAGAATTAGTGTTAGAAAATAAGCCAAACCTGTGAATTGAGAAGTGTTAAGAGATAATCAAGTGATAATGAGCGTGATAAAGATGACAGTTTGTATTAAAATGTTGTTTCACTTGTGACAGTTAAAGAAAGGCTGCTTGATCCTATGAAATAATTCTCAGTGTAATTTCTAAGGATGGGGATAGAAGATAATTACTTTAGGTGGTTAAGTAAGAAAAACCATTATATTTTTTTCCTTATTGTTACAACCTTATTATAGTTATTTCTTTAATTAATGTATTGCTGTGAAGTGTAACGCGTGTGTAGGAGCGAAGAAAGGGTTTGAAAAGATAATCTTAATTACTTATTGTTCATTTTAATACCTTTTATCTGCGACTGTGTTTAATTCAAGCCATTATTTAGTTGCTTGAAAAGGTTAAATTCTATCGAAGCGATTATAAGCTTCGATGGATTTAGATTTATTGTAAATATTCATTGAACTGGCGAAGGTTAAAAGTACAATGCTTTTAAGAAAAAGATAACATGTTTTTAATGTGTTCATTTAAAGATTTTTTCATAAAAATTAGATTCAGTATTTTCGAAAATCTACTTGATAAATGTCTGTGGCGGCGGTCTGTACTGGAATGTATACATTTTATCCGTGTAAGATGTCGTAGTATGCTTACGTTAATAAAGTGAAAATGCATGAACTTTTATAATTTATAAATATTTGGTAAATTTTGAACGTCATACGTTGTTTATATAAAAAGAGACGACATTTGGCAATCCACAATTAAATTAATACAAATTACTACACAAAGGAAAAAAAATATTTTATACGACTTTTGTATTTTATTTATAATAAATATGTTTTTTATTGTAAAGTTAAATGTAACAAATTTTATTGAGGATAAGTCCCCAGTACCTCATTATAGAGCAAGGTTTGTCACAAACAAGTTACAAGTTGTGTCACAAACAATATTATATTGTATTTCTACATAATGCTAAAACTTATATGATATAAATAATAATCGTAATAAGTTCATATTTACAAATTTATTATGATGATAATTAATAGGAAATATAAATTCAAACAATGTTAAATAAATAGTGAATTTAATAAAACGAATTCAAACTGTAAAAGCGCAGCCAACGACACGTAAATGATTTTTATTAACTCTTTGTATTTTAGCACTTTTAAAAGATTACAAAAGATATTCATTTTAAAAGTCTCTTATTCAAGATATGAAATACTTTATTATAAAACTCTATTTTACAGTTTTATAAACATATTATCATTAGTGAATCTTTTTTCGTTCAAATATATATGGCATTATTTTATTCAAAAAAAATACAAAATAAATAAAATATTGCAGACAAATAAAATAACAGTACATATTTTCAAAGAATAAAACATATGTACAAATATATTTATTAAACCGAGCAAGCTGGATGTAGCTGAAGTGTATCAAAAAATATAAAAAACTACTGCATTATGCATTCAGGTGATACAAATCTTAATATCTCTGTTTTCAATAATAATAATGTTTTAGAATATCTAGGTATCTACTAAATGTAATGACGATCCAAGATTTATCTTGCATATTTATTTCCAAATGTCAATTTCTACCAGGGAAATCTCAGACTTAGATAAATATTAAAGTAATGTAGCTAATAAAGGTGAGGAGAAGTTATAACTAATAAATGTTAACTGTTTGTCAAATTATATTTATTAGAAATTAATAAATTATATTTTTTGACATCTTACTAAGTGTGGAAATAATGACATTGGTCTCTAATTGGAGGAATTCGAAGCGTAACTAGATATTAAAAGCTTACATTACAACTGGTCGTCAAGTAAAATGACACATTGTCCACTAGTCTTATTAAGACAATCACCCTTACATGTATCCGCCAGGAATTGGAGATCGTCTTAATATTTTGTCTGCTTAAATATTTTACATAATCTGGATTAAATTACATGAAGTGTAATCAAACCATATTTCTGTTACATTTTAATTATTACATTATAATTATTGAATTCCAAGATTTGCGATTTATGACACTCAGGTCATTCAAATTTCATTTAATGACTTATAATTCAGTGTCTGACGTGTAACGACCTGGTGAGTGAATAGTTTTTTTAAGTAACTTAAATTAAATTTTTATTAAATAATATTAACTTGATTTAAAGCCTTTGTTTCTTTCTCGCAAAATTTAAAATACGCCTCCATCTTTTAAACCATGAACGATCTAAATTGTTTTATCTAAGAAGTAAGTTCATGTTCATTTATCTTATTTGTGATGCAGCGCTGCAGAAGAGAAGACTAATAATAAAACATCTTTAATGATAATTATTAGCAAAAATAAAGATTAATGTCACTTATTCTGCTAATGATTACATTACTTTAATATTTATTGCATAACTTAGTCTTAGATGTATTCGAACCTAAGACTTCTGTGACGCTGGCAACCTTCGTATGAAATACATGGAGTCTACATTTGATACATCTACATACATAATGAAGTAGGACGTGCTGATTTTGGAATCCCTCGAGATACAGATTTATCTTGTTGGTTCCCAATTAGGTACTTTAAATACTGACTTTCTTTACAAAAAATATAGTGTTTTATCTTGAAACAGAGATGAAGTCGTGTTATTGAATATTGATACATTATATAAATGTGACGTTTGTGCCATGATAGATATTTCAACATCACGGACACCTTCAATTATTTTACAACGATGACGTAGCTTAACAAATGTATATAACATGGCCACGGACAGGTTTGTTTCTTGTGTAAATCAATTAAATCAAGCTTCAGATATCTACAACGTCGTTAACATGGGTGTGTGCTGTGGCTTTAAATAGTTAATTTATTCTGTGTCTAACCGTTTCGATAAACATTTTTAATTTTTACAAATAAAATTTAAATATATTATTTATAATATAATCAAGACGATTAATAAGAAATTTTTGCTCACGATTTTATTTTTATTTCGATATTACTTAACACATACTTAACCTGCGGTTTTTATCATATTTATGTTTTGTTCCTCTCCTCGTCCGCAACGCGCTCATCACACGCACGCATACATACAGATATAGACCTTATTTATATTAGTTAGTTTCGCGATCTATTATATAGTCTTATACGTTTACGTCATCAAATTTTTATCAAGATGACACAAACGGTTCTTGATTTATTGACACATATATAGACAGAGAACAGGAGATATAGATAAAAATGAAAAAATATGGCGATCGAATCAGTATATCAAAAGACTATTTTTACACAAAATTAAGAAAAAAAATAATGAAATATTCTTCAAGTATAAGGTTAAAATTGTTATTAAAATAAAATGAAATGGAACTGAGAAACTCAAATAACTTACACTTTACTCATTATTTGTTTTATTAAACGCTTTGAAATTTAAAACCACAACTAACAAAATGTATGTAAATGGTTTTTATTATCTCTTTGTATGTATGTACCATTTTCAGCGTAACGGGCGGGAATCAGCTAGTTATATTAATAAAAATTATTCAACAAAGAAACCGTAAAAATGATAATAGGGAAAAAAATGTAAATACCAAAATAAAATTGTTTAACATGTTGTATATTTGATGATCAATTATGTAATATGTTAATTACTATTATTAATTATTTAAATAATTTGTGCGAGTGTGTATAACATAACACTATTATTCTTCAAGCAAAGCAATTTATCTGCAACAGCGTTGAGACGTTGAGAATGGTGAGACAGTGGTAAGACAGTGATAAGAAGATTGACGTAAGTTGAAGGATTTAAAACCAGGACAAACTACTTCATTATGCATGCAGATACTTCATATCCGACTCATTACATTTACTGTAATAGATATACAGTAAGCATGTAATAAATAGTAAAAAGTAAAGTAAGGAGGATTGGAAAAGTAATATACAAAATTAATTTAAAAAATCAAGTCAATTGAGAACTCATATCAGTTTCCAAGAGTATCATAACAATATGAGGGTAGTGCTAATATTTACAGTCCATAAACATTTAACGTGTGTATTATTGCGGCTTCCATGTTCACAACATGCAGATTACGTTCAAACAAAATAAAACATTGATTATTAATATTTAAGGATTTTTGTAGTTTTTTTAAACTTCAATATTTTTACATCAACTATTTAAAGTTGAATTATAATTAACACATACATAGTAAAACCTATTTTCAGTCTTATATATTTTGCTGTTTTGCTAAACTTAAAGTTTAACGTATGGCTGAAAGGTAAGGTGCAATTATTGTAAAATGTTTTAAACTTATGGTATTTATTAAACATTAATATATTAAAATATAATTTTAATTAAATAATAAATCTGCTTAAGCTCTATTATCAATTTTATGCAAAGATAATCGCATAAAAACCTAATAAATTAAATCAAATAAATATATAAAAGGAGGGGTGCTTCCTTCTTCAATAAAACCATTTTGGTCGCTCATGATAATTGTTAATTATATATTTCCATAATGACTAATCAAACTCTTACGTTTGCTTTTCGTATGTTCTTATGTACATATATTATTTATTAAATTACTTTGAAACAAACCATGGAGAAAGATTACCTACCTATTTTTTACCTTTTTCGTTTTTCTATGACTTTCAGTTTTCACCAGGATGTAAAAACTTGCCCTTATAAGTACAAATAATTAATAGAGAGCATATTTATATTACAGTATTTAGAAACAAGTTAATTTGATCTGTTTTTATTTTCACTTACTAGCATATATTTTACAAACAGAACAACACGTTAAAAATATTAGTTACTTAAATTGTTACTAAAGTTGTTGCATTATTTCAAATTCAAAATACATATTCACAATTAGAGTTTTCTTACATAAATTAAAATGAAAAAATAAATAATAAATTTTAATTTATGCCAGAAAAATAATAATAATAAAATTTGTTTTTGTAATTTCTGATATATAGTATTTAAAAGGACATACAAATAATATTTTCTTAGATACATTAAAATGTAATATGATAATAAATATAGTATAATTTTGTTATCAGACACCAATGTCTCATCTTATCGAGAACACGAGTTGAGGTAAAAATAAATTTCTTAAAATTTAAAATCTTTAAAATGTTTTAATAATAACAATAAGCCATTAATTATATTTCTAACAACATCACAAATTATTTATGGCTTAAGAACTATTAATGAATTTTTAATTTGTCTTTGGAACCCCACACTGGATGTAGGCCGCCTCCAGCTCACTCCACCTTTCTTGTTTACCACTTTTAAACGGTTACAAAGACTTCATTTTAAATTCTCTTCTACAACGTTTATCTAAATTTCTTTATTTTAATTGAAATTTTATTATTAAAAAAATGTTATTAATAGGAGAGAAAAATGTTAAATTTGAATATAAAAATGTTTAAAATTGTACATCTGATAACAAATTTAAACTTATGATTTAATTGGTTAGTGACAAGTCAGAAAAATTACAAGGCTTACTAAATAATACAATAATTTTAGTTATTATGTGTGTTCAAACTATTTTAATAAATCGTAGGGTGTGATATAATAACGCTATTTTTCTTTAAACCAACCAATATATCTCCATCTGCGTTGAGACAGTGATAAAAAGTCGAGGGATTTCAAAACCAGGACAAATTATTTGCTACTAAAATAGATATACCACATTATATCTAATACCATATGATAATAGATGAGGTAAACAATATCAAAAGTAAAATGGTAATAATTCTCAATACCTGATTACTATAATTTTATTAAAATAGGAGTATTATAACAATTAAAAAATATTTAACTCTATTATAAATTTCTTTACTTATTATTCAGACTCCCAATTTTCATAACACGAATGTTATAATTTATTTAATCATAATAAATTATGTTCATCAAACTAGAACACTCCCTCTCAAATAAATAACTCCATAACTTGTCCTTTTTTAAAGGACAAGTTATGGTGGTAACGCCACCTTGTGGCTTTATATTATAATAGTGAATGAGTCAATTATATGTGACATCGCAATCCATTTCCTTCACTCTTTCTTAAACCATGCACACCAGCGCCAACTGCGGCGCCCGGTCATTCAAGCATTGGATACAGCACTAATCGCATCGGCAGAGGACGAAGCCCTACAACTCCGTCTTCAACTCCAGCCTACCGCCCGATCTTTAAGTATTGCACTTCAGGATCGTGAAGAGACATTGTTATAGTCTCCCGCTATTAAGTGGTAGTGCCAAATCGTGACCGCGAGTGTTAATGACGTCTATAGAACTAGCCTGCGTGTTTGAACTTTAACCGTCACGCGCCGTCGACCTTCCTGGATTATCTGGCTGGAGCTGCCCTGGATTCTGAGGTTGGTGCACGCATGGTTCCTATTTACTCCTATTACCCTTGCGAGTCACACATTTCTACAATTTACTGCTCCCCGGTGAGCGTGTCGAAGGTTACTAGAATTGTGTTTTGGCGCCACCATATGGAGTTATTTATTTGAGACGTGCATTATTTTTAGTAATTATTTTATTCTGAACATTAATTAACACATGCATATAAGAACATTTGTTTTGTTCTAATGTAGTTTGCACTATTGTCAAACTTAACGTTTATTCTATGATTGAATAATAAGGTTAAATAATTGTATAATGATTTAAAACTTTTTTTTTATTAACCATGAATAAAATTATAATATATTTTTATGAAATAATGAATCTGCTTAAGTTCTATTTCCAATTTGCCCTAAACAAAAACACAAAAATCTAACAAAGTATATAAAATAGTTATATAAGAGGAGGGACGCTTCCTTCTCCATTAAAACAATCTTGGTCGCTCCTGATAAACCTTATTCCTTAGACAAATAGTCAATGTGTCAACTATTGATTTGGACAATAATTATTGTCTTTTCTATCAAAATTAGTTACTTCTGAGATGAGTTAAATTCTACAAGTCAGAATAATTTAAATGTTTACTAAATAATATAATATATTAATGTTTATTACTAATTATTTGGATATGTGAGTGTGTGATAACATAACACTATTATTCTTTAAGCAAAGCGTTTATCTGCAACAGCGTTGAGACGTTGAGAATGGTGAGACAGGGGTGAGAAGATTGACGTAAGTCGGGGGATTTAAAACCATTTACTATATTAGATACACCGTAGGCATGTTTTAAAAAGTAAAAAGGTAAGGAGGATAAAATATACAAAAATATGAAACTAAAACAAGTCAATTGAGTACTAACATTAATTTCTAAAAGTATCATAACAATATGAGAGAGTAGTGCTAATATTTACAGTCCATAAACATTCAACTTGACAACACGCAGATTACGATCAAACAAAATAAAACATTGAATATTAATATTTAAGGACTTTTGCAGTTTTTTTTTAAACTCCAGTATTTTTAAGCTATTAATTAACACATACATTGTAAAACCTATTTTTTAGTCGTATGTGTATTGCTCTATTGCTAAACTTAAAATTTAACGTATGGTTTAAAGGTAAGGTGCAATAATGTTTTAAACTTTAAATAATATTTTAAATGGAACTTCAATTAAACAATACATTTTCTTAAGCTCTATTTTTTAATTTTGCCGCAAAGAAAATCATATAAAAATCTAACGAATTAAATCAAATAGATATATAAGAGGAGGAACGCTTCCTTCTTTAATAAAATCATCTCTGTAGCTCCTGATCATTGTGAATTATAGATTTCCACTATGAATAATCAAACTGTAACAGTCGTTTAATTAATTCTTTATAAGTGAAAAAACATCCGTAAAATACAATGATACGAGTGCTGTGCTCAGTTCGAGATCCTCAGAGTGAATGTGTGAAGACTGTCACTGTCTCGCTCTGTCGCTCTCGCTCAAACTGTCCTGTTGGTAGAGAGGCGATGGTTCTAGGAACCAGGAACACCAGGGACGCGTGCAGCACAGCTTTACAGAGACAGATTTATTTCTTAGCAGATGAAAATTTACAATACGTATTTTTTATTTCAGATTATTTTAACATGTTTATAAACATTTTAAATTAAGGCATAAACAATATTTGAATCAGTTAATAATAATAAACTATAAATTGTTAATTATTTAAATCCTTTAAGTTCAGTTTCAACGTTTTTACAGAATATTATTATTGATTCCGTGCCTGGTTAGTATTTATTTTTCCATTTTTAAACCTTATTGCTTAAACAATTAGTTAATCTTGTCAACTCTGACTTGGAATAAATTGTTATTGTTCATATGTTCTTATGTATGTAATTTATTCAATTACTTTACAAAAAACAACTCTATTTAAAGGTATTACTTTAAAACATTATCGATTAAAAATACTACATGGGAAAAATATTAACTTCAATGGACTTTCTATTGAGATAGCGAAGATTACAGTCTTTTTACAAGAAGACTTTTATGTCCATATAATACGTCTGTGAAACAAAATGCTCTGAAAATCCAAACATATAAAAGATATTGAAGAATCGGTTTTTCATTTCAAATTAAAAGCTTTTAACGAAATAGATATGAAAATTGTACCGTATCAATTTTCATATGTATTTCGTAAATTACATAATAAAACAATAAAATAAAATCTCTGTTTGTTCCGCGTAGTCTCTGAAGCGGCTGAACTGATTTTAATAAGACTCTTACTGATAGCTGATGTTACAAGGAGTAAATAAGCCTACTAATATGTTAAAAAACATACTCCGCGTGAACAAAGTCGAGGGGACAGAGATTTCGATAGTTAACTTCAAAAAATAAGAAATATGAACGTTTCTTTAATTTATTTTGCTAACTATGATAAGTCGTATATTAGAATATTTAATAATCATTAGTATAGCGTGGATATGAATCAATTCAATTATCGTTTCACTTCAAGTTAGCACTATAAGTTTATGTTCAAAAAACAATTCTCTATATTCTATACCTATAATGAGGCTTTTTATGAATGCCATATCTATTACAGGATACAAAACCACCAAGGCCAGCGATTGGTATTACGTGCAACATTGTTAGAACTACACAAATACGTTGTTTGGTACTACTCTCAGATACTTCTGACAAATTCATCATTGTTATCTTCTATAACATCTGTCTCATTTTCTGTGTCATGACTTAGTAATTTTCATTGTTTTTTTTAACATTATTATTATTTCACGCTCGCTATTAACCGCTCACTTGTAGACATCGCGCCTCTCAGCGGACGACTGACGGCACTAACGAAGTGTTATACAATGCCTGCTTACCTTTCCCTCCTCGCTGTTGGCACAACTTGATTCAATAACATCGTGAAATAATAACAATCCTTTTATTATTGACTGAGTGTGCTATTAAAATAATTGTTATTGCTAATTAATTCCCCTTAAGTAGTTAAGGAAGTACCTTACTTAAACCAGTGAAGTTTGTTATTGTTTGTTGTTTTTTGTTGTGAACCGGTTTGAAGCTACTTTTGAACTAGCAAGTTTTCATTCTAAATATTTATTTAAATTTCCATTAAATGAAAATTATTTAAATTAACACTTTGTCTTTACACCTACAATGTAATGGACATATTTGACTATCTCTTTAGCTCAGTACACATCATATGATTCATTATTTTAACAAATTCTATTTTTTTTTTGTACAAAACTAGTATAAAACTCAACAAACATTAATTTGATATTGTAATGTTTTGTATATAATATTTAAAAGGACATACAAATAATGTTTTCTTAGATACATTAAAATATTATATAATGATTAATAAATATAGTATACTTTTTGTATCTGACACCTTATCTTAACGTGAACACGATTAGAGAGATTAGATTAAAATTAAATTTCTTAAAATGTAAAATCTTTAAAATGTTTTAGTAATAACAATAAGCCTTTGTATTTCCAAAAAGTTCAGAAATTATTTATGCCTGAAAATCTATTAATGAATTTTTTATTTTTCATTGGATCCCAACACTGGGTAAAGGTCGCCTCCAGCTTACACTACGTTTCTAGCTTTATTATTTGCTTTGCCCCATTGTTGTCCTGCTACTACTATTATTTCATCGCTCCCTCTATGTTTTGGGCTACCCCTTTTTATTTTACCTGTTGGCCCTTATCAAGTATATATAAAATGAAGAATAATAATAAGTGTTCTCTTTTTGTTTAATTTTTATTTCTTAATTATTAAAAACCATCATATATTTTACCAAAAAATTATTAAAAATTAAAGATTCCAGTTTTGACTCCGTAGTCGCAGCATGCAGGCGCTCCGCAATAATACTAGACTACGGCACACTTTTTGATGAAACAGACAAGCAGGCTAGTTAGCGCCAATATATCTAACAAAAAACTGTTCCTTATATTACCATATACGGTAATGTTCTGGTCAAATATAGTAAAAGCAGAGTCACAACTTATAAACACTACTATTATTCCTCTCACTGCAGTTTTCTGTTAAATTTTAACTTGTTTTTAAACAGTCGACGGTCCACTTGTTATATTTGACTGCTTTAATAATAACTTTATTTAAGAACAATCATTTTAATCAACACTTTTATTTTAATATGACATACAAATTCAAACACTACAATTATTATTAATACATATTTCTTTAACACATCAAAAATGCAACCAAAAAAATGTAAATGATTTTCATTAGCTCTTTCCCTGCTACCACTTTTAAACGGTTACAAAGGCTTTTCATTTTAAATTCTTTGCTACAACGTATGAAATACTTTATTAAAAACTGTCGCTTACATTATTATATTTAAATTTCTTTAATTTAATTGAACTTAAACCAAAAATGTTTTTACTAGGGGTGAAATATGTTAAATTTGAAAATAAAATTTGTTTAAAATTGTACTTCTGATAATGAATTAAAAGTTATTATTTCATTACAAACCAGAACAATTAAAACGCTTACTAAATTATACAATAATTTTTGCCATTATGTTTTTTACTATTCTTTAAACAAAGTACTATTATTCTTTACAATGTTATTCTTTAAACAAAGCAATATATCTGCATCTGCGTTGAGACAGTGGTAAGAAGCTTGACTTAAGTCGAGATATTTCAAAACCAGAACAAACTACTTCATTATGCATTCAGATATCTCATATCCGACTTATTACATGACTTTATATATAATAGATATACAGTGTCTTATATATGTACAATGTGATAAGAGATGAGGTAAATAAAGTAAAGTAAGGTATTTTTGTGAAGTAATAATTTTAGAGACACAAACGCCACAAAATAAAAAATGGCGATAACTTAAAAAAAAAACTTTAAAATGTTTTCGGTTAAAAAAACTATTTAGGAGACGTTATTGCCTTTGACATATTTTCTATTGAGATATTAAAGATTAAAAAATCAATCCGTCAAGCAGACATTTAATGTCGTTTTTTTTTTTATTTTTTTTTTATGTTAGAGGAGGGCAAACGAGCTTGCGGGTCACCGTTGGTATGTGATCACCGCTGCCCATGAACTCTTGCAACATCCGAGGATTCAAAAGAGCGTTGCCGGCCTTGGAGTTAGGAATATATGCCTTTTTTGAAGGTACCCATGTCGTATCGATCTGGAAAAATTAATTATTAATCAAAAAGAACAAATTAATTCATCAAGAATTTATATAATTGTAAAACTAAAACTAAATTCGACATTCTGAAATATATTTTGGTGCCACCGATAACTATTACTAGTATATTGATACGTATATAAATTGAGACAATTCTTATTCATTAAAAAAACAATAGTTTCATATATTGGCTTTTCCCCAATTCACGCCTTAGGAGATGTTGTAATGTTCTACCTAACCTTTTACAAGCTTTAATAATAATCGAAATATTTTTAATTTACGCCTACACCCCTTCATAAGAGATTTTTCATAAAAATGTTCTAGGAATCCTAACAATAAACCCATTACTAGCTTTATTCGCGTTGGTAGCTTTGGAGGTAGAGTCTAAGGAATTAATAAAGTGCTTTAGAAAAAAAACTTTGAATACAAATTAAATTCATACTTTTCAAAAATAGTCACAAGAAACCTTACAAATTTTCAGTAATTATTATTATTAATTATTATAATTTTTTTCATACTAAATTGATTAGTTTGCTTGAAATTATCATCATCTCAGTTCCAGAATATTAAATTAAATTATTTGTTTAGATCTGAGCTATACATTTAATTAGGAATAAATTACATAACTTTATTTAAAATTGTTGTATCTGGTATTTGTGAGGAGATTCAAAAACTTACTCATTTAGATAAACTTTAATTACAACTATATCATAAGCTTTCAAATACACTTACATTTAATCTTATTGAAGACCTTCCGTTATTAATTCAGTCACTAGTCTCGACTCGCCATGGCTCAGGTGTTGCGTGATCTAATGACTGTTAATCTCAGTCTGAAAATACTTTGTGTGAAATAATGTATGTAACAAACTGGTTTTTTATTTAATATTTAACTATCTATCTCGATAAATATATAAACAGATTAACACTTTTTGCATATATATATATATATATATATATATATATATATATATATATTAAAAAGAGGGGCCAGTAAAAAACAAAAAAAAATAATTTCCCACTTTATATGTATGTATGTTAATGTTAAGCAAGAGTCTTCTTAAAAAAATGCATTTTATCATTTTCATCCATTTATTCTCTTCTTTAGTTAGAGAACTCTTAATATTGGTTACATGAAGCCTCTCTTATTGTATTACGGATATCAAATATATGCGCAGTTGAACTTTAAGTCGTAAATCACTTAACAGGAATAGTTTGAGTTGATCAAAATAGTCAATAAAGGAATTTAATTTACGGTATAAAATGTCAATTTGGTGTAACTTTGACACATTGTTGACGAGCCCCAGACAATTCAGCACTGCAAACCAGATTTACAGTGAAACTTCTTTATAGAGAGTAAATTATTGTATTAAGAGGATTATAATTTTATAAAATTTCAGCAATTCACTTTTTGAAACTTATTGCATTTATTATAACCTAATTTATTCTTACTCATATTCGGCTTCCGGAACAGCTTTAAGACGTGTTAAATACTGCAAATAATACATTTAAAACATAAAATAGTCTTACATTATGCTTTTATTCACTAACTGTAATTAATAAAATTTCTGAAGACAATTATAAAAATCGTTTTTCAGTATCGGAACAAGTCGCTAAATTGAAGACTATTGTAACAGTAATGAAATATTTGCGAGTCCGGATGAGGATAATTTGAAACAAATTAAATAAGAAGCTTATGGCGACAATTTGATACTTTATTTTATATTAAATTAAATTAAACACTCCATGGACGGTACTCTCACTACAGAAGATATGGAATTGAGAAAATATAATGATTTTACTTGACCTTAATTCAATACGCCTTCCATCTCTCAGTCTATACGTGATATGTGCTGTAATTATTATATGAAACACGCAGCTATGATTCATTTAAGTTTTAAAATCCATATTATATGTATTATCTCTAACATGTCCTATATATATATATATATATACAATTAAGGACGTCTCGTCTGCCGGTCGATTTCATCTAAAGCCTGTCGTATAAAGGAATTGCGGGAAGCTGATGTGCTTCCGGTGTTTAATCTTCGTATCTTACTTTAAGATTATAAAGTTACCTGATGTGACGTTTGAAGTGAAATTATTAAAGTTACATTTATAAAAAAGCTTACTCTGTAATACATTTGTTATGAAAATTGTATTCTGAAAGACCTAATTAGTACTTATTCATCACCGTTTTTTCCTAGATACCTTCATTATACATATTGATATGCAGCCAGTATTAAACCCCAAAGGTACTTTCTAGATGTAATAAATTTGACAACAGCTCATATCCGCGATTACGTATTTGAAATAATTATGCACAATACAATAATATAATTGCTATAAAGTTACTTCGCAAGTGAAGCAATATAAAAATAACACAAATTTTACACATCATTTTGTAAATCTAAGGAAATATTTGAGGAGTATACTGCCAAGGTAAACAACTAATATACTAATGCTAAGAATTCATTAGAGATTACTTTTCTTTATAATTATCGAAAGGAAGTCAACAGTGCGTGAATTTATCTTTTATAAGTTAAAATAAGATAAAACAGAAATAATCATAATAATTACTTATTCTTTAAATAAATTGTTTTTTACTTCTTTACAAACTAAGCAATTTTTTATCTTTTCCTTAAATAAAATATGTGCTGAATTCACAACAATTTTATGGCACATGCATTTTACTTTAATACTTATTTTTCATAATATATTTTATCAAGAATTTAAATCTGTTCCATTATAATAAACGCAATTGAACATTTAATATCAATTCACAATTATTTTAATGTTAATGGCGACTTCACGCCGGCCGCAATTACAATAACAAAGGATCAGAATACTAGCAATTATACGCGCTGAATGACCTGATAACAAAAATAAATGAAAATCACATTATTCTTAGACGTAAGTGACGCGGACAATTTCATCTCCAAGTAAAACAATATAATGTAATTTGATACTATAACTTTCGGAGTCTTTATAAATAATACAGTTCAGTGATAATTTACATAAATTCTCAATAAGACAGTTCTGAAATACTTATTCGTCCTTCAAGACTTCAATATAACAGTATCACTTACGAGTATCATCAACTTTAACAAAACAAGTAAAAGTAGCTTCATATTGATTGTAATAATAAGTATAGAGAAATAAAATATAGTGTCAAAGAATACTCAATTCAAAAGGCTTTTTTTTGAGATGGATTGGAATTTAATATAAAAGGAAAGCGTTGTTGACTTCTGATATGTTTTTAATGAAATGTTTTCAATAAAGGAGTCTCTCTCAGGAAAAGAAATATATATAAATATGTTAATCTCGAATTACATTAAACACTTTTTAAAGTGTAAATGTAGATGTGTGTAACAATGTATGTAATATTTTTTAAATTATAATATCTTATGAACAAATAAAAATATAGAGTAAAAAGACTTTTTCTGTATATTTATTTTTATATCCGACATGATTATATATTATTAGGTCAGAAATAAGTTTACCCAAATGCTTTAATAAGTAACAAGTTATAAAAATCATAAATCCGGATTCGAGATAGTCAAAGTTATTGAACGCTAATTAGTGATAATGACCTGCAATGGCTCGATGTAAAGAGGATTATCTCCCAAAATGATTGCAGCTACTGCTGGGAAATGTGGTTTAGGTGCAATATTAAATAATATTGAATTATTTGAGACTGTAAAGTATAATAATGACATATGCTTAACAAAAATAAAGATACATTCAACAAATAACTAAAAATAGTTTAATTGTAATTAACACATTAACCAATTACCTTATTAAATGTACAAACAAATAATCTTAAAGAAAACCCAATAGTAACAGGAAAGGACACACACAACAATAACAACAACCAACGATTCGATTATAAGATGTAAAACATTGGTGTTATCTCTGCGGAAGCTGTGGTTGTGGTCTGCTCTAATTATCACATTCCGACAAGTATCATGGCTTGCTCTAACACTTTTATGGCAACAGTTAAAATGCTGAATATAATATAATCTATTGGTAAAAATATAGTGATTTAAACTAATTAAATGTGCTATGAACAAAATAAAATTCTTCAAATGTCACTTACACATTGTTTGTTAGTGGCGATTGTCTGTATGAACTGACTTTGAGTATTGATAACGTAATTAAGGAGTGGGTCTCTGATAATCAATAAAATATTATTTGATATGTTTACTTAAACACGAAATACAGATATCCTATGTTCAGTTAAAAAATTATCTACGTTTTAGCTAATATCAAATTTTTAGCTGATGGAAGATATAATTAAAATATTAAAAATAATATATAGATAGAACACATACAAAATGCAAAAAATTGCATTGTTTGATTTAAGGTTTGATGCAAATTGCAAGAAAAATAAAATAAAAACAGAAAATCATAATAGAAACCTAATGAGTCAAAGAAATATACGTCCAAATTAAACAGAAAAACATAAAGATAAAAGCTTCATATAAAAAATTTAACAAAAACAATTTCATTGTTGTTATCATTCTGCAACCAACTCTTTTTTTTTTTTTAATGTATTCATTTAACAAATAAAAATATATATAAGTCGATAAAATAATTTAATAGTTTCAGTAAATATAATAAAACATTGTTCAATCTTCTCTGGCATAGTTTAACTATATTAATATATCATAATATCAACATTCTCATCTGTTAGTAAATTGTATTTCACTAATTCTCTGATTACACGCTCCAGGGCAATCTATTATCGTCAGTGGTGATGCATAAGTTATGACTCTAACTAACTGACCATAAATATTAAAACACCTCGAGTTATAAATTTAACCTATAAATCGAGGATGCTTCGACTTTTTTTTTGTTTGTACTTATAGTAGTCCTAAACAAGTACGTTTAAAAGATTTATGTGATCTGCAAATATGTGGTGCTTATTAAGTGACATTACTTAAACTAAGTTATTTTCATATTACAATCTAAGCTGTCTGTGTTTTGAAAAGGTTTATGAAGACATTTTTAGTGTCGATAATAATAGTTTTCTACTTTAACCTTCATATATTTCTTTATAACTATATTATCTTCGTCATCCGAACTATGAAAATTTGTTAAATCTCTTAAAAAGTAATTTAACGGTAATGTTGGCTGGTAAAAATTGTTTTTTGTATTCTATTACAGGGAACGGTTTTCTGAAAATTAGATGAAATGGAGGACTCTAACATAAATCACGGTGGCTTGGCTTAAACGTAAACGATGATTAACTTATGAAATAAATAATTCTCAATCCCACAATCCTGTTACCTTTAATTAATGATAACATGTTTGCGGTAAAAAAAAACAATAATTATTCCAATCTCTAATTAGTTTTGATTTACTAATAACAAATACTATGGGACAATTATTTTATTATTAGCTTCATTCACTCGATTAACATTTAGTATTACTATGAATTATGTTAAGGACACTAACAAAAATAGATAGAAATTAAACTAGTTAGTAAAAATAGTAAACCTTTGAAACTGTTAAATGACGCTCAAGACACACTCAGCATTAGATTAGATAACTACAGTTACATGGCATTTGATACATCTCTTATAACGAGATAATAATATGTGTATTACATCGATATTAAGAATAGCATTTTCAATCAATAAGTTAATAATAGATATAAATAAAAAATAGTATAAATTTTAACAGTTCATGATTAAAATGGAGGTATAGACATATTTTAAAACCTCGTCCAGTAGTTTGTAAAGTGAATGTTAGTTTATAAGATCCGGAGAGACCTGCTTAATAATGCTGACAAAGCGTTACTAAATGCTTTTAAAATAAAATTCAGTTTTCTTAGTGACGTTGACATTATTATTAGGTATTTTAAAAATTGAAATATGAAAAACTTTTATTAAAAAAATGGCCTTATGAAAACATTTTAGAACAAATTACTTTTGCCTGTAGAAGAATAGTTGTAAGAAGAGTTTTAATCATGGTAATAATGTTAGAAAAAAATCTCTTCGATAACTTGGTGTTCAACATTTACGCACTCGCTGAGAGTAACTCCCAGCGAGTAGAAGAGGTCTGCTTCGTCAAGATAAAAGAAAGAGCAAATGACGCGTTAAAGTGTCACCGCGGTCATCTGCCGTGAAATATTTACCGGGTTCACTCGATAAGCTTGGTGTTCAATATATTGTATTATGCTAGCAACTATGTTCACAGACAGAGAAAAGGGTAAAACCGCTGCTTTATGTCACTTGTCAATAGGTGTGACGTAAAAAGTGGAACGAATGTGCTAAAAATATTTTGTAAAGTAACAAAACCGCCGCATTTTGAATATAGTTCTTGATATATTTTCAACGTATGCACTATAAACTCATATAGAAGCTTTTGGATAAATTATAATTAGTAGAAGCTTATAAATTTCTATTAAAATTATGATTCGTAAAACTCCATTACAATGTGGACGAAGCGTTAAACTTTAAAATAAGAGTATTTTGTTGTATAATAGTTATGTATTCATATTAACAAAAGAATTTTGCATTAATAGTAACATAAAAATATTGTCCCAGTCCTAATAAATTGTAAGTGAGGAATCAAAGCTAATTTACGAATGAAACTATCTTGTTGAAACTGACTTGTTTATTTTACTTACGAGTATTTCCATAGTATTTTGTCTCATCGCAGTGCTGTTGAAATAAATTTTATTTATATTTTACATAAAAGGGCAATACGGGCTATATAATATATATTATAACTTAAAAGATAGATTCCATGAGAGATCTTTCTACGTACGTCGCTTCTTAATACGTATTTATTAACATAATATATATACGTCAAAATTTAAATTCTTATATAAAATAGTGACAGACAAAACCCTAATAAAAAAACGTAATACCTAAATTTCATCTTCAAAAAGTTAACAAATCCTTCATGGGCTCAGGCCCCCTATACTCAGGTGTACGCGTATACAATGAAGTTCTACAAGATATTTTAGACCTTCTTTTTCATAATTTAAAAACTAAAATTAAAAGTGTACTATTTATTAAATCTTACTATAGAAATTAAGAATTGTTTGTGGATTGAAATGTGTGGAACTTAAGTAGTTGACTTACGAGTATTTGCAGGATTTATAATATTTGTTATTTTTTTTTTAAACGAACTGTTGATTTTTTGACCGGCTCTTCTCTTGAAGGTGGCTTGCTCACGGACTGAGTGTACTGACCTTTTTTATTATAATAATTGATAATCCAAAAGTGCGTGATTATGCCTACTTGAATAATGGTATTTTAAATTTGAAAATGCCTACTTGAAAAATGATATAATATTTTGATTTGAATTTTTACTTGAAATTTGATTATAAAGAGTCGTTAGTGAAAAACAATCAAGCCTATAGCTGATTTAACGTAATTAATTTGGTTGAGTAGAGGCAAAGTTGTCACGTAAAACTATTAGGTCGTTACTATGATAATGTTGCAGATAGATATATAATATTGCTAATGTAAGGTTTGTGTGGGAATAGTTTCGAGGTAGTGATTAATTGTGGGTATTGTGAATAATGTTGGGGTTAGGTGTATATCGAAATATAATTTCAAACGTTGCATCATTTAAATAGTATTAAAAAAATAGGTTTAAAAAATTTTAAATAATGGACTGAGGGATTCCAAATTTCAATTATAACTACAATCTTGCAATAAAATTAAAAATATATGCAATTTATAAATTCCAAGTGACGACGAGGACGGCTTATGATTCGAATTATAAATACAAAACTTATACAGTTTTTTTATTAGATCCTCTTAAATATTTTCATTATAAAATGTCGAGTATTTAATATATTATTATGAATCGATACAAACTCATCTTGGTCAAAGTCATTCTTGGAATCGCTCCATGTCATTAGGAATTATTGTGGAAATGCAAGATTCATAAATTAATTGTATGAAGGATATTCAAAAAGATTTCTTATCTGGAATAATTTTCAATACTGATTGAAGTACTACGCGAATAAAAGATAGTTTAATGAAAATACAAAGATGTTATTTAAATATTTACAGTTTAAACTAAATATAATAAGATAACTTATTCCTTTTACGAATGCTTGAATTATTTGAAAAAATGTCTAATTATGAATATTATGTTTTACATTCCTGTAACAGATAAAAAAAGAGAAGAAATATATTGTTGTGACGTGGATATTAATTGAGCGGAATAAAAGACACATCACTAAGAAAATCATAAATATATGAAAGAAATCAGCAAAGTGATTGGAATGAGTGAGAAGGAAAACATTATTTTTCTTTTTGTTATTTATTGATTACTTGAAGAACATAACAACATGATTAAATGTTACAACGGCATTATTCATATGAACTAAGGAGGTAAGAATTAAGGGGTTAGGTGGGTTTCAAAGGTTGAAAAAAAGAAGATTTTCACAATTTTTTTTTTAGTATATAAAATCATATATTTTATTTAAACAATTCACTATATCTAAGATACATATATAAACAGTATTTTGTGAAATTTTTGTTTAAAAATTTCGAAAACTCAGCCGTTGGTACCTCATCTTCCTTGACGTCTCAAAAAAAAATGCTCTTGCCGTGGACAGCATAACTCATTATTGGTTTATCTAAAATCAAAAAACCAAACGGATTTTGTTAGTACATGGATAAATCTCGTTGTTGAACGAAGGAAAAAAAAATAAATCAAAATTTGAATTTTTTACAGGCTTTGAACCCAAAAACACATTTTTTAGTGAAATTTTCGACATACATTGGCTCAAAAAAAATAGTTGTAATTAAAATAAAAAAAAATCCTTCGTTCAATAACTAGATAATGTTATCTCAAAGATTTGTACAAAATTTGAACTAAAGCGCTTCATAACTTTTCGAGATATCGTGTCCACCGACTTAAAAAATGGAGTTTTGAGATAAACGCGTTTAAAGTTTTAAATTAAAATAACATGCAAAAAAAAATATTTTTTTTAAACTCACATAGAATCATCGATTCCAGCACCATAAAGCAAAGTACCTGCTGCTGCCGCAATATCGAGGGCATCCTTTTGCTCTTGCCTGAGACGAATTCTTGCTTCACGAGTCGTAGAGCTAGCTTTCTTTTCAGCAATAAGTATGCGGTTCTCATCTTCTTTTAGGACATACTCGTGGCTGTTTCGGCCAAGTTTCAAATTCATGCCATACATGAAATGCAACAAAGCTGAAGCTCCTTGGTTGAAAGTGCCAGCAGCGACATATGCAGCAATCTCTACTATTTTGGAACCAGCAGGAAGTATTTTTGGAGTAATTTTCCAGATTAACTGGTTCAAGCTTTCATAATTGTTTTGTGTGAAGCCACCAATACACCTCTCCAAGAGCTCTTCTTTACTGAGATCTTCATAAATTGGCTTGATAGCTAATGCTACATCAGTTGGTAATGGATCTTATTCGTGTTTGTATGATGAAAGCGTCTTCATTTCGCCGATGTGCTGGTGAAAGATTCCTCATCTATCTCAGCAGTTTTTGGATTGAATGATTGTTTCCTCTTCTTAGGTCTATCTTTTCTTTGACCACTAGTTGCTCGATCAGATCTTGTAACTTTACTAATTTTTTATAAATAAAAATTTATAAACACTTATAGTAAAAATTCACGAACACTTATAACCTCAAATCAACCTATTAACTCAAGAAGCAAGCATAAACTAAAATATTAAAAACTAGTTTGAGTTGCCCTTGAATTGTAAAAGAAAGTGGGGAAAGTTATCTAACAATAGATATGCACCTGCTTCCGTATACCTGCGAAGCGCTCAATTGACATGGCCTAAAGGGCGGAACTTCTGAAGGGTCTATCTCTTAGAATTTTACTCGGATCGACTTAAAATTTTAGGAGAGTATTTTAAACATACTGTACTATTTAATGAGACAAAAAAAAAATAATCGATTTTTTGAAATTTTCAAACCCACCTAACCCCTTAATTAATTTTAAGTAAGTTAAAATACGGTCAATACATTTTAATCAAATTATAAATCGAGTATCTTGTGACTAAGAATTAAATAAAACACCGATATTAGTATTAATATTTTATATTATTTAGTTGATAATCATCTCAAGCTTAAGTCTGCATCGGTGTGGTTATTCGGCTTTACATTAGCATAGAAATTAATTTGTATTATGGTGTTACCATGACCCATAGACTGATTGATAACAATACAACATTACCTAATTAATAATACACTATTAAATGTGTTATGCAAAAATAGTTCATAATTATTCCATTACATAGCATTAAATAACATTAAATTGGAAAGCTATGATTTCAAACACAAAAATTTTCTACTAAATCCAGTACGGTCATAAATAAAGCGTCACGGTCACCAATAAAGATAACTTTAAAACTTAAGATAACTTTAAGTTCGGTTAAAAATTCATCTTAAATTCGTCACACAAACATATATCTTTTGTTAAATTAATTAGTTAACTATACGAAATAATATTATTTTATTTTAGGTAATAAGATATCGACAACTGTGTTCTGTTGGAATCAAAATAAAGGAATTCTTAGGATACATTAAAGTACTTAGCTTGGTATTTAGCTTAATAGTTTACTTATTACGTGAGTGCCTACAATACTTTCTTAACATAATGCAATATTTCAAATAAAACATATAAATAGCGTACATGGACAGAGGTAATATCAGATCAATAGACAAATGTTCATCTTATTTTAGTATAAGGACATGACAACAATTTATGAAAAATGTATTTTTACAATTAAATCTTTCTTTGTATTTTGCATTGGGTTAATTTTTTCATTAAATTATAATAATATATATATATATAATAATAAAATAATTTGTAAAATAATGCGTATAATTGAAAATGGTTATCTTTATTCATGTCTTTGATATTGAATATCAAATATATTAACTATATAAATAATAAAATAAATAGTAACAAAACCTTTTTAAATAAAAAAGCAATATTTATTTAGCTTTTTGTAATTTCTCAACACACAATCCACTGAAGCGGCGGACAATCACTTGAGCCGCTCAGAAAGCAATGCGGTTAAGTCCAAAACACAAAAATTTAGAAAATTAATGTTTTTTGATACATTACTTTTTAAATTTCTTGGTTTATTAATTTAATTAGAAAAGTGTATAAAATCTTTTACCGAAGTGTGAACTCTGCAAAAAAACAAGATATGTACAGGATGTATAAATAAAATCGTAAGTATTTATTGAAATAATGACAGCATCTTAAAAGTTTTAGGACTTATACCTTTTGGCAGCTGAAAAAGATAAGAAATTTATGTAAAAATAATAAAATAAAACTTCTTGTTTTTCAGTGTTACCAACAAATATCGAAAGAAGAAGAATAATTTAATTTTTATATCAAAGTTTATTTTAAAAAAATATTGATAAAAGGTGGATTTATTCACAATGGCTCCTAAAACTATTTTACAACATTTTCAGAAGCTATTAAAAAAGTCTGTCTAACCTTGAAAAAAGCATCCAACGAATAAATCAGATTTTCGTATATCAAAAAATGTACCTAACCGCATTGGCTTCTGAGTGGCTTAATGAATACTTCTTAAATTATTGTTTAGGTTTTGTGTGAGGTAGATGTGACAGGAGGTGGCTTATCCGCCTGTGTTAGTTGCGCAACAAGTTCAACAGAAATCTCATAAGGACGTATTTAAAAGTTAAAAGAGAAACGGTTAATTAAGATATCTCTTAATACTATTTTAAAAGTCCTCGACAGTCTCTCTTTGAATATCAAATATGATATCGATATACGAGTATGTAATAACACAAGTCTATTGTCATTTGTATATACATACTCGTATGTCTGAACATACGTTCAGACATACAAGTACCTTTGTTCTCACTTAATGAAGTAGGTAATAACTCCTCACCATTTATTATGAGTAAGTATATCATTCAAAGCAATAGTTAATTATTATAAAAGCCTTTTGGGTCCTGGTTCTTGTCCGTACAAGATTATTTGTGTTTTTTGCTTATTTTAATAGATTTTGCTGTAACTGGTAATGTTGTTTTGATTTTGTTTATTTTATACAATAAGCAAGTAAAGTAAATTTTGTAAACAGGTTTCGTAACTTTAATATTAAAGTATTTGGTATCTGGTAAAATTTATTAAAATATATTGATATAATATATATAATATATGAAATACAATATTAAAAGTAATTTGATCTTCCTTTAATCAAAAGTCGTACAAACATACATCATGACAGATTAAAAGATACAGATTGTGGTCGTGACATTGTATTAAGTTATTTAAAATATATAAGTCCAACCTAGAACGTGTTACTATTCTTGTTTTCATTGATATATTTTAATTATCTCTGTTTGTGTTCATCATCTTCCTGCCCTTATCCCATTTTGGGATCGGCACAGTATGTTTTTTCCTTCCATACTCTCCTGTTACTCGTCATCTCTGTGCACACTCCCTTCTTCTCCATATCGTCTTTCACGCAATCCATCCATCTTTTCTTCGGCCGTCCTCTACCTGTCCATCCCTCCACTACCATACCTAGCACTCTTTTGGTCACATGTCTTTCATCCCTCCTCATAACATGGCCATACTATGACAGACGGCTACCTCTAATTTTTTCTGTCACTGGCGCTGCTCCTAAGCTTCCCCTAATATACTCATTTCTTATTCTATCCCTTCTTGTCACCCCACACATCCATCTTAACATTCGCATCTCCGTTACATGCTAACGCTTTTCATCCATCAACTTCATCGCCCAGCACTCAGATCCATACACAACGACAGGTCTAATGATGTTTTTATAAATTCTCCCCTTTAGTTTAAGGGAAATTCGGGCATCACATGTCGTCCCAGTGACGTGTCGCCATTTCATCCATCCCGTGTTGATTCTGTGCTTTACGTCCCGGTCAATATGCCATCATGCCATCGCTTTGAATCAGAGAACCAAGATAGCGAAACTCCGAGCAGACTGGTAACGGTACTCCGTCGAACAAAATAGGAACAAAACCGGAGACACCGCCGAAATCACAGAACATGTGCTCTGTTTTTGTTCTGCTCACTTTCAGGCCGACACTCTCCAGCTTTTGTTGCCATTTTACCAGTTACTCTGCATCTCAATTCCATCCTCGCCGACAAGAACAATATCATCAGCAAATAGCATGCACCAGGGTGCCTCTTCCTGTATGTCTAATGTCAGAGCATCCATTATCAACAAGAAGAGGTAGGGACTCAGAGCCGACCCTTGATCTGCATCAAGGGTCGGCTCTGAGTCCCTACCTACCTACTATAGGTCTGCACCTACTGCCACATTGAATTTGTCGGTGTTATTTTTACATAAACCGAACTGATCTGTAGAGAACAGTTAACCAAAGGTAGAAAGAGATTAAACAATTATTCTCTCGTTTATTTCAATGAATTATTTTTACTATTAAGATTTTGTTTACTTAGAATATAACTTGATTTGTATTGTTCCGTCTGTATGATAGTTACCAATCCATTTGTTTTCTGATAAATATAAATATCTACGGTGATGCAAATACATTAAAATACTTCGTATGCCTGTTGGTGAAATCTTTTTTCTTATCTACTTCAACACTATAGTCTTGTTATTCTTACCTAACACTATGTTAATATAAAAATAAAACTCATAAAATATTCCCAAATGTTTAATTTCTCACTTGTGTTATTGTATTCAGTTTGTTAATCAACTTATAGTTTAGAGTTATTTGGTAGGTACTTGTACTTTATTGTTAGTTGGTAGAATATCTACAAATACTTGATATAACATTTTCCAATAAACAACATCGAACCAAATTGAGCTATCTGTAGTAACTTCATTTATTATCTATCTAATATCATAAAGTCCTCTATTAAAACTCGCTTTACCTTTAATAGATACTCCGGCACAGCACTAGTTAATCGAATGGCAAAAATACGATCCAAGCGGAAGGTATTTACTAACTAGTTCAATGAATATACCGCAGTCTCGAGTGTCATCAATATACTATAATGAAATTAACCTCTAAGCACATGCAGTGAAAACATTTTTTATAACACATTACAATTTTTAAGCTGTTTAATTACTAACATAGGTGTAACATAGTGTTATATAAATGATCAACACCTATACCGACACGATATAGTTAGTATATACGATAACATACCGACAACACTCTTTAATATATGTTTTATTAATATTACATCATGAATATAATACTTTTTTTATGTCATCTTTACAACCGGAATAGGGATATATCTGTAAGTATATTTTTATTAATAAAATAAATGAAAACACGCAAAAACAAATTCCTTTTAGTATTTATTTTCTACTTTTTTCTCATCCTTCAGCCAGAGAACCCTTAACATTACCATCATGAAGCTTCTTATTCTTATTATTATTATGATTATACAACTCATTACTACTGGTATTTATTTAGTTATAATATAATACGTACTATGTGGAAGTAAGTAATACTAACAAAGGAACACTAATGAAGTTATTTTTTAACCAACATTTCTGTTTTTCTTTATTCCTCAAGACGTAGTTGTGTTATTCGGTGTTATATAAATTTTGGTATGGATTTTTAGAAATAAATTGAATAGACATTGTCTCCATCCCTTATTTATTATCTCTTATCCCTTATGTAAGGACAAGTATATATAAAAGACTATCTTTATCGGGATATAAGTCATAATATAAAATTATATATTCAAGGCGGGTGACAGTACGGTATCGAAGTCGTGCGCTGGAGTAGTGAGAACTAACCAAGGTGATGAGTTCGAGCTCTTTGTGACTGAATTGTCAATTTATATTCATTTTTAAATATATTTGTTTAAAAATGTCCGTAAACTACTTTATGTTTTGGTTACTTTTATTTTAAAAAATATATTAAAATGCTCACTGTGATATATATCGTGAACCCTTTTCCAAAAGACTGAATTTATTCTTTAGATTTCAAAAGGAACTAAACTGCATTTCGATATTAACAGTAACCTTTCCCTCATGTAACCTTTGACTGTAGAAAAAATAGGTCAAGACATCAAAATATTAAGATTACTTGCAAATCTATATTCATATACAATCAGTAAAATAACTAGAAT
This sequence comes from Melinaea marsaeus rileyi, assembly GCA_918358865.1. Classification (NCBI taxonomy): domain Eukaryota; kingdom Metazoa; phylum Arthropoda; class Insecta; order Lepidoptera; family Nymphalidae; genus Melinaea; species Melinaea marsaeus. Next base: position 14,454,674 of record OU911086.1, on the reverse strand, counting down.
AATGGACATAAACTTCGAGGCTCATTTGATTTCAAAAAATTTTTCTCGGAAAAGCTATTTTTTCGGAAATACTTTTGGTACTTAAATTTAGAGTAAAAAATAACCTTTCTATTAAAAACATTTGCAAGGAGGGCATGTTTACCAGAAAAAAGTTGCGGTGGTTTTACCTTAAATGTTCAAGCAAAAAATGGTTTTTATTTTTTTTCTCGGGAACGGTACCTTTAACGGAAAAACTTTTGGTACTTAAATTTAGAGTAGAAAATAACCTTTCTACTGAAAATATTTGTGATGTAAAAATGTTAACAGAAAAAAGTTATGATTTTTTTTCCAAAAATTTTCCGTTTTTGTACCCCCACCCCTAAGTTATTGAAGTTAGGTTTTCGGTTTATCTACATTAGTTATAGGTATTCATCAAAGGCATCATATAATATCGCAACGCAATTGATCTTTTTTTTTTTTAAAGTTATGGTTGAAAAACTGAAATAAGGAAAAGAGAGGCCCTAGCGCCCCCGTGGCCGAATTTCTCTGGTTAACGAACTTGACCTTCATTTTTGGATGGTTGATTTTTGTGCAAAGTTTGAAAGCGATCCGAGCGAAACTGCGGCCGCTATCGTGCTGACAAAAGTCGAAGCTGGACGCACGCACGCATATATATATATATATATATATATATATATATATATATATATATATATATATATATATATATATATATAAACTTTTTGACCAATGGTCATTTCGGACTCAGGGGGTCATAAGAATACCTCCTGTGAAGAAATTTTTCCAAAATTCGAAAGTCGGGTACAAATGAATGGGCAGACCGAATTCTTCGAGGTCTACCCAAAAAGGTCAGTGTAGTCAGTCCGTAAGTAAGCTACCACCGACTCGGAATGCTGCTCTGTTGAGAAGAGCCGCCCAGAAATTCAACAGTTGCTCTTTTTAAAAGAAATACAACAATCTTTGATGATGTACATTATAATGTAAATCTTGCAAATGAGTGACAACTTATTTCTATATGTACTCGTATACACGCTCAATATTATTTGTTACTTTTTAAAAATATTTTTTTCTATTGGTCACTGGACCACTTTTAAAACAAAAACAAACAGATTATGTTAAAAACTAAAACATTACAAAATTAAATTAAAATAAATTTTATGTTTAAAAAAATATTTTTTTTTATTAATATTGTAAACTTAATTCTGAGATTAAAAATTTTTTTTTGAAAGTCTGAACTCAATATTGAACTCAATAAACTATGTTCTGTATAAAACCTACAATATTTTTTATAATATTAGTACGAATATAGACAGGTACTGAAAGATATGGATCAGCTGAAGTAGTCTTATGATAATTATATGATTATTACACTTATTAAGTCTTTAATTACACATTTTTCAAAGTGAATGTAATTCAAAGTTATATCTCAAACCGTGATCAAAGATATAATCCAATAAGAAAGGTTTTTTCGGCAAATATCAAAGATTTTCCCGATAGAGGTGGGAACCCACGCTGACACAGAACTACGGAAGCGGAAATAAAATTATTACAACTATAAAATACAATATTAATAAACAAAAGAAAGAAACTAAAAAAGTTTTCATATATATTGAATACTTTTGTATTCATATATACATATATACTTTTCTTTTTTTATATAAACTATGTGTCTTTAACTTAAGAAAAGCTTCATAATATTACTAACATTATATCTGCTACAGTTTGATAGAACCTAGGACCTTATAGTTGTGAATAATACTCATCGTTGTCACTACTCTAGACGTTGTCAGTGTAACACAGACAAACATTTATTGTACCATTTGTGTATACTCTGAAGATAACAAGTACTTTCCATTATTCATGTAAGTGTACTCAAATATAAGGTTATCAAAGTGTAATCATCTGTGTAATGTTTCTAAATCTTTGATAGAAAATCTCTTGAAGAGATCGTTGAACCATAAAAGGATAAGGTGAAAAATGTAACGTGAATTCTGACTATTGATATAACGGATAGTGATTTGTGTACAAGATGTTCTTTTGAGATAAACTGATGTATTCTGTACGTTCTCCCGTTTTGAGATTGTGTTACTACCAGCATCAATACTGAGATATACTTGTAATATAGCTATAGAAAATCACTATTTAGTAAAAGGTTTTAATAAAGATATATAAATAATTTACTTTAATCCATATTCTACAAACAGACCGTAGGGACTATTATATTAATATTTTGTTAACATTTAATTTCATTCAAATTTGCAAATTAATTATATTAAAATATCTGCATATTCATTGTTCGTTAAAACCATTATTATGAATATTGCTCTATTCATCTAATGGTTATGAGAAAATACTTTATTTGTTAATTGCACTTTAAAATACTTATTAAACACCATCGATTTAACTGAAAAACTGTTAATTTTACTAGTTGCCATTCCGAAAATATCAGTAACTCTGTATAGGCTTATTTTATTTTATATATAATGATAAATTTATCCATTGTATCTATCTAAGGTCGTCTATTATATGATTTCTCCGTCCCATTTCCACTTTCCATCAGGTGGAATATAGTCAAGCACTAACCTAGAAAGCATTAAAAAAAATGCGATTCCAATAATAATTCGGCATTCCGAGCGCTCTGAATATTTGTAAACAATTCACAATAAATTTAATACTACCGACACCGTGGGTGTAGTATGTGGATACTGCAGTCACAGAAAAGACAAGAGTAGGTTCCCTTTGAGTGTTTATTACAAGTATAGAAAAAAAGTGTATATATTTATTCAACTTAACAAAGGTTTTACTTCTGAGACGGATTGGAATTTAATATAATTAGAAAGCGTTGTTGACTTGTGATATGTGTTCAATAAAATATCTTTAATAAAGGATGTCTCTCAGGAAGAGCAATATACAACATTAAATGGCAATGTAACAGTATTAAAATATAAGTACTAATAAATAAATAATATATTTAAAGGATTTTCTGAAACGTGGCCCTAGTGTTTGAGAACTTATTTTAAGATTTGTAATTAATTCTCAGAACAAGAAATAAAGCTGCACGTTAATCCAATGGTATGTTTTACAAATTAGGATATTATAATTAACTTTGTACATTATGTTAGACATCAAAAGTTATTTCTAATATACAAAAAGCAACATTCTATGCTTTCAAAGTTATTGAAGAACGCGATATTCAAAGTTATCGAATGCTATAGTATTATCGGCAAGGGCTCGATATGATGAGGATTATAGCCGCAAAGTGATCACAACTTCTTATGGGAGATGTGCTTTAGGGGAAACATTAAATAACATTTATTAACATTAAGCTTTAAGATACAAAATCAAACATTCAAAAAAGGCTTTAAATTATGATTAATATAAATGAAGGTTGTAATAATAGAATAATCTGCAACCAATACCTTATACCTCAGTATTAAAGTTATATTCTTTACACAAACACTATCAGTTACTAGAATAAACTTATAATGTCACTTAGAGATAAAAAGGCCTCAGACTTTCTTTTTTTTAACTTGAGGTTTTTATTGTAAATAATTAATTGTTTGTTTAAACAGTGGTTCATTTCATCTATTATATTTATCCTTTTAAAATTAAAATTAAATAAGTAAAGGAAATACTAGAAGTATTAATTCATTTTTTTTTATAAATTTTATTACATCACTCTATAAATAAGAAATGCAACGAGCGAACTTATTGAATGTTTACATTCTCTACCAGTCGGTTCACGGTGTTAATAAATATTTGCACTGAAACCAATTATAAGTAAAATACCATTGTATGGTATATTGAAATTATTTTATTTTATACTGAAAATGGGAGTAGAGTAGAGTAGACGAGTCTACTCGTAGCCACGGCCGCTGCATTACGGCCGAAACGTCACGAGTTGAGGTAAATACTTCGATTAAAATAGTATGCGATTAAGTCCCGTTTACAGTATAAAATTATTGAAATTATGTTATGCGGATGACAGCACTCGGGATACGGTATATACCGGCCGTGCAGGGCTCTCTCGGGAAAACGTCAACGAGTACCGAAAGAAACTTGTATCTTCTATAGAGACCTCACTCTTTCTAGGAAGGAGGTAAATTGAACCTCGTTCAGTTTAATCTCCAAAATACACAGGTTTGCGCGCTTATCAGAATATTGGGCCTTGACATTTCAAGCGACTGTTAGTTTCGTGGTCATCTGGAGAGTAAGGTCAGGTTGGCCTTGATGAAATTGGGAGTAATCAATACAGCGTGGCGTTTCTGATCAAAGTTTTGAGCTCTATAAGGCGAAGGTCCGATCACACATGGAGTACTGTTCTCATCTCTAGTCCGGAACACCTCATATCGGCTTTTATCATTTGACCGTGTATAATTGGGAGCAGTTAAGATTGTCGGAGACCTATTTGATCTAGTCACTGCCGCCGATTTTCTTCACCGCACAGCATCATCCGTACCATTTAGATACCTGGCGAACTTCTGTTGTGCGATTTTTAAGGCACTTTCTTCAACGTACGATTTTTCATAAAAAGGAAACTAATTTCTTTAATCAATATTATGTTATATAAATTAAATTACCGATAACAAAATTTTAACACTTTTTAAACCCTGCTCAAATTGTTTTTAGCTGTTAATAAATTCTAGTGAAATGGCCGCACTAACATTTATTAACTATTTATTGCAATAAAGATAAAAAAATGAAACGTCCTTACTGTCTATAAAACTAGTTTAGTGGTCGTTAAAAACACCCTTAGAAGTAATACAGGAGAAATGGTTTCTTGATTTATTGAACTTTAATCGATGTTAGGTTACCATAACTTTTGTATCTTATTTATTATCGAAGAGGATATTATATATTTTGTTTTACTAATATGATTTTAGTTGTCCTTTTAATTTTTTTCTCTTTTCAAAAATAACTATAAACCTTAATATTCGTTGTAATGTTTCTGAAGTTGGATGCTGACCATCTATGATGTATCTACATCTTAACTAAATATATAAACGAAAGTAAGTTTTATTTTCTGTTTGTTATATTCAATATTGTCATTTTACACACAGATTGTCAGGGTACCAAAAAGACATAAGATACATTTGACGCTGAAAGTATTGTATCTGACTGTTTTTTACTTATACCAAGAGTAAAGTATGTTTTTGTAATTATATTAATATAGTAAAACAACTTCACGTATCAAAAGTCACACTTAATTCTAATTAAATCCGATCATAAACCGTAAAATGAGGTCGTGTTATTTTAAATATTACTTATACTGAAGTGATTATGTATACAGCGCTTCCTCACAATTACTTAATATTATTTTTAACCTAGTTATTTTAAAGCCATCATCTTTCAGTTCGTTCAGTTCCTTTGAAATTAAAATATTAAATCTCGTGACACCTATTTAAAAACGCTATCAAAGCGTTTTGAAAAGTTTGACGAAAATGGTAGAGATTACATATGTTTTAACATATGTGTTTTCTTTTATATTTAATATATTTTTAAGTTGATCCTTAGAAACTTGAAAAATGAAATGCTTTTATAAATAAGTAACACTAGAGAAAACTCTTAGTAAGCAACAAAATGAAAACTGTGTTACCTAGTTTTTTTTATCTTACTTTTAATATTATTGTATGGTTCTTTTATTTAGATATGTGTCTATAATATTATGAAAGTGTCTATTAATTTATACAAAAGGTCGGTAGTTTGGGTGAGGTCTTTATATATTCATCAATTATATTTGCATGCAATTAACATTTTTATATTTATAGCTTTTCAGCCAATATACAAACTTTTTATTCAATCGTCAATGTTTGCAGTCAATCCTTTTATTTAAACATCAATATTTTCGGTTAGCCGTTAATATTTTAAGTCAGTTGTCAATCTTTTCAGTATATCATCAATCTTTCAGTCAATCGTCAAGCTATTCAGTTCAAGTCAATTCAATCCAGTCAATCGTCAATTTCTTTAATCAGTTGTCAAATATTTCAATTAATAGTCAAGTATTTCAATGATTTTTTCGTAAAATGATTGTTATTTTTGAGAGCAGCTAAATTCAATTGGTATTCGCAAATGCCATTTACGACTTGACTAACTGACACAACTGTTCTTTAAAAGTATGCAATTAGCGTTAATCTTAGAGAATATTAAAGTCAACATTATTAAAATGTTTTTTGTAAAGCTTTTTATGGAAAATATATCAGGAATAGAAAATTTCCGTTATATATTACGTTTCTTGAGACTGTAAACTTCAGTCTCTTTATGATCCTTACTCCTGTCACCATTTTAAAGATATTTACTAAATATCTTGTCTTAAACGTTCTTGTTCCTTGATGGTATTTAATACTATTGGAGAAATGTTACCTTTGATGGATTTACGTTTAAAAGTCTTTGATAGAGAGACAATGAAAAATGAAAAAGCATTTAGATACTTCTTATGTCTATACAACTAACACCTCTGGAAATAAGAAGATCAAACAAAATGTCAATTTTAATCTTAACTACAAGAGTTTAAAAATATCAGAACTTGTAATATTTGAGGTCAATTACTTATATAAGTAGTTTTAAGATCAGTTATTCGTTGTAAATATAAACATTTCAATAACATATATTTTAAAGGAGTTATATTATTCAGCTGCGCTGTCCCTGCATTCTAAACAAATGAAAAAAACAAAGAAATATGAACATTCCTTGTATGAGATTATTTGAGAACTATTTATTAATAGAAGCATGTTATAAATTGATGAGAAAGAAAAAGTTGCTTATATTTTAATATTTTAAAAGGCTTCTATTTATGTTTCATAGAGAAGATGACTTCAGCAATAATAAACATTCAATTTCAAAAATTGTGTTGCATTACATAATGAATGAAAAAAAATATTTGAGATTTTGGTAATATAAGAAATTTCGACTTAAAATAAAATTTAATACCGTAGTGATAAGTAAAAGTAAAACTAAAATAACAAAAAATTTGTTTGTTTGTTTTCTAAAACCAGCCTTCACTTTCTTCATAATCTTTTTTCAATTTGTGTACTTTAGTGATGTTAAAATAACAAATTGACAAGTTTATCTTATTCTTGTGTTTAATTTTATAATAGATTTTTTTTCCTCTGTTAGTACCACCGCAATTTTAATCTTTACGAGTTATTAATTTAGTATTAAAAGTTAAACATTAAATATTTGTATATTATATTGTACATTAAATATTGGTAAATATTTGTATATTATATAATTATTTTAAAAGTATTTGATTTCAAACTGGATTTTTTTTCTATACAAATATGTAATGCAACACAATGTAAATTACATATTCAATTTAAAACATAATTAGTAAGAATGGTAGCTATATTAATTAATTTATAACAAAGGATCAATGTTTATCTAAAATCTGAATTACATATATTGCTTCAAATAAGATTTATATATATTTAAGCGCTCTTATTCTTATATTCTTATACTTTAAATACTAAAGTGTATAGAAAACCCACTCGTATGATAGGGTATGTTTTATATATATAAAAATACTTTAAAATAGTAAAGTTAAGCACCAATTGTTTAGAAACACAGACCCTTTTTAAAAAATATACGAAGTAACACGATTTGAATCATCTACATTCATAATGCACGATAACCTGCTTTTAGAATCACTGGAGACACGGAGTTCTTCTCGTTAGTTCAAGTCAGTAGAGACGCATTCAAACACATTGCTTTACGACACAACAACAGGTTTGGAAAAAATAACATTTTAATATGATGTAATGTGTTAATAGTTTGTTACTTTATTTACCGAATTGAAGTTTGAACTTAATACTTTAAGCTTAAGGTCCCTTGACCCTTACTACTACATGTCTATAATGGTATCTCAACCCGTTCAGACACACGTTTGATATTGCACATGATTTACATCTGACTTCCTCAATTGATCAGCGATCTATCGGTTTAGATTAAATCAATTGGATACTCACTGATTTTAGTATCAATATATATATTTAATAAATGGGATTGTAATTGAATATATTAACAACACTTGTACATCGATTGTTATAACAGTTTAAACCAGTTTTACAATTTTTTCCGTATTTTTTTTTGTCAAAAGTATCAGTTATGTTGATTCATACTACAACTTCACTATCACACTATCACTTAAGTGTCATAAATATTTTTATTTATCAATTAACAATTAACTTTAACTATTACATTTTTTTATATTAAATGTCGGAGTTATGGTTGTTGCATTTGTGTTGTGTGTAAAAGTATATTAAATTTAAATTAGAACTAACTATGAAAGTAAAATATATCATAATACAATATATACACACCCAGACAATGATATAAGGCTTATTATTATTTTAAGCTTATAGAATCAAGTTGTGTTCTGGAGTATCTGCGACGAGGGTAAGGTGAGCATTATATAATACTTCGTCAGTCGTCCGCACTCCGCTGACCGGCGCGGTGTCTACTAGTGAGCACACTGGCGTCGAGCCGCACCGTCACGCTCCGTGCTACAAATGTATACAAATAATGTTTATTTTATATGGTAATTCCTTGATTTTTTTTTCCGACTGGGATACGTTGAAAATAGTAAAAATGTGTTGTATAAAACCAAACGAAAAAATCTAGTGATGACAGAAAAAGAATTATGAATTTATTGGCTCAGCAGTGAGAGAATCTGAAAATAATAGTGAACAACGTATTTGCATAGCAATAACAATGTTACACGTAACACATTCAAACATATACAGACTATGTAGACTATTTGATTGAGTTACTAGATTGATTGCAATTGTTTATAATTAATATAAATTTATAAGGTCGCTCATGACTATTATTAAAAAGTATGAATTTAATTCAAAGTTTTTTTCCTTAAGCATTATATATTAATTCCTTAGACTCTACCTCCAAAGGTTATATCGAGGCGAATAAAGCTAGTAATGGATTTATTATTAGAATTCTAAAACATTTTTATTGAAAATCTTGTACAAAGGGGTGTAGGCGTAAATTAAAAATATTTCGATTACTATTAAAGCTTGTAAAAGATTAGGTAAAACATGACAACATCTCCTATGCGTGAATTGGGGAAAAGCCAATATCTGAAACTGTTATGTTTTTTAATGAATAACAATTGTCTCAATGTACACACGTATCGATACAATAGTAATAGTTAACGGTGGCACCAAATGTATTTCGGAATGATGAATTTAGTTTTAGTTTTACGATTATATAATTTATTAATGAATTAACTTCTTCTTTTTGATTAATAAGTTGACATTGATGGGTTGATTCTTTAATTTTCAATATTTCAATAGAAAATATGTCCATAGCAATACATCTCACAAATGGATTTTTTACTGACAACGTTTTAAAGTTTAAAAATATAGGTCGTTTATCTCAAATTTAATATATCATTATTTTAATATCAAAATATAATTAACTTATCAAAATTACTTATCTCTAAAACCTCATCTCCTCCGTACTTATTGCGTTTAATTTTTGATTGTGACGCAATTTCCTGTTTTCAGAAGCGTGGAAGGAATTTTAATAACCCCGTTCTCCTGTCAGCATCTCCCGGTGTCCATATGTATGCTGTGTACAAGTGTTATTAAATACGCTTGTTGTTAGCAGATATATATTATATCTTATATAGCTCTAGCCTCTAGCATATAATTTTCAGGGCACTAAATGTTTTGCACTGAGCAGGTATAGTTGATATAACTCAACGCTCAGTGCTACAAAAAAAATTACAAAACTAGAATATTCTTTGATTTTAAACATCTTTGTAGAATAAAATACATGTAGGGAGTATTTAAAAAGAAAAAGGAACAATTTTTATAGAAAAGACACCAATTATTTTCCAAGTCAATAGTTGACGCATTGACTATCTGTCAACAGCAATAAGGTTTAAAAAAAGGAATACACTTTTTATAGAATTCAGAAGTTTCGAAGAATAAATACTAACTAGCTATCTCGAGTCTTACTTAGAAACGTGTAAAATTCACACATTTTGATATAAAAGGAAATAGTGTTTTTCTATAATTATCTAATTAAATTAATAAAATTAAAGAATAACAATTCAGCGTTGAGTTTGTTGTCATCGAAAATGTTAATTAAAGGAGAAATTGTCAATATTTTCGTATTTAAATATTTTAACAAATAATAGTGTGTTTAAATTTAATGTTCTGAAGCACGCGTGGGTTGTGTTATATGTAAGTTCTTTTCAAGTTAAAATCCTCTAAGAAGGTATTCGCATGCATTCCGTGTTCAGTCTGGAAGATGTTTTTAGAATTTTATTTATATTTACAATGGAACTGAAAAAAAGTTAAATAATTTACAATTTTCGAAGTTTTTAAGTTATTATTAAAATATTATTTATAGTTTCTAATGATTGTATCAAATAATTTAAAATGTCTATAAACGTCTTCATAGAAGGTTCAATAAAAATGAAGGTATTTAGTTTCATAATGAATTTGTTTATGTAAAGAATAATAACAAAAATATTTATGGATTAATAATTTTATTTCATTAAATCTATTTACTATATTTATTTGTAATGTTTTCTTGAAAGTCAAAATAGCTACCAAACATAGTATATGTACTACACGCTTTTCTAGTTTTCCTGGTTCGTAGAACCTGGAAAATGAGGGGCGACCTCTTCAAAACAGGACAGGTACCCTAATGTCGCAGTCTTAAGACAGTCACTTTGAGGAGCTCGTGCTGAGTATATGTCTGGTATCATTGTATTTAGTTTAGTTGACCGAATCCGCTATGAAGAGATCCACAGAATGGTACGTACTAGCGAAGATGTCACGGTGAGAATGAAGAAGAACGTGCTCAGGTGGTGAGTGATGAAAGAATGGTAAAAAAGATTTATAAAGGAAAAGTGAGCGGTAAGAGAGACAGGGGGAGGCCTCGAGTGACCTTCGAAAACTCAGTAGCTACGATACTGGAGAAAGGTCACGTAGAAAGTATGAGGACACCCCGGAGGACATGTATAAAGAGGTTGATGTCTATGGCCGAGGTGATAGAGGTATGCAGGGACCGTAGCGTTTGGCGCTCCATCGTCCGGGGGGTCCTCCGGGGGGTCCTCCGGGGGGTCCTCATGCTTAATTGAATATAAAACTTAAGCAGATTCATTATTATTATGAAAATGGGGAGTCTGTATAATAGATAAAGAAACATCGACTTTATAAAATTTAACATTTATGAATTTTTGTAATACTCGTATTTAAATTATATTTATTATATAAATTATAATGACCTTATAGTAAATCGACTTGCATCTTTTTTATTTCATATATTAGTAATCAGGTAATTAGAATCATTACCTTTTTACTTTGACATTATTTACGTCATCTATTATCATATTTTATATATATGACACTGTACGAGTATATCTGTTATATATAAAGTCACATAATATGTCGGGTATTAGAAATCTGAATGCATAATGAAGTAGTTTGTCCTGGTTTTGAAAACCCCCGACTTAAGTCAAGCTTCTTATCACTGTCTCATCGCAGATGCAGATATATTGCTTTCTTTAAAGAATAACATTGTAAAGAATAATAGTACTTTGTTTAAAGAATAGTAAAACACGTAATGGCAAAAATTTTTGTATAATTTAGTAAGCGTTATAATTGTTCTGACTTGTAATGACATCATAAGTTGTAATTTATTATCAGAAGTACAATTTTAAACAAATTATATTTTAAAATTTGACACTCACAAATTTTCACTCCTGTTTTTGGTTAAAGTTCGATTAAATTAAAGAAATTTAAAAATATAATAATAATATAAGCGGCAGATTTTAATAAATTAATTCATACGTTGTAGAAGAGAATTTAAAATGACCTTTGTAACCGTCTAAAAATGGAAACAGAGAAAGAGCTATTGAAAATCATTTACACTATGCTTGCACTTTTAATGTGAGAAAGAATTATATATTAATAATAATTGTAGTGTTTGATTTTGTATGTCATATTAAAATTAAAACGGTGGTTAAAATGATTGTTCATAAATAAACACAAATAAAGTTATTATTAGAGCAGTCAAATATAACAAGTGGACCATCGAAATTAAAATTCAACAAAAAACTGCAGCAAGAGGAATAATAGTGCAGTGTTTAAAAGTAGTGACTCTTTTTTCACTACGTTTGAACAGACCATATATGGTAATATAAGGAACAGTTTTTTGTTAGATATATTGGCGCTAACTAACCTGCTTGTCTGTTTCATCAAAATTCTAAACGTGTACCGTAGTCTAGTGGTGTTGCGGAGCGCCGGCATGCGGCGACTACGGGATCAATATTCTCATGTTTTATTCTTTAAACTTTTTTGTGGTTATATATACGCCCGTTTTGAATAATTAAGAAGTTAAAATTTAACAAAAAAAGAACATTCATTATTATGCTTTATTTTATATATAGTTAGAAAGGGACTAGAGGAAAATAAAAAGGGGTCGTCCAAAACATAGATGGAGCGATGAAATAATAATAGTAGCAGGATAACAACGATAATAAAGCAAGAAACGTGGAGTAATCTGGAGGCGGCCGGTACTCAGTGTGGGGTTCCAATGACAAATAAAAAAATCATTAATAGTTTTTAAGGCATAAATAATTAGTGATGTTGTTTGAAATATAAAGGGTTATTGTTATTACTAAAACATTTTAAGGATTTAACATTTTAAGAAATTTAATTTTAACTCTACTCGTGTTCACGATGAGATGAGATGTTGCTGTCAGATACAAAAATTATACTATGTTTATTAATAATTATATTTTAATGTATCTAAGAAAATATTATTTGTATATCCTTTAAATATTGCATACTAAACATTATAACAACAAATTAAATTTTGTTGAGTTTTATCTAGTATAAAACTTTTTTTTTGTTCATAAAAAACAAATAAATATTGTCTGTATGACACAAGTTAGAATAATGAATCATATGATGTGTAGTGCGCTAAAGAAGTAGTCTCATATGTCCATTTAATGGATATTAAAATAAATATTTAGAATGAAACTTTGCTAGTTCGAAACTGGCTTCAAACTAGTTCACAACAAAAAACAACAAACAACAACAAACTTCACTGGCTTAAGTAAAGTACTTCTTTAACTACCTAAGGGGATTTAATTAGCAATCATTTTAATAGCAAACTCAGCAAATAATAAAAGGCTTGTTATTATTTTACGCTGTTATTGAATCAAGTTGTGCCAACAGCGAGGAGGGAAAGGTAAGCAGGCGTTATATAACATTTCGTTAGTGCCGCCAGTCGTCCGCTGAGCGGCGCGGTGTCTACAAGTGAGCGGTTGGCGGGTGGCGAGAAACACCCACGTCACGCTCCGTGTTACAAATTTGTACAAATAATGTTTATATTATAATGTAATTCTCCTTTTATTTAAATTATTTCAGACTGGAATATATCTGAAATAATAAAAATGTTAAAAAAAAAATCCGTGCCCGCAGGGGGACACGCGTGGGTAGACCTCGTGTGTAATCCGTTTAAAATATAACTCACTACTTAAGAATAACACATGATGCCGTTGTTTACATCAAAAATTTTCAAGCAAGAAGCGGTTTTTATTTTTTTTCTCGGAATAGGTATCTTTTTTGGAAATACTTTTGATATTTAAATTTAGAGTAAAAAATAACCTTTCTACTAAAAATATTTTCGAGAAGGGAATGTTTACTAGAAAAAAGTTGCCGTGGTTTTACCTACCTTAAATTTTCAAGCTAAAAGTGGTTTTTATTTTTTTTCTCGGAAACGGTACCTTTTACGGAAAAACTTTTGGTACCTAAATTTAGAGTAAAAAATAACCTTTCTATTAAAAATACTTGTGATGTAAGAATGCTTACAAGAAAAAAGTTATGAATTTTTTTCCAAAAATTTTTGGTTTTCTAACCCCCACCCCTAAGTTATTGGAGTTAGGTTTTCGGTTTATTTACATCAGTTATAGGTATTTATCAAAGACATCATATAATGTAAATGCGATTGATCTACTATATATAGGGAAAAAGTTATGGTCGAAAAACTGAAATCAGAAAAAGTGAGGCCCTAGCGCCCCCTGTGGCCGGATTTCTCTGGTTAACGAACTTGACCTTCATTTTTGGATGGTTGATTTTTGTGCAAAGTTTGAAAGCGATCCGAGCGAAACTGCGGCCGCTATCGTGCTGACAAAAGTCGAATCTGGACGCACGCACGCATATATATATATAAACATTTTGACCAATGGTCATTTCGGACTCAGGGGGTCATAAGAAGACCTCCTGTGAAGAAATTTTTCCAAAATTCGAAAGTCGGGTACAAATGAATGGGCAGACCGAATTCTTCGAGGTCTACCCAAAAATGAACATTACTAAGTCATGACACAGAAAATGAGATAGATGTTATAGAAGATAACAATGATGAATTTGTCAGAAGTATCTGATAGTTGTACTAAACAACGTATTTGTGTAGTTCTAATAGTAATAGTAATAGATATGGCATTAATAAGCCTCATTATATGTATAGAATATAGAGGATTGTTTCTCAAAGGCGTAAGTTGTTATATCATAAAATTATAGTGGTAACTTGAAGTGAAACGAAAATTGAATTGATTCATATGTGAATATGTAGCATAGTGTGGACTACACTAATGATTTTTAAATATTCTAATATATACGACTTATCATAGTTAGCGAAATATATTAAATAAACGTTCATATTTCTTATTTTTAAAAGTTAACTCTGTTCCCTCGACTGTCCTCACTCGGAGTATGTTTTTCAACATAATACTAGGCTTAATTACTTCTTGTAACATCAGCTGTCAGTGAAAGTCCTGTTAAAATCAGTTCAACCGCTTCAGAGATTACCCGGAACAAACAGAGATTTTATTTTATTGTTTTATTTTGTAAGTACCGTATAAATTTTCATATGTATTTCGTAAAAAATAAAAATTGAAATTAAAAACAGATACTTCAATTTTATTTATATGTATAGATTTTCAGAGCATTTCGCTCCACAGACGTATTATACGGAAATAAAAGTTTTCTTGAGGGATTTCCAATGTAATCTTCGCTATCTCAATAGAAAGTCTATTGAAGGCAATATTTCTGTAGTATTTTTAACAGACAACATTTTAAAGTAATACCTTTATATAGAATTATCTCAAACTAATAATAAAATTATAAAACAAACGAGTTGATGTAACCTTATCAGTGGCTATTTTTATAAATGCCTCCAATTAAAAACTCTGGGAATCTACTAAATGTGACGAACTTACATTGACATACAGACTCGATATATGTAATAGAAATATAATCTGAGTAGGCTTGATAATATTAAAAAGAGTATATATCAATAAATATATTTGAACTATGGTCGTCGCCAACTTTATGTGAGAAAACTATAATTGTAAAAATACGTTTTGAATTTGAAATAATGCCATACCTTTTGTAACAATTTATGTAACACTAACATTTTTAACATGTGTTGTTCTGTTTGTAAAATACATAAAATGATACATAATATGTAAAATACTTGATCACTTTTTATTACAAATAAAAAGTGATCAAGTTAACTTGTTTCTAAACACATGCTTTTTATTGATTATTTCGATTAATAAGAGCAAGTCTTAACATCCTGATGAAAATGATCGTAATAGAAAACAGAAAAAGGTGAAAAATAAGAAGGTTTTTTGTAAAGTAATTTAATAAATATCATATGTACATAAGAACCAACGAAAAGCAACACTTTATTATAAGTCAGTAATTGACAAGATGTACGAACTGATTAAGCTATGAGGTTTAAAAAGATTTTATATTTTTTATAATAAACAATTAATTCTACGACCGTTAAAATTTGATTATTCATAGTGGATATCTATGACTACTAATTATCAGGAGCGACAGAGATGGTTTTATTAAATAAGGAAGCATCCCTCCCCTTATATATATGTTTGATTTAATTCGATAGATAGTAATGTGATTTTCTTTGCAATAACGTGAAAAGACCTTAAGCAGATTTATTATTAACTAAAAATTATTTATAAATGTTATTAATGTTTAATAAATACACAAGTTTAAAACATTATACAATTATTGCATGTTATCTTTAAGCAGTACATTAAACTTTAAGTTTAGCAATAGAGTAAAACACATGAGACTAAAAAATATGTGTTATTATGTATGTGTTAATTAATATTCAACGTTAAATAGTTGATGTAAAAATATTAAGTAAGTTTTTTTTTGTATTTGTTATTAATTAATTTATTGAAAACTTTAATTTATTATTGTTATAATAGTTATTTAATTTTTGTAATTGTAATGTAATGTATTGAAAATATTTAATTTATTATAAGAAAATGATCAAATGCGGCGTTGGGGACCGCCAACCATCACGCCATGTTCCGAACGGCGAGAGGTGGAGGACGGAGCTACAAATAGCTACGTGGAATGTAAGAGGAGGAATGGAACAGAAGATGAATGAATTATTAGATGTGATGGATGACAAAGATCTGGATGTTATATTATGTGTGTCTCAACCAAGCGAAAAGGCAAGGATACCACCGATTTGCCTGGCAACCGTACCGCTTTCTGGGCTGGGGTTCCAGAGGGTGAGCGAGGTTGCCAAGATGTGTGTTGTTGGTGTTGTTGGTGTTGTTGTCCTCTCGAATGGTTAATGCAATGGAAGAATATAAGGCTATCAACCCAAGGCTGCTTTGGGTTCACTTTAAGCTGGGGATAAAGGGAGTATTCTTGTTAGCCATTTACGCGCCAGTATCCTCAGCTCCAGTGAGCGAATTCGAGGAGTTTTGGGAGAATTTCAGGGATGTTCTAAGTAGTGTCAGAGGTAATGAAAAGTTCATAGTATGTGGGGATGTTAATGGATGGGTTGGAACCGCGAGAAGTGGTTACGAAAGCGTGCTAGGTAAGTACGGTGATAAGAGAGTAAATGAGGCTGGAAAGCTTATTTTGGAATTTTGTAAGGAGAGAAATTTGTTTGTGGCAAATACTATGTTTGATCATAAACAAATTCACATATACACATGGGAGCGAGCGGAAGAAAAAAGTATGATTGATTTATTCCTAGTAGATCTGCGTATTCGAAACCAAGTTATGGACACTCGAGTGTTTAGGAGTGCTGATCTGGGAACGGACCACTATCTAGTCGTTGCTAGAATAAGAGGTCTGTTTACTTTGTTTTTTTGGAAGCTTCAAGATCCACAGATCAGAGAGGAATATCATGAAAGGGTTTCAAGAAGCTTGAAAGCTGTGATTCTGGAAATGAAAGTGCTGAAGTATGCTGGCAGAACCTTAGGAATGGTATGATAAACGTAGCGACAGAGGTATGTGGTAAAAGGAAAAGAGTTTTAGTAAAAAGCTCGGTGAATGGTGGGATGATGAGGTTAAAGACGCCGTGGAGCTAAAGAAGAAAGCATGGCTGGATTATAAAGCCTCCGGTAAGGATAAAAGTATGAGAGAGATAAGAAAAAGAGAGTACAAGCTGCAAAAGCACAAAACGAAAGCACTTTTAAAGATGAAGCGTGAAAATTCTGAGAGAGCAAGGGATGAAAGGTTAGCAAACAACTTCCGGGAAAACACGAAGCTTTTCTGGCGAGAAGTTAGTGATTCCTGGGGTGGTTCGGTAACCTGTAGAATGAAAGGGGTGCTTTCGAAGAACGGTGAAATCTTAACAGAGCAAGCACACACTATGCAGTGGTGGGCGGAATTCTACAAGGAGACCTATGAATGTGAGGACACCTCGGCCTCGAGTACCAGCAAAATGTTTTTGTGCAATTTATGTTGGAAATCAGGGGAGGTCCCAGACGATTGGCGAGGTGCAGTCATCGTATCTTTGTATAAAGGCAAAGGTTCACAGATGGACTGTGCAAGGTATAGGGCTATCACTTTGATTAGCTTGGAAAAGGCGTTTGACAAGGTTGAGAGAAAGAAATTATGGGAGATACTGCCCCGATACAATGTGAACGGACCCTTGCTACAGGCTGTAAAGTCACTTTACAGAGATCACTCAGCCTGTGTGCGAGTAGGAACTGACATGTCGCCCTGGTTTGACATCCAATCGGGTGTTAAGCAAGGTTGCGCTATGTCAGCTTGGTTTTTCAATTTGTATTTGGATAGTTGTCTCCAAGGCGTGAAAGAGAGTGATATGGGAGTGAAAGTAGGTAACCTTAAGGTCAATTGCTTGCTATATGCAGAAGATGCAGAGCTCATTGCATCATCTGAATGTGATTTGCAGGCATTGGTCACCACTCTGAAAGATAGGTGTGAAAATAATGGTCTAAACCTGAATACAGATAAGACGAATGTTCTGATATTTGAAAGAAATGAAGAAAAAACAGAATGTAAGATCGACGTAAATGGTAAAATAATAGAACAAGTGAATGAAATGGTATATTTGGGAAGTATGTTTAGCAGAGACGGAAGATATGAAATGGATATGGAAAGGCGTATTGCTGCCGGTAACAGAGTCAACGGTGCTTTGGCTGCATTGTTGAGACGGCGAAACGTCAGCATAGCTGCACGTTTGGCTGTATTTATTTATTTATTTATTTAATTCCTTATTGCACAATACAAAATAGTGTACAAAAGGCGGCTGCACGTTTGGCTGTACACAATGTGATTTTGCTACCGACGCTGTTATACGGCAGCCAAACGTGGGTAACAGAGAAGAAGAATGTAAGAAAGATGAATGCTGTGGAGATGCGATCTCTTCGCCGAATATGCGGAGTCAGTTTAGCTGACCGAATCCGCAATGAAGAGATCCACAGAATGGCACGTACTAGCGAAGATGTTAAGGTGAGAATGAAGCAGAATGTACTCAGGTGGTTTGGGCACGTCAAACGAATTAGTTATGAAAGATTGGTAAAAAAGATTTATATATTATTATATACAGGAAAAGTGAGCGGCAAGAGAGATAGGGGGAGGCCTCGAGTGACCTTCGAAAACACAGTATCTTCATAGATACTGGAGGAAAGTCACGCAAAAAGCCGGAGGACCCCGGAGGGCATGTATGAAGAGGTTGATGTCTGTGGCCGAGGAGAAAGAGGTATGCAGGGACCGTAGCGTTTGGCACTCTGGTTACCCCGCAAGGGATATGGCGTGAAGTTAAATAAATAAATAAATAAATAAACAATAATAAAAATATTAAGGTTTAAAATAACTGCAAGTCGGTAAATATTAATATTCAATGTTCTACTTTGTTTGATCGTAATCTGCGTGTTGTGAACACGGAAGCCGCGATAATACACAAGTTAAATGTTTATTACTTATAAATATTAGCATTACCCTCTTATTGTTATATTTTTAGAAATTAATGTGAGTACTCAATTGAGTTGTTTTATTTTCATATTTTTGTATAATTTTATCCTCCTTACCTTTTTAATTTTTATTCATGTAACCTACCAATATACTCTATGACTTCTAATAACATAACTTTTCACTTTAATAGTAGGTCAAGACATTAAGATATTATTATTAATTGCACGTCTATATTCATATTATGTAGAGCTAAGATAAGTTTGTATAATGGACATAAACTTCGAGGATCATTTGTTTCAAAAATTCTATTACTTTTGTAATAATCAGAGTTTATTCAAAACTAAACAAAGGTATTTATTTATATATTTCTTTAAAATTACAAACAAAGCACATCGTGAGCAATTTTGCAATGAACCTTTATTATCTACACGGACGGAGTCACAGACAAAAGTGTGCAATAGTTCCAATATAATAAAATGAAAGTTTAACATTCGCAAAAACACAACCCTTCTTATTATAAGAACTTATAATAAGAAGGAATTCTTACTTTTTGAATATTATAGTTCCTAGGACTTCATAATTGACAATAATACTCATCGTTGTCACTACTACAGACGATTGTCAGTCTGACATAAACAATTATTGTAGCATTTACCATAGGTATCTATAAATACCTTTGAAGATAACAAGAACTTTCCATTATTCATATAAGTGTACTCAAATATAAAGTTATCAAAGTGTAATCATCTGTGTCACGCTTCTAAATCTTTGGTAGAAAATCCCCTTGAAGTGATTGTTGAACCATAAAAAGATAAGGTAAAAAATGTAACGTGAATTCTGACTATTGATATAATGGATAGTAATTTATGTATGTGATGTTCTTTTGAGATAAACTGATGTATTCTGCACGTTATACTTATGTACAAGATTTTGTTATTACTAGCGTTTAAAGAGATAAATTTGCGATATCGCTAACAGATCATTATTTATCTTGATAATGACATGAAATATAAATGATTTAGTTTAATCCTCCATCCACCGACCGTAGTAATAATTATATTAATATTTTATTATCATAAAATTTCATTCAAATGTAATGTAATTCTGTTGTTTGCAACCCGTTGTTTGGCAAAACCATTATTATGAATATTGTTGTATTCATCTAATGTATTTGTTACTTTGTAATTTAAAAAACCTTATTATTTTCAATATAAGAGGCAATATAAAAGACGATAGATCTAATTAAAAAACGGTTAATTATATCAACGGCTATTTTGTAAGTATCTATAATCTTGTAAAAAGCTAAAGGTTTTTTATTAAAGATTTGAATGGAAAAAGTTTGAATATTTGAAAGAAGTTCCGATAAAAACAACTACCTATCTATATGATGCTAAGTTTTTGAATGCCGGCGGAATTCCCATCCATACTCATTGAATCCGTATCATTTATTTACAAATTTGTAAGTGAATATGGTTGTAGTAATCTTAACAAGAAGATACTGATTATTTTGTCTCAGGGAAATTTAAATTGTATTATTTTATCACAGTTCACACATTTAAAATTTTAAATATAAAATTATTATTTTGAGACACAAAATGTAGATAAACTAGATTCAAAAATACTTTTTAGTGTTGTAAAATAATTACAAACCTTATCATATAACTTATTTGATTACCCTAGATATATTATTGTTATGATATTTTAGTTATATTGATACATTTATAGCTCTCTCTTCAATCTGATAGAATAAAAAGATAGTTTTGTATAATTTATAAAAATGAAATGCAAAAACAATAATTTTTTATATGACAGTTACATGAAAATGACATGACTAACACCATAAATAACACCAGTTATAGACTCTAGATTTCTTTTGTTATCTATTATTCTACAAAGATATAATTTTTACATGGCATTTTAAGAATGTCAGTTGTCAACCGTTCTTAATAAATACATTTTTGACGTGACCACTTAATTGTTTTAAACTAAAAAAATGGCCGTGAGTGTTGTTGTTATTCAATAACAAATATTTGTGTCAAATAACGTGCTTACAATGGAATGAACACTTATAGCTAGTTAGCAAACAAATTTACTGTAGTTTCTGATAGTTATAGGTTTATATAACTATTAATTGTATAATATATGTATTGTATGTTAGGATAATTAAGGATGTCCCGTCTGACGGTTCATTTCCTCTAAATCATTTCGTTGAAGGAAATGGCGTGAAGCTGATGTGATTCAGATATTCAATCTTCGTATAATACTTAAAGATTTTATTCTTATGATTATTTTTTTATTTTGTACGTTCTACTCTCAAATATCCTAATTATCGTATTTGCACATCTAGTTTTGTTTGAGGGCCACTGTTGTAAATGCAGTACGGGAATTCTCACTTTTGGTCACTCGATTAGTCACTCACTTATTTTACTTATTTAAGAACGATAATATATTGTTCAATTCAAAAAGATTGAGTCTTTTTTTGTAATTCAGTAATATTTAAACAATAGCATCTCAATATAACAGCAGAATACAATTAATGACATAAATACGCGACTCCTGCGTGACAATCCCGTAGATACCTACTTCTATACTAGCTGTGCCCACGGCTTCTACTTTACTATTTGTCAGATATAAGCTGTTAACATAACGACTCCTCTCTCCGTGCGGCTCCTCTTGGCCTACGGCTGGTTGGTCACCAGGTGGTGGGCGTTCACTCTCAGCAAAAATAAGATTAACAGCTACCTGTGTATTGGAATATATTCGTTAAAGCAATATTTACATTTCTAGATGTTTTTTATGTTAGGTTACTTTGGCCTAAGTTTTTATTTATTAAACTCAAAAATCATAAATCTAGATAGTGTAAAGCCTATCTAGGACAGGGTACTGCTTATTGCAATATGTTAAAGTTTTTAAGTTCATTAATTACCCACCTATATTAAATTCCAATAGAATTATATTCAGTCTATTAGTATTGGAGAATGAATTTAAAATGCAAAATCTATTAATTAATTGAGTAAAAAATACTTCACTGATTTTCGTTTTTTTACGTTTTTTCAAAACTGTTTTTGGTCCTTGTCCATAATGTATTACGATAGTCAGTAGTTTGTAATTCCACTACGCTTGTTTTGATTATAAGATATCACTTGTTTATATTTTTACTTTGTAATTATATACGGAGCTGATGTTTATCGTGACGTTTGACGTTGACTAAACTTAACTTACTATACTATTATTTTCTAAATGAAAAATAAAAATAATATATATATTGTATTTACTACTAATAAAAGCTTTATTAAAGAAATATATTCAGTGAATAAATATAATACTGAAAATTAAGCTAGAGGTAAATCAGTACGGGGCATAAAACAGATAATAAACGATAGAAAATCTCAAGAATTGTTTAAATACAACCAATTTTGTAATAAATTTAATTTATTTATTTGACCAGAATGTGATTAAAACATGATCTATATGTACTCGTTTAACAGAACTGATATAATATAGTATTACTTAATTTGATGTTAACGCGGTATCATTCTCTAGTGTACTGAGACCGTTATTAACAATGCATGTGAGGTTTCAGTTCGTGTAATCAACACCGATACGATTGGGGTTTAGTTATAAGAAATACAGATTATGTCAATTATATTACAGTCTAACAAACAATAATCAAACATTTTATAAATCCACTCATCCACTAGGAGAAGGTGACGATACTCACACGGAAAAGATTTTGTTTGTTTGATCTAAAATTAAGTCACTGCGGATCAAACAGTTTTTCCGTCCGTGGTTCAAAATACCGTTATCAATCATAGAATTCATATACAAAAATGCAAAAATTCATAAAATATGGTAATCAAAAGAAGAATTTCAATACTATATGTTTCAATAATTTACAGAAATTCAAATGCAATTATAAAAAAATATTTATTTGTTAATATCAAGCTCCAAAACGTTATGTTTTAAATATACAAAAAGATAATTACATCTGCTGTTGCTTGTGATGAAGCAACGCTGGATTGTGAACAACTTTATACAATATAGTATTATCGTTAGTAGGTTTGATCAAAACTATATTACATTTCTACAAGCTCTGCATAAAATTGCTTTTATAACAACTAATTTTACTCAACTCTTTGAAGTTATCTTTGAAGTTATCTTTAATCTGAAATCTATCTGTTCCCTGTTAACACAGGGAACAGATAGATTTCAGATTAATATATTTTATATTATTATGTGTGAGTTAAACTACTTAAAGATATAGGAACAACATTACTTTATTAACAACATTCTAAGTACCGGAATCTTAAATTATTGATTTACATAATGGATAAACTGAGTGATATTCTCACTAAATGGAAACGAATATGTATTCATAACAAATATTGTTAAGCTATTTTCTTGATTGTGTAAATAGTTTTAGCTGTCCGCGATGTTAAAATATTTCTTTCGACCCAAATGACACATTTAGATATATCATTAATATTCCGTTGTCCAATTTTAAACATCAATTCGCATCTGTTTCAAGGTTAAACACTATAGTTTTCGTAAAGAAAGCCATTATTCGAAGTAACTAATTGTGTGTAGTAACTAGAAAAATCTGCAGCGCGAGGAATTTCTAAATAAGGTCATCCTACTTCATTATGTATGTAGATGTTTCAAATGATGATTTCATATATGTAATACAGAGGTTGCCAGCGTTCCAGAGATCTTAGGTTTAAGTTCAGGTGATGGTTCTTCAATCATTATTTATTTTATATTTATGAAGCCGTAATATTTTCAAAATCACCAGATTACAATAGGTCATAAGACTAAGTTATGCAATAAGTAATCGTGTTTAATATTGAAGTAATGTAAAAATCATCGTAAGTTGTATTAATATATATTTATCTTCTGCTAATATGAGACATTCATGCATGATTGTAATTTGTTACCTTTTTTAGATTGTTTATTACTTAGTTTTTCTTCTCGCGCTGCATTACGAATAAGGTTAAAAATATAAACTTTCTTATCAAATTAAAAACTGAGAACGTCTTATGCTTTAAGAGTTGTGGTATATCGCCAGTTTTACAACTAAAACATAAGTAAGTTCCTTAAACATTTTAAAGTATTTTGTTCCTCTTATATAAAATCCAATCCTAACGCACTATGAACCAAAACTTTGAAGTAAGTAAAATTATTTGGGTTATTTGATACAGCCTATTCACTTACTTACTAACGTTACACATCAGAACTGAATTGAAAGTCATTAAATGAAATTTTATTGACCTGGATATCATAAGACTAGAATCTTTTAAAAGCAAAGCTCGCAACTTCAATTTAAATCTGCACATATAATTAATCAAATTTCTTCTGCTGTTACTCAGTCATTACCTCAAAATATAAACTTAAAAATATTAATGGATAATTAAATTAAATTTTAAAGAGTTTAATTATAAAATATTTTAGGACCTACAATATTAAGAATATCTCCTATTCATAGGGATACCTGTAAGAGTGATGTGATTAATAGAAGACAGTAGGGCCTTACTAGACAATTTAACAAAATATTAAAAACTACATTATTAGTTTTACTGGATCATTCTAATAAAATGTAAACAAATAAACAGTTCCACAAATATAAATTATAACTTTTCGGCACCTACCTGTATTAGTTACATTACTTTCATATTTATCTAACCCTACTATTAATCTGGTAGATATCAAAATTTGGCAATAATTATACAAACAAATCTTGTATCGCCATTGGGAGCAGCAGATATTTCTTAGATATTCTAGAACATTGTCAACATAACAGTCAGATTTAAAACATCTGAATGCATAATGGAGAAGTTTGTCCTGATTTTTGGAATACCTCAAGGTACACTGTTATTTTATCTTGTACAGTGCACTAGAGGCTAAAATTTTATTGAAAAAGAAATGATTATTTATTTAATTCATTCATCGTTATTAATTTACATATTGCATTATCATCTTTATTCATAATATTTTTGTACTTTATTCGTTGAACGTTATTATTAATATAATGGATTAAGTTTAATAAATTTAAACATTAGACGGAACGACAAAAATAACTAATGATAATATGTAATTTTTTAGTAGGTTTTTGTTTTTGATAAAATATGAAATATAATATAATATATATGTTATCGTAAGGCTTAAGGATTTTAGTAACTTAGATTCCTATATCAAAGAGTAAACCGATGTATTTGAAACATTCATATATTTCTTATTTCAATGAATCGATTATAACGTACAAACTGTTGCCCGCAACTTCGTCCTCGTGTATTACTGAAGGGCGTTTCACGTTCAGAACATTAGTTCCAAACTACTTATCGAATACAGAAAGAAAGCAAACTACATTATCCATATTCACTAGGTCCTTTCAAGGCACTTCCTGATATCCATCTTAAGGATCGTAAAGTAATTTTGTTTATACTAAATATTCGATTAAGAAAACGACTCTACTGGTGGTTACAGATAAGTGATCACAAACATTATGTAATGGTAAGAGAGTTGGCATGTTTAGAAAGAATACGCATGTCTCTTCAAAGTAGAAATGTTTTTTTTTGTTTTTTTATTAAGATGAAACGATAATTTAATACAGCGTTAACAGTTATTGAGTTAGACATATTGTCAATTAATTTAAATTGTAATAAGTTAGCGTGTGCTTGTAAAAATTGTTATGTTGACGAAATATTATGTCGCCAATTGTAATAATAAAATGTCTAAGGTGTCAAAACAGATAATATGTATGTTTTATATTGTATGATTAAGAATAAAATAAAAGTAAACTGTAAGAATAATGCTTAATTAATATCATTTATACTTCATACGGAAAGCATAGTGTATCGTAATTTACTTGGAATATGAAAGACATGAGAAATACTGAGTAAGGAATTTGTTCACATAATTAAGTAAAATATCTATTGAAATAAAAATATTAATATACGTAAAACTCATATCTAGTTATGGAGAGGGAGGGAGGGAACCGAGTTCAAACGTTTCATACTTCCACAAGTGCGGGTTCACTGTCATTAATCTTAAAATAATATTTTTATTTTATACTATTTCTGCAGTGAGATGGGAGCAGCTTATTATATAATATTTGTCCCGGTATCTCGGCGACCATATTTTCCAGAGCAGCAGAAAGTAATAAAAGCTCCTGAGACTTTTTCCAAATAAAAAAATCTTCTATATAATGAATAGGGTTTATTATTGAAATTATTGAAAAAGTTATTTTGATATCATTTTATTATTAATTTATTTTAGTCCGAACATAATAAATATGTTTTTTACATTGAAATCCTTTTTTATACAAATGTGTTGTAATGCTACTAAAAAGCAAAGTTAATTAAATACTTCTAAAGTGTGCACTAAAACATTTTTCTTTAAAAAAAAAGAACATCCTTGCACCCTTTATGCAGCCTTCAGCATTCATATGATATATTTCTTAAAATATATAGCTTCGGTGTCCTTATGTTCGTTCTTTTTTCCTTCTAAACAACTTGACCGACTTTCATGATTTTTCTTTTACTCTTTAAATTGACATGACATGACGTCATCGTCAATCAGCGTCACATCACATCTTGACGATTAACTGCGTTGTATTAATGTTATAATTACACGTGTAGCTCTCAGTCACTTGTTCGTCGCTATTACAGTTTAAATCACCAATGATAACAGTAACTTTTATACCATGGTGCAACTTTTAATAATAATATTATATAAAGAATGCAAAAAAAAGTTCAGTATTACTTTGTTTAAATTATATTATTTTTCTAATTTGATTTTTAAAAAATATTTAATTTGGAACAGATTTTTATAATTTTTGGACTTGTTAATAAATGTTATCTTGAAATAATCGTGCGTACTTCGAGTCTTAGTCATTAAACTGTTCAAGAGGCTGAAAGTTGTTATGATGATGCATTATATTATACGATAATATCTATGGTATCACGATTCACTTCAAGGCTTATTCACACTGTTTGTTTATTTTATGAATAAATTAAGTATTTGGTTTGGTATAAATTTATATATCATAAAGATATAATACATACATCAATAAAACTACTTAAATATTTGATTCTCAGTTAATTGTACTTCGAAATAGTTATTGAATATAATTTTACTTACAAATAGTTCAAATATTATATCAAAGGATTATATTCGTGATACAGGAGTTAGAAACTTGAAGATGCACTCTCGTGTTTGTTGAAGAGGTAATTCGTTGCTGTATTATTGTGTATAAGTGGGCTGTTTATTAGCTGATGTGAGAAGTGAACATAGTATATATTTATAATAAATCACTTTAGAAGTAAAGCCTAATTTGTCTAATCCCCTTTCGTTTACTATAGTTTTTTTTTTTATCGAAAATGTTGTAAATTTAATCAAACTTAATGTTGTTCAAAGCTTTGACTATAGTTGTTATTGGCATTTTCCTTCTTGATTAAATTTCTAACGATGGCAAAACAGAATATCACAACAACAATTTTCAAATATTTCATCAAAATATTTATTAGGAATTTTGAATGTTATAGTGAAACCAATGAGCTTTTATGTAAAGGAATTGATCATACCTCGTTAATGAAACTATAATGCCTTTATGAAATTTTAATAATCAATTCTAATATAAACTATAAATACATATATAAACATAAATATAAGCAGTAACTTATAGGGCTCAAAACCGCATTTCGGCAACGTAATATAATGATATTCCGTGCAAGGTTTGATTTTAAAATAAAATATTATAGGTATACATTATTATAAAATTTAAGAATAAAGAAAAGATAAATAATGAATTCATTAAACTTTGTTCTTCTTCAGTCGTCGTCTTTGACAACAATAATTATAAATTACTTGGTAATACTTAGTTTAGACGCGGTCCGAACGTAACAGTGCATAAATTAAAAGAATCTCTGCTTTGTTTCAATTTTTTTTTAACTTGTAACCTGAAATACTAAAAATATGACTCGTATAGTTTCTTAAGCCTGATAATTTTATTCTTAAGGTCATTAAAAATAACTTTTATTTAACAAGACGGACGTATTATGATGTATCCGTATTTGTAATCTTCATAATCGAAATACCATTTCCTTGTTTGGTCTTGATTAACAAAACTTCATTTTTTTTTCAAAAATTTGGTATAATTAGTATGCCTCATAGTCACAAAACAATGTTAAAAATAATAAATCAATAGTAATAATCACAACTAACAGCGATATTTATTTTTTAATTTTTTTTGGGTAGACCTCGAAGAATTCGGTCTGCCCATTCATTTGTACCCGACTTTCGAATTTTGGAAAAATTTCTTCACAGGAGGTCTTCTTATGACCCCCTGAGTCCGAAATGACCATTGGTCAAAAAGTTTATATATATATATATATATATATATATATATATATATATATATATATATGCGTGCGTGCGTCCAGATTCGACTTTTGTCAGCACGATAGCGGCCGCAGTTTCGCTCGGATCGCTTTCCAACTTTCCAAAATTCAACCATCCAAAAATGAAGGTCCAATTCGTTAACCAGAGAAATCCCGCCACAGGGGGCGCTAGGGCCTCACTTTTTCTGATTTCAGTTTTTCAACCATAACTTTTTCCCTATACAAAGAATCTCAATCTCGTTCATATTATATGATGTCTTTGATGAATACCTATACCTAATGTACATAAACCGAAAACCTAACTTCAATAACTTAGGAGTGGGGGTAAAAAAACCGAAAATTTTTGGAAAAAAAATCGTAACTTTTTTCTGGTAAACATTCTTAAATCACAAGTATTTTTAATAGAAAGGTTATTTTTTACTCTAAATTTAGGTACCAAAAGTTTTTCCGTAAAATGTACCGTTGCCGAGAAAAAAAATAAAAACCACTTTTAGCTTGAAAATTTAAGGTAGGTAAAACCACGGCAACTTTTTTCTGGTATACATCATGTGTTATTTATTAGTGTTATTTATTAGTTAGTGAGTTATATTTTAAACGAGTTACACACGAGGTCTACCCACGCGTGTCCCCCTGCGGGCACGGATTTTTTTTTATTTACTTTGTTCGTAATCACATTGTTTTATACT
Source organism: Melinaea marsaeus rileyi (assembly GCA_918358865.1). Lineage (NCBI taxonomy): Eukaryota > Metazoa > Arthropoda > Insecta > Lepidoptera > Nymphalidae > Melinaea > Melinaea marsaeus. The sequence continues at coordinate 14,425,346 of OU911086.1, read as the reverse complement.
AAAAATAGTTTTTACAATGTAAATAATAACTGAACCCAACTAACTAACTGACTAAAATATTATTTATATTAAAGAAATTATTAAAAAAATAAGTTGAACATATAATAAACAAATCAATTACAACTGTATTGCAATAGTAATGCAATAATATAAATCCACCTTCGATCACTAGACATCGGTGACCTTCACGCTCGTTTGCTCTCCGCTTCCATTAAAGAACCACAGATATGAGACAAGAAATATCTTTAAATAGTAAAACAATTTATAAATATACAAAGATAAAACGATAGAAAGAAGGAAAAAAGAAGAAGAAAGAAAAATAGTTTTTAGTGAAGTAAATTGTTATAGATTAGTAAGATAGCTTTTGTGAATCTCAACACACGCCTACAGATTGTATAAAACATAAATATAGACTTAAGGCAGTAGTCTGCTTTACAGGCTTCAAAAAATCGATTTTTCGTTTTTGTCTTAAATCTATTCCAAAACTATCCAAGAATATGTGTTCAAAATTTTAGAGGCCAATTCGACATATTTTCGAAGCTAGATCAGTTTTAGTGGCCGAGCGTCGAGCAGGTGCGAATGCTCGGGCAGACGCGAGTGCGCGCGCTCCGCCCCTTCGTGTATTCTATTGTTTGATTATACTCGTATATACCTGAAAAGATTGAACGGTCCTTTGAAATATTATTTGGAGGTTCTAGAAGGTCTGTGTCGAGTAGTTGTTGGGATAACGGTATACAATGTAACGGTAAACTATAGCTCTCGGAATCGGCCTCTACACTGCTATTTGTAGCGTCAACTTTCAGTTTCATTTTGTATTTTGCCGAGCGCACATCGAAATTTCTAGCTACCCGAAAGGTGATCGATGTAAAAGACAGCGTGCTGCGGAACCGCGAAAGCGAAAATTTCGAAAATAACCAGAGATCTCTCCGAGTAGTTGTCGACGGGTCTTCCTCGGAACCCTTGACAATTAATGCCGGAGTGCCTCAGGGGTCCGTTCTTTCTGCAACTCTTTTCCTGCTGCACATCAACGATCTGCTGAAGCCCGGTATCTATGGGTATGCAGACGACAGCACAGTTGTAGAAAGATACCTGCCGAGTAGTCGGGCTAGTAGAGATCAAGTACAGTCAGAAAGAGAAGCCATGGTGCAACGTTTGGGTGACAAACTTCAGGCAGTCTCCGCATGGGGCAATGCCAATCTTGTCAAATTCAACGCCACCAAAACGCAGACGTGTCTGTTCACCGCCAAAAGGAGCCCTTTCACCTTGGCTCCTACTTTCCAGAGTGTATCTTTGGAATACAGTGACCGGCTACAGTTGTTAGGCTTAGAGATTTCCTCGAACCTCAACTTTGGTCGGTGTATTGAGTCCAGAGCAAGAGCAGCTGCAGGGAAGCTTGCCGTTCTTGCGAAGGTCCGTCAGTACTTTACACCGGCACAGCTTCTTGTATTATACAAAGCACAGATCCGGTCGTGTGTAGAGTACTGTGGTCACATATTCGCTGGTGCTGCAAAGTCTCATCTTGCGGTTCTGGACTCAATTGAGAGGCGAGCAAAGAGGCTTATAGGCGATCCCGAATTGGTAGAAGCCAACCTCCACAGCCTTGAACACAGGCGTAGAATTGCTAGCCTCTCAGTATTCTATAGGATACATTTTGGTGAGTGTGCGCTGGAATTACACGACTTAATTCCTCCGTCCCCCTTCCATCACAGGACGTCCCGACGCACGGCAGGTATCCATCCTTACGTTTTGGACATTCCCCCTGTCCGAACGAAGCGCTTTGCTTCGTCTTTTTTAATTCGCACAGCGAAGGACTGGAACAGCTTGCCTGCGTCGGTTTTTCCGTCCAAATACAATGTGGGCGTCTTCAAGAGAAGAGTGAATAGGTTACTAAGTTAATGCGCTTTAACATCTAAGACTACATTTTCACTTTCCATCAGGTGGAATGTAGTCAAGCATTAACCTAGAAAGTATAAAAAAAAAAAAAAGTATGATTAATGTTTTATTTTAATGTTTTCACACTGTTGTATTGATTCTATTTATCTTATAAAGATGTCACTGATCGTTTAAACTGAGAGAATATACGGTATGATAGTTTATTGCAGGTAATGAGGCAGCACATTTGAAACTTTTTAATATATAATAATCACTTTGTTATTTAATTTTAGTTCTATTTATCTATTATAAACTTTTTATTTACTATGATAAAGTGCAAAAGATTTTAGAGATAAATATAACTTTAATAGTTTCTCGTCTAATCGATCCTCTATGGCTACCACGTGTGTATAGTGTGTAATAATATATTTATTATCAATTACATTAAACTTGCTACGGTCACCGTGAAGCTATCTTATATGTTATGAGACAGTCCTTGAAAATGTCAATGTTACTATGAATTAGAGTCTTTAATGTTTTATAAATTTATATATCTTTAAATTTTACTCCATTTTCTAAATAATAACATGTTACATGTATTTTATATAGACAACAACGTTATTGATATTTAATTAAAAATTTAAACCTCAATGTAAAATAGGAAACTATATGTGAAATCTTTTTGCAATGGAAAGAAATTATAAATCTTCACAAGCTAAAAATTGAATTATAGATCGTGAATCGTTCAACAGGAATAGTTTGAGTTGATCAAAATAGTTAATAGAGGAATTTAATTTACGTTATGGGATGTCAATCTGGGGTAACTTTGACACTTTGTTGACGAGCTCTAGACAACTAGGGACCGCAAAATAGATTCACAGTGAAATTTCTTTCTAGACAGTAAATAATTGTATTAAGATATTCATAATTTTATTAAATTTCAGCAATTGACTTTTTGATACTTATTACATTTCTTATAACCAAATTTATTCGTTGTCATATTCGGCGTGTTAAATACTTCAAGTAATACGCTGAGAGCATGAAAGAGTTTTACATTATATCTTTACTCACAAACTCTAAGACATGGCAGTACTGAAGACATTCATTAAAAAATCGTTTTTCTTTATCGAAACGGGTCGCTAAAATTGAAAAAGATTGTAACTGTAAATAAATATTTACGAGTCCGGGTGAGGTTAATTTGAAACAAATTAAATAAGAAGCTAATGGCGCGATGTGATACTTTATTTTAAATTAAATTAAACATTTCATCGACGGTACTCTCACCACAGAATATATGAATTGAGAAAATACTAAGACTTTACGTGACCTAAATTCAATACGCCTCCCATCTCACAGTCTATACGTGATATGTATTGTTATTATTCTGTGACACATGTAATGTAGGAGCTGTGAGTGTTTTAAATTTTTAATTGTATTCTAATACATACCTACTGATAGAAGTAAGAAAATAAGAAAAACTTTACTTATATTAAAATTTACTTATTCATGTTGAATAAGTAAAATTCGTACTTAAATTGTTATAATTTTTTGAGTTACATATTTATGATCATTATGCATTTAATTTATTAAACATTTATAAAATATAATAAGAACATATTACTTATAAAGTAATCAAAGACCAAAATAGATTAATTACATCCCGTCTGTCGATTTCCTCTTAAACAGGTCGCACTTGGAAATTGCGGGAAACTGATGTGCCGGTATTTAATCTTGTATCTTACTTACTTTGCGATTATGAAGTTATCTGATGTGACCTTTGAAGTGAAATTAATAAAGTTACATTTGTTATAAAGTATACTCAGTAAAAAATTTGTTTTGTTACCTTAAGTAGGTTAGTTAACTATGTTATTGTATTTGAAAGAAATAATACGTAGCCACTTCTGAACTAATTGGATTTTATTATCACATAACTTCGTTATATATTTCTATCTCATTGATAATATTCAAAATAAAGTTTAGATAAACACATTTTTCCTTGTAAGCTCAGCTAAATCATTTTAAATCTTTTCCTTAGATAAAATAAAGCTTGAACATACAATATTTTTATTGCATTTGCATTTTATTTTTCTACTTATGTTTTATATTATATGTTACAGAATATAAATCTGTCCCATTATAGTAGACTCGTCAATTTGTAACTTTATTTCACTTTAACTAACAAGTTCTTGGTAAAGATGTGAAACTTACCTGTCATACTGTTCATACAAATATCATATACTTTTTTTTGGGCTTTGATTTACTCCTTCATTTCTTCCTGATTGTATTTTGTAGGGTAGCAAAGGTAACGTACAAGTTATCTGCAAAAACATATTTTGCAATTACCATTAAAAATGCAAATTATTTACCTGTAGTCAAACGATCGTTTTAATCATATTAATATAAGAAAGATGTTATAATGATAGACTTATATTTTTGACGCAGGGGTAAGAGTTACTATAGCAACGGTTACTATAGCAACGGATAATATGACTAAGTTTACGATAGCAACCTCAGTTCACATCCAAACGTGTATACCATTTAGTAAAAACATCAAACCGTTGGGACTGTTAGATGACGCTCAAGTCCTCCTCAGCCTTAGATAACTCTGTAGTTATAATATTATCAAATGCCATGTAACTGTTTACATGGCATTTGATACATTTCTTATAACAAGATAATAATATGTGTATTATAAAGATATTAATAACAACACTTTCAATGAGTAAGTAAATAAAATATATACATAAAAAACAGTTATAATCTGAACTGTTCATGATTAAAATGGAGTTATAGACATATTTTAAATATTCTTCCAGTAATTTGTAAAGTGAACGTTACTTTATAGGATCCGGAGAGACCTACTTAATAATGCTGACAAAGCGTTTTAAAAAGTTTTTAAAATTATTTTTAAAATTACTTAACGCCTTTAAAATAAAATTCAATTTTCTCTCTTACGTTGACATTATTATTAAGTTTTTAAAAAAATTAAATATGGAAAGATTTATAAAAAAAAGGCCTAGAAAAAATGTTTTCGTAGTAGTAGTATATTTTCATATTTAAACTGTAAACTAGCCAGAAGTTACATTCATAGAAAATGACTTTATAATTAAATACTTTAATAACAAAGCACGTGTATGTATCTTTGTTCTTTTCACGAGTACTGTTAGAGAAAATAACGTCGAAAATAATAGTCGTTATCATATGTATGTGTTACGTTTATATTTATTATAGATATTTATAAATAACAAAATATTGGTTTGTTATTTAAATATAATTATTTATGGATTTTTATAATCCTTATAAAAACCATAATTAATATTTTTTTATTAAAATCACTCTCCCTTTAATAATGTTACATATGAATTGTATAAACATATTATTGTAGGAGTCGTTGATGTTATTTAATATTATTGAAGAGCAATTCTCCGTTTATAGATCCATTATAAAGTCTTTAAGGTCAGGGTGTAATAGTTATTTCTATTGCTATATTAAATATAAATCAGGGAAATGAACTTCAGTAATAAATATAACACGGAATAAATTATTATAATTACGTTCAAATTATAATTTTATAATGTACAATCAGCAATGTGAATCTGTTACGTAATATTGTGACCTTGCCTGGCAGATGTAGTCCTGAAAACAAAATACAATAAACTGTTATTAATGCTGTGTATTTCATTACTCTTGTATTCCTTACACTTTATTTTTCTGTTAAATTCATTATCATAAGTACGTGTTAGTTGTTAATTATATAAATTGTAGACTTTTCAAGTTTGCTACACACACAATACTTTTTCCTTTAGTTATTTTATGATATATTTTATTATCACAGTTATTAATTAATTTTCCTCAATTTAATTAAGTATTAATGTTCTTAAACCATATCTAAAGTCTGTGTGAGTGGTTATGGTTATGGTACTTGGCCTTTATTATTCCGTACTGTAGTCACTAAGAAAGTTAACTTCTTTTGCGTACAACAAAATTGTAACAACTATAATTCCGATAATAAATATTTAAAAAACTAACTTTCTGAGCAATTGTTAAAGTAGCAATAGCTTATTATATCTTTGTATGATTGTGTAAATAAAAATATGACGTAATAAAATTATGACACTCGATGAAGAGATCTGAATAAACGTAACTAATACTTTTAACAAAAAATTGTAAGGAAAAATTTTAAAAAAAGGTTTGAACTTTTATATCAATCAATGTTGATATGTATAAGTGTTGTTAATATGGTAGGTTTGGTGCACGGGTCGAGGATGTGGTGCCTCAAGTCACAGCTAGTCCTGCACTGATATAGATATACTGACTTTGGTAATGATAGGTATATCTGATTAAATATAAATTATATATTCAATTACAATCCTATTATTAAATATATATATTAATACCAAAACCAGTGAGTATCCAACTGATTTATTCTAAACCGTTACATCATTGATCAATTGAAGAAGTCAGATGTAAATCATGTGCAATATCAAATGTGTGGGTGTAAACGGGTTGAGATACCATTATATACATGTAGTAGTGCGGGTCCTCAGGGACTTTAAGCTGAAAGTAATTCAAAAATCAAAATCAAAATCAAAAATCTTTATTGAAAATAAGTTTCATACAAAACATTTTTTCATTGTCAAAGCTACCACCAGCTCGTGCTAATTCGTTATTATTACCTCTCATTGATTATTGTGATGTAGTCTTCCTGGATCCTTCTTCGGAGTTGTTATTAAAGCTTGAACGTAGCTTCAAAATGTAGCAATAAGAATTGTTTTCGGTTTGAGGAAGTTTGACCACGTAACTGAATTTCGCAAGAAACTTAATTGGCTACCGATTAAATTTAAAAGAAATACGCATATCCTCTCACTCCTGGACAATATTCGTTTTAACCCGGCGTCACCAATATATTTAAAAGAGCATTTTAAATATTTGTCCTCCCTAAGTAAAGATCGCTTGAGATCCGGCGCTAATTTAACACTTGCTGTTCCTATTAGCAACTCACATTGCTACTCAAGGTCTTTCACTGCTCAAGCAGTGAAATTATGGAATAGCCTGCCGAGATTCATTCGTGAGTCATCTTCTTTAGACTCCTTTAAGAAAAACGTCCGCAGGTTTTACGAAAACGAATAATAAATACTTGTTGAAATTTACGAGTATATATTTATATATATATATATATATATATATATATATATATATATATATATATATATATATATTTTAGTTATACTTTTAAATAAGTATTGGTTATATTTCGACAAAACAAGCTCATGTGGACAATATTGTATTATTATGAGTAGCACTTTAGATTAAATTAGTTTCAGTTACTTAGTTCTTTATAGTTATTTTCTTTTTCTTTCATAATATTTGTTTTTTTTTAATGTGTTCTTTCACTTTAGTTTACCATATGATATGTTTTATTTGTTCATTCATCCAGAGGTTGACTGGAAGAGATCCCTTCAGGGGATAAGTCCACCTTTGTGCATATTTTTTTTTTCTTGTTATACATTAAGCTATGTACTTTAGTATTATTTATGTACAATAAAGAGCAAACAAACAAACAAACAAACTTTTAATGACTATCAGTTAGCTTTACAAAAATGATAATAAGCCAAGAATGTAAGGCTTGGTTCCTTCGCCATCTCATTCCAGAAAACCTTTTAGGGACGAGTTAACTAACACCCAAATTTGTATTTTTGTTGTAGTTCTTTTCATTTATCGAAAAAAATAAATTCTTATCTTGTAATAAAAATAAAAAGTAAAAATATATTTAGTTAGTTAGTTATATATAAATTTAAATATTCAAATTCTCTTTAAATTCTAAATATTTCAAAACAATTTCAAATTATTTTCCCAATTTCAAAAGTTAAACAAGCGGAAGCGGCGATACAGCAGTATAATAATTAATAAAATAACCGCAGCTTCGGAGAAGATAATGAAAATAATATATGAATAATTGAAAATAAATATTATAAACTCTATCTTTTCTATTGAATAAATATACATTATAAGAAGTTGTCCAATCGACACTCAATTCATCAACACTAGTTACTAACTCCTGAGCCTCACAAACTAATAATATAACATCTTGCTTATTAATGTTTTTCATGATAATAATAATTAAGTTCATATTATTATTATCATGAAATATATATGACATATATATTAACACAGTAGCGTGTAGTGTCAATAGCTGCTTTTATAAACTTTAACAACAAGACCATCACCAACAGACCAGTGTAAATCTAATACACTATGAGATCAGAAGTATTATAGGTTTTTAACTTATTTACATAATAAGTGATGTCCCGCAAGTAAAATATATGTTTGGTTAAATTAAGGTCACTTTAAACCATAAATATATCTATCATGTAACAAGCCCTCAAATCATAAACTACTACGTAAATAAATTCAGTAAATATAACTCGTATAAAAAGTTGTCCCAGACTGCGGAGAGAAATAAATAGAAATGTAACGCTGAGTTTTATCACAGCGACATCCATGAGAAAAAATATGCAGGTAATATAGCATCTACTCCCTTTACTTTGTATTTTAAGCAAACCTGGCACCAAACCTTGGTATAAAAATAATATTGCGTTAAATTAATTACATAAAGTAATTATTACTTCATTTAAGTTAGTGCTAGTTATTTTTTCACAAAATTTATTCTATATTAGTATTAACAGATTATTTATTTGTTAGTTTCTTAGTAATACTTTGCAAAAAATATTTACGTAAACAATACCGCCATTATTATACATGTCGCTTGTCGTGAATGTTCAGTTACGTTTTGTAGTCTCGTATGTTTTTGAGGGATTTCGTTCACGATTTTCAAAGGATTAATTTCAGCAGCAATTAAAACTTTGACTGATCTCTTTTGAAGGGAAACATATATATAATTTTGTTATTTTTATCAACATAAAAAATACATTGATAATTTATATCAGCTGTTGTACGAAAGATTACGAGTGTTAAAGAAATTGCTACTATACTTATCTTTTGTTACACAGATTATTACAAACTCGCTTTTTTAGTTACTATACAAAAAACAAATTAAATAAGGAAATTATAATAATAATTAGTAATTAAATAATGAGTCAACTTATTACTTTCTCTAACACCGCTCATTGTGACATTTTTATTAAAACTCTAACATACTGTGTTGTTTCATAAGACACAGAATAATTTCATAAAATATGGTAGCAAATATTCAATCAAAATATTTTGTTATTATCCAATCAAAATATTTTCAATATTGATCGCTCTGCAAAAACGGTGAGTGGAACCGGCGCATAAACTAATATTGCCATTTTGGAATTTATATCATCAAAGCTCGTACGCGTTCAAAGTGAGATTCTGTATTGATACACGATTTTAGACAGGTACTACCAAATTAAACTTTCATTATTAAAAGTATTAGTTTTGATATATATTAGTGCTATTTTTTTAAAATATATAAACCCTTATTTAGTTTATCTTTAGAATAATAAAGTCAAATAGTTAAGCGTTTCATCAAATTAAAAATTTCAAATTTTCTACAATCAAATCTGTTTCATAAGTTGTTCATGCTAAGCTATCCTTCCACGGTTCGGAGTGAGACGTTTTGATTGCATGGTGAGAGATAGTTGTTGGCCAGTCGGCATCTCTTTCAGTAATCAATAAAATGAAACAAAATAAAATCGACACAAAAGTTCTAATTTCAAAATTTTAATGAATAATCATATTGTTATATACATTTATTTAAGTATATAATAATTCTAGACCATTTTCAAACCGATTCGTGTTCCTTAGCCACTAGCTTAGAACAATGTAGAATCGCGCAGTGAACTGGACGGTCAATATTACCTATTCACACTCACGTACCGAGACCACCCAGGTAACTCATTTGTGCATATAATTACTGTGATTGTGAAATGTATTGAGGAATAGATCACAGTCCAGTATCACTTTATCAAATAACTTCATAAACTAAGTTCGTTAAATAAATTCCTCTATGATATTGCATTCCAAAGTCGCGTCTGCAACTTGTCCATGACATGTTTAATGCATGTGTGTCTATTATACAAGAGAAATCATAATACAAACAGTTCAAATAATATTTATGAGCAATTTAATTACAAAAGGTAGTTATGAAGAAATAAAAAACGTAGGTACTTGAAATTACTAAAGCTTTATTATATCCACAAATTAATTATTGATATCAGTTAAAATATATGTGTTCTAGAATCTACCTCAAATCCTTTATTGATATAAATTAATAATAATATAAATATATCTAAAAACTAAATACGATAAGTGAAAGGGTTCATTGCACTTTTTGGGTTTTTACATAAATAAAATTGTTTAATTTATTATAGTTACAGACTCTCACTCGTTCAACGTTCAAAGTTCTACTACGAGTGTTTTGATTGGATAGTGAATGGATGTTTACAGAATGTCGAAAACTTAAAATATTTAACACTCGGGTTTGTAATACCTGCTATACTTTATGTACGAGAAGTTCTTGTAAATGTTTTAATCATTTTGCAAGATTTAATGTTATATGTAACGTTTTAGTCCGATTTTAGACATTGAACTCAGATGTTAAGATTTTTTAGGTACAATTGTAATCATATTGTCCATACTTGACTTTAAAAATCAAAATTAATTGCATGACTTGTAAGTTCCTCTTTAAATAGCTACTATTTAGTATGAGATGCAAGTTTTCTCTCAGGCAATATTTTTAAATCTTTAGCAATTTATGCTAAACTGTATTTAAAATGGTTCATGAAACTTAAAGTACCTAAAGTAATGGTATTTGAGGCCTTTTACTTAAACCTGGGCTGAAGTGCAAGAGGTTTCCTTAATATATATGATCGTAAATACCTTGGTGTTTATCGTCGATTTTCATTTATCGTCTTTCAAAGACAGATAACTAATATCATCAACACATGACAACAAAACAAATTATACAAAATAGATTATTGAGACACATTAAGTGATATTCATTTCAATGAACACGCTGACCGCGGTGAAGAGAAAGTGCTGTTCAAGAACTCAGATTGGTTTTTTAATGTGCTAAAGTTTTATTTCATTTTACACTTTTAACTATAACTTTATATCCGTCATTATTAATTGGAGGTGATTTTAATTAACACTCAAACATTGTCTCAATGACACCTGAACAATAACCAGTGCGATGGTCCTCATTAAAATATTAATTATTTTTAAATCAACTTATATTTATGATATATTAATGAGGAATTAATAATTTGTGTATTATTATATAAAGTATGTACTGGTTACAAATTTTAATCCAGTTCAGCGAATCAGAATTCGCTGGTCGTCTGTGGTTAATTATCACAACGAGGTACAATACACGTCGTTTATTCATTATTTCACTTGTATATTAAAGTGACTGTAATTGGTTCAATATCACGCTATAATGTGATCAAAGATCAATTGTTAATGTAAGTAAAGGGATTTTATAAACCAAAAATTAAATATCTAGTCCCGGTACATCTGGAGCGTAGGAAAGGCGTCTACCCGAAATACTCAATTTATTTGTGGTAACAACGAGGCGGACCGGAGAATCCATTGTATCTTTATCAATTTAAATAATTATTTCGTCATTAAAGATGTCAATGCTTGAGTAATTTAGAATTCTATTGGAATGATTTTAGCCTCTAATATTTCTTGACAATTACTAAATATCTACTAAAACTATTATGTCTCAAATAAGGACCTCCTCGGAGTGATACAAACCTAACAATGTATTGAATTAGTTTATGTATTAGTTATACATATAACAATATAACGTTATGTCACAACGTATATCTTTGTGTGTGTGTGTGTGTGTGTTTGTATTCAGGTTGCTTTGTTCGTCAATAACACATATAATGTTGTTCTTATTGTTATAGTAATGTTCTAAAATTTTCTGCTTTTATTATTACTTGTATTACTGTTTTTGAGTATTTAGAACCGTATCGGCTGCACTCGGATATAATTGTCTCAAAATACTGATGTTGATACAAAACATGTAAACTATTCAATAACCTTTACCTTCTGACGCTACCTTATCATCAGCCCACCACCTATGACTATTACTCACCTCTAGATACTTATCGCTATTTACACAACCTGTGTAAAGTATTTATTAAGTCAGGTCGTTAATAAATAATCTGATTATTAGAATAGCTGAATATCTTACCATCTTAACCCATTTAGGATGATAAGATATTCATAAGCATCACGTCCATATTTTAATAACAACCTCTATAAATTATTATTATTACTTAGATTCTTTTAAACGAAATGATTTGTTTCCTCTCCATACAATATATTTATCATTTTATGAACTAGGTCTGGAAGATGCTGGATTGACATGCTTTCATGGATATTTTGACTTTCAATGAGTATTGTTTTAAAACATTTAAACAAAATAAGGTAAATTTTACCTTCATTCTGAACACAGTTACAAATACAGCCAGCAAGTAGTCTTAAGTCTCAAGCATACAACTTTCCTACTCTTTACCAAGTTCCTAAGTTCAGTAGTTAACGATAATCTAGGACTGGATTGCTAACGTGCTGCTGTGACTTCATAACGCTGTTGTTGATACTGGTTTACTAATATATTTTAAATAACTTACATTTCATCTGTACTAACTTGTATGATACCGACTTCTATATACAAATAGTAATATGAGCTTGAGGTATATTCAGATACACAGATCTTTAATTCTTTGAATTTTGTACCGACCTGCATTTACAATGTTATTGACACGTTATTGTAACAAAAATGCAGATTCTTCTGAGACAGACGGACAGCTTTAAAAGACGTAATTTCTTCCACTAACAAAGAGTCTTTAGAGACTCCGAATGAATAATATGTTATTCAGCAGTATAATTAAATTACATGCATTTGAAGTAAAGCGGAACCGATATGTTTAAACAGATAAGGCTTAATAATTACATGCATTTGAAGTAAAGCGGAACCGATATGTTTAAACAGATAAGGCTTAATAAATACGACCAAAGGAGACATGGACGGAGTGCTTGAGAAATGATATTACAAGACAGGTCTCCACTGAGATAACGAATGATAAATAGTATAGAAGATATTGATGTATTGCGCCGACAAGAAATAATTGGGACAAGGGCCGGTCTATGATGATTAATAGACACATTATTGATCTTAAAATCTATTTTCTTAATAATATTTACACCAAGTTCAACGTGTTAAACAAACGGCAGCGGTCGATACAATGATACTATTGATTACTGAAATGAACTACTACTATCAAATCAGGAGCAATATAGTTTAACTTATTTACTAAATAAACAAATAAATTAACTAAAACTAACATTCAGCAAATATAACTTCTATTAAAAGTTTATCTCAGACTGCGGACAGAAATACATAAAAATGTAACAGTATATTACTGTTACATTTTTATATACTATCTAAGAAATAGTCACAAAAGATCCTGTTTTAAACCTTGCCCGTTTTCATTTATATATAGAGTGCGTGCACGTGCAAGTCGTTATCACAGCCAGTGATATAATATGTTATATCATTGATATCGCTTGTCTTGAATGTTTAGTTAGATTTAATAGTTTCTTATATTTTTGAGGGATTTCGTTTACGATTTTCAGATTATTAATTTCTGCAGCAATTAAAACTGTAACTGATCTCTTTTAGAAGGAAACATATTAAGTTAAGTTATTTTTTTCAACACAGGAAAACCATTGTTAATATAATAATTTTTAATTTAAAAAATTTAAATTGTTAAAATTAAAACTTATATCACATGTACGAAAGGTTACGAAAAATAATTAAATAAAGAAATACTGATATGTACATCACTTTGTACCAATTTAACAAATTTCGCTAAGATCTTTACAAAGAGTAACTTGCATTGGAAATCACTAAAGAGTTGGAAGAAGTTTCATGCGTCAATTTTTGTATTTATTTCTTTATCAAATTATATATTTCTTAATCTACAAAAAAAGGCCACCAAGACTTAGGACGGGCGTGCAAAGAAAATAAAAAGTTAATACATATAGATTTATAAACATTTATGAATATTGGTAATAATTATAATAGATTCAAAAATTACGTAATACATACAATATTATTTATTTGCTATTTAATACAATTAAATATGTATGACATATACAAATTAATCTCTTTAAAAGTATATATTTAATTTCTTCAGACGAAGAAGAAATAAGTTATTAAGTTTGAATCACGGCTTTAGGATATAATTCTGACAGACTGCGTGTGTGATATTGTTTTATTCACATAATTAATAACATCTTCAAAATTACTCTCCAAGTTCCAGTTTTAATCCTTGTCTAATCTTGGGCCAACATTTACGTTTGTGTTTCACTTTAGAAACGACACAAACAGATTTTCAAGATAAATAATGATAGAACCCTTATAATATTACCGTATAGCTAGATAATGCGTTTCTTCAAAATCCTTAGTAGTGCCTTTTTACAACACTATTTTTTTCAAAAAATCTTTCTCGGTTGTTGCAGCTCGGCTATGGAACTCTCTTCCCCAGAGTATTCTGGATGGTAACCCTTCCCTCAACTCTTTTAAGCTAAGGGTTAAGCAGCACTACCTATCTTCGGAAATATAACTAGTATTTCTTTTTATTTTTATTATTTTTATTTTATCTACAAGTGTATATATTTATTTACTTATATGTATATATATATATATGTGTGTGTGTGTGTATATATATATATATGTGTATATAAGTATGTATATGTCTAAGTATTCTATATGCTATATTATACAGGTAATTTGTTAAATAGCTCTTAAAAGATTTATCTATTTTGAATGTCATTTCTTTGTTCTCTTTTAGTTGTATTTAGTGTAAGTGTACCGCACTGTCTTGAACACCCTGTCTCACACCAAAGGGTAACTGGGAGAGATCTCTAAAAGAGATAAGTAATCCTTTGTACTACATTGTTTTCTGTTTTTTGTAGTTGTGATTTTTATTGGTACATAAATAAATAAATAAAATAAAATAAATTAATTAAAGGTTTTGAGTTAGATTCCAACCATTTCTTTGACTTGGTACTTACAGAGATTATAAAGTCACGCGGGAGTTTTTCTTTAAATAATTTTAGCAAAAGAATCAAATTTAATAACAAATGCATTTCGTAACTATTTCTTTCTCTAAAAGGTCAATTAAAGCTTTTGGAAAAAATACCATCATCGCATTTTCTAGTATATTTTCCTGTTTTTGTATGGGCAATAAAAATATATTTCTCTAGCAAAGGAAACCTTATTCTAAACGGGAGCTGTAGGAATCAGAACGGTATGCATTACTATAAATCTATTCTTATATCTCTCCTTCAAATCGCAAGATACTCCTGAGGGACGCTTCAAAATGTTACATTAAAAGTGTATAACTTGTAAGAACTTTCTCAATCTCGTTTATAATTTCTTTGTATATCGTTGCTCGGTTTTAGAACACGGTTAATTAAACGCCGGATAATCTTTGTGTAAGTTTTGTAAGAACAATGTTTGTGTAAAGTAATGCCAAGGGGTATTGTAAGTCATCCTTGTTCCCTTTGTCCTTGACATGTATATCCCAATTAAAACGAGTCGTGCTAATGACAATATTATTAAAAATATATTCTAATTTATTATGAGATTAATCATTTTTAATAAATATTTTATTTAAAACTTACTATACTTTTAAATGAGTTTTCTTGAGTATCTAAATTCCATTTTGATTTCAAATTTCAAAATCCCTGGCGACAGTAAGAAACTTAACTTCATAACTTTGCTCTTAGAGATATTGTTCCATATTGCTTATAGATCTTATCAACTCGAAGTAGTTCTGGTGATAAACGGTCGACTAAGTTTAAATAGAAACTAATAAGTAGGTCAGTAAATATGACATATACTTTAAGATAAAAACTACATTTAATAGTATTGGTACTATATTATGCATATGATTTTATTTTAGAATAAAGTATAAGATATTTAATTCGGTAAAAGTGTAAAAATATTCTTAAATAAGCGTTTCCCGCTCATGTATAATAACATTTTCTTAATGACATAGTTGTCATCTTTTTTTATAAAGTTCTGTCTATCTTTTAGGTGTTCTATTTAAAAAAATGCTGCTTTATCGAGTACATTACCTATTGAAATAGTCTTTGTAGTTTTAACATTTCATGATGAGTCAATGAGTGTATTTTACTTTAATATACAGGGTGGGCCAAAAATTTTTGCAAATAGCAACACTTGATTTCTCCAAAACCGTGAGAGTAAGGGGCGCGCGGGTGGCGGGGAATTGTGCGTCGTTTAATGCAATTTTAGTCACGATGGAGCGCTTCACGGGACAACAGCGTGCTTTTTGCGTAAAACAATTTTACAAAAACAACGATTCCTACGTTACTGTACGACGCCTCTTTAGAGTTGAATACGGATTACAACGCGTAAGTGAGTGTCCAAGTGTTAATTTAATTAAAGTTTGGGTTAAAAAGTTTGAGCAAACGGGATCGACAACGAATATTAAACAAACTGGGCGACCACGTTCAAGAAGAAGCGAAGAGAACATTCGGGAGGTTGAAATTTCTGTAAGGGACGATCCAAATTCATCTACGCGTAAGCGGTCGGCGGCTCTTGCTATACCAATAACTAGTCTGCGGCGAATCTTGCATCTGGACTTTAAACTGCGCCCATATAAGCTTCGAATTGTACAGGTGATGAAACCAAACGATTACATTCAACGCAAGTTATTTGCTGACACTATACTGGAGCGATTCTCTAGCCTTGAGAATGTATTGTTTACGGACAAGGACCATTTTCACATTAATGGTCACGTAAATAAACATAATTGTCGATATTGGAGCACGGAAAACCCTCACTATAAACACCAAAAGCCTCTTCATTCACCAAAAACGACAGTGTGGGCTGCGATATCCGCAAAGGGCATGATCGGTCCATACTTCTTTGAAAATAATCAAGGAAATAACGTAACTGTGAACTCAGTGGAATACGTGAAAATGTTGCGAGAGTTTTTGACACCACAGTTGAATGAATTTGAAGGATACAATAGCCGGACTTGGATGCAATAAGATGGAGCAACATGCCATACATCAAACGTGACTTTACCGGTGGTCAAAGAAATGTTTCCTAACAAATTGATTTCTCGCAGAGGTGATATCCCATGGCCTCTCAGAAGCCCGGACCTTACACCTTGCGATTTTTTCTTGTGGGGATATCTGAAGAGTCGAGTATACCTTAATAAACCGACGACCATATTCCAATTAAAAGAAAACATCCACGAGGAGATAGCCGCGATTCCTCGCAGCATGTGTCAACGAGTTTTCCAAAGTTTACGTAGTCGATTGCAGGAGTGCCAACGACGAGACGGAGCATATCTCGACGATGTCATTTTTAAAAAATAAATTTTCATAAATGATAATTACGTTAAATAAATCATAAACAAAATAACATTTGTACTTTTATTTCTAGACATGTTTCAAAAGTGCAAAAATTTTTGGCCCACCCTGTACATTGAAGATATAGAAATAGAATATATGAAAATTATTTTATTTAATAAATATAAATGAATATCGTTATTATTTAACATGTTAAATGTTTTAAACTAAATGCAGAACAATCGTATCACAGTATCGTGAATACCATGATATTGAGTCATTCCGCAGGTTGTACACGATAGTATAAAATTTTATTTCAAATTTTTGTTTAAAAAGTATCAAAAATAAACACAACTGATTTGGACTGAGAAAGCGCATTCTATAATTTAAAAATAATTGAATATTTCTGTACCCTCGGATGTATTAAGTGTCACCTCGCACAGCCGCGGGTAATTAAGCATCGTACATTTATGAAGTAAGCAAAAGTATTGTAATTTTTAAAAGAGCTGGTGAGGTTTTACAACTTTTCCGTTAGCCTAAGGACGTACTAAAATATTTTATACTTGTATTTCAGAACTTTAATACTCGTCGTTTTTTGTATTAAAATGATGAAGTAGCAGAAATATTTATCTCAAGCACTTTTCTTAAAAAATAACTATGATACAGTTTTTCTTATATTTAATGCAAAGTTATTTCTTCTTTTCAAGTAACTGACGTTATTATGTAATAAATTTTATTATAGTCGCTAGTAAGTTTTATTTAAAAACGTCAATCGCTTTACTGGATCGCTATCAACACGTATAAATCGTTTAAGATAATCTTCAAACGGAGTCTTAAATTCAAATATTCATGGACGTGTGTGTGTTTTGCATAAGTCTCGGTGTCTCGCCTTTGATAAAATATGAATGTATCTGAACCGAGCTTGTACTTCATCACTACATGGCAATTATTGTAAGTATTTGTTTGTAATTCCAAATGAACAGCT
Source organism: Melinaea marsaeus rileyi (assembly GCA_918358865.1). Classification (NCBI taxonomy): domain Eukaryota; kingdom Metazoa; phylum Arthropoda; class Insecta; order Lepidoptera; family Nymphalidae; genus Melinaea; species Melinaea marsaeus. Next base: position 14,407,099 of record OU911086.1, on the reverse strand, counting down.
TTTTACTAATTGAGTATGAAACTTCTGATATTTGAAAGAAATGAAGAAAGAACAGAATGTAAGATCAACGTGAATGGTAAGATAATAGAACAATGGAATGAAGTGATATATTTGGGAAGTATGTTTAGCGGAGACGGAAGATACGAAATGGATGTGGAAAGGCGTATTGCTGCCGGTAATAGAGTCAACGGTCAGCCCTCCCCCGGAGGGCATGTATGAAGAGGTTGATGTCTGTGGCCGAGGCAAAAAAGGTATGCAGGGACCGTAGCGTTTGGCGCTCCGTCGTCTCTGGCTACCCCGCGAGGGGTATGGCGTGAAGATAAATAGTATGAAAGTATTTTCGGTTGGACCAATTTTAAAAGGATTTTCACTGGCGGATAGTTGATATTATAAGCAATAAATTATTGTATTAAAAAGAAAAATCTGCGCGACCGAAGGCACGGGCACTGTTAGTGTCCAATAAAAACATGTTATAAAAATAATTAATAGGTTAAAATCATAATTAAACATTATATAATAAACTGTGTCAAAGTCTTATTAATATGTTTTATTAAAAAATGTAATACCGCATAAAAAATCGACGAGAATTAACATACTTTTAAATGGTTAAGTAGACGTACAGCGGTGTAATGAGAACTTCAAAACAAAACCGCTTTAAACAATTTAATTCGCGACTCGCTGCGGGTTGAAAATGATAAATCCTTATAACATGACAAAATTTTTACACGTAATATAAAATTTCAACTGAAGTGACATTGGATATATTAATTAAAAATAAAACTAATTTTGTTTCAATGATATTGCAACTAAAATACGTGATATAATTGATGTAGTTGTGATTCTTATTGCAAAACAATTTTGAGTTGCAAAATAATGAATAATGGTAGTGCTTACTAATAACAAATAATTTATACGTGTATTTTTTTATAAAAAGCAATATTTCTATTTAAAAAAAAATTGTACACATTTTTCCGAAGAAATAAATATACAATAATTAAAAACAGAGTAGGTATGGATATAAAATTGAAATCAAAGTATAACATTTTCGCAGTAACATATACTTGGTACAAGTACTTTGTTGATTATCTTCAAGTTTGAATCTCATTAATGTAAAAAAATATTATTTTTATACATTGACCTAAATTTTGAAGATCTAGAAAAATTAAATTTGATTTCAAATTAATGTCAGAACTATTTTTTTTATTTCTTGCAAAGTCAATATAAATTAAATTGATTTGAGATTAAATGAAATATATGTTTGCTTGTTATTTACATACGGAAGTGATTTAGACACCGACAGATTGTGATAGTTAACGATAGACTACAGCAGGAGACTATAACCGTAAAAGTTTTAGTATTACTTTAGACAATAAAAGCTATTCTTAAATTCTAAGGAAACTTTGTCTTTACTGACAGGTTTAAAGATAATTTCAAAAATAAGTATATAAGTTAATAAGTAAATTAGTAAATTACAATAAGGAAATTACTTCCAAAATTAATAAATCGCAAATAAAATAACAATGGAGCAGGACATTCAGTATGATTTCGTAAATAGGAAAATATAAATAAATTTGATTTGGAACATATTTTCTAATAATTTAAGCTAAAGGGGTGAGTACAATGTATGAATATTTGAACTGGACGTATACGTAAATAGATTCAGTCTCTGCTATAGAGCAGCAAGAAGCAACGGTGATGACGAATTGCATTTAGCATGTACTATTATGCAAAATTGTTTCTTTCAGTAAACACTAACTTGATAGCAGTAGTAGTTCATTTCAAGTGTTTATAACTACTTTTATTGTTGGAATGTATACAATTATTCAACACGAGTAAGACGAACAAGTATGTAATATTTCATCACAAATAGGTATGTTTTTAAAGTTTTCTATTATCTTTTTAGCTATTTTCTCATGTTAAAATATTTTAAAAAGTGTTCTAAAATATGAAAATCCTTCGAAGTCCTTCAAAATATTATTAGACTTTTAACAACTTTAAAAGTTAATATAATATTTCGTAATATTAAAAATGAAACGTATATTGGTATTTTGTGCAATTTATTGTATTCATATTAATACATGCGTCTGTATCACACAGACTTCTTCAGACACACACTGAGACAAATCTTCAACAGCTACTGAATAACTCAACGACCACTATTCATTATATAAAGTGCACTCAAGTGTGAGTGTCATGATCGTGTGTGAGAGATGTACTAGTTGTGATCAATGAACAATGTTGGTATGAAATCTTTCTAAAATGTATCTTTTAAGACAATCATAATTACATAAACGACACTAAAGTACAGTACTTTAGAGGATCTTAAAATAACTAATTATCTTAACCGGGTAACTTTTCACACACACCGTAGTACGCGTGACGTGCGCTATTCATTACAGCAGTTCATATTGTTGTAATATCTAAAGCAGCGCACATTTAAAGACGGTGATATTAATGTATTATAAAAAACACTTCATAGTCCATGAATAATGTAAAATTTTGTATAATATTAATAACTTGTTTGTGTATATATTTTAGTGGTTTAATGTAATTTATGTTTAAAAAGGTTAATTAATTAAATCGATTATCTAATTTGAACAAACTTGACTTATTATTGAGCTGAGCGAAGCGAAGCTCTTTACTGGTCAGATCGCAAAAAATGCGAACTCTCTGTTCTTAAAAACAATTCGAGCTACGTTAACGAAACTCGCCACAACAATTGCGAGCATAAGACGCTAAGCATATATTTAATTTTTTAACAATCGCAATTATAAATTCAGTATAATTTACTAATTCAGTTTAGGACAATTTACTTGCTAGCTCAGAAACTACGCATACCACTGTTTCGGAACTCGGCATGGTGTTTGATGTCACATTGCTTTATGACTGTGCAAAACTTCGGATAATTTCGATCGACAGATCTGGAACAATTAACATAACTAATTTAGTTCTATTATTGGCTCACCAGCGCGCGCCTGCTCGATGCACGAGTTACGAGTGGATTGAAATCTAAGAAAATTTGTAACTACTCTGATACATAGCACAACTGACTATAAATTCGTCAGAATGCAGTTCACATTGAGCTCGAAGCACACTAAAAGAATGGTAAGTTTTCGAATTACAGAAAAAAAGTTTCAATTCACCAGAAAATTGTCCATAGACTTATAATATGGAAAGTCTCATACCGGCGCGCACCTCAAGTTAAAAGAATAGCAAAATAGAAGGAACAACTGAACGAACGTTACGTGTGAGGCTTCGAACAGGCAAGGTTCCGTCCGAATATTTTCTTTCACTTTTGCTTTTCATTTTGCTATCCCAATTTACTATTTTATATCCACTTGCTATACATTTCATCGAGTTTCATCAAGCTTCCATTTAATTATTGCTCAATCTTATTATATCATCCCATTATCATAAAATGGAACGTGGACGAGGCAGAGGAAGAGGCAACACAGGTAAGGACTAAGCTAAAGAACATCGTAGTAAATAGCCTGCTGTGCACAGAGCAAAAGTTAGCTCAGCTCACGACCCCGCTTGCGTGACCTAGTTACTTTAGGGTCATTTTTAAATATAATGATATGAAAGGACACGAGATTAAACATACTCGTGTTAAATCTAAAAGATTATTTCAAAGTGAATGTAGATACATTGTAGTCATAAATATTGAATGCCGTAAAATTTATATTTTAGTATTATATTAAAAGAATATTCGATATATATAATAGAATAACGAGTTTTCACCCCATTTATAACAAGTATCCTTTAAAATATTTTATCTGTTGTACAAAAACAGCCAATAACATTCTCGAGGTACCTATCATTACAAAATATCTGTACGAATTCAGTATATTTCTTATTTTATTTCAATTACACCCCGAACCAATTTGATATGTTCCAAAAGGGTTGAACGAATTATCCTTAACAAAAATAGTCCAGTAGTTTAGAGTCGAATAAACAAACGGACAGATTATTTCCATATAGCTTGAAACGTATAAATGGATACATTGTAGTGCTCGACAAATATTTCAAGACTTAGGATAAAATCTTCAAATTTAAAACTTTTTTCTAACAGATGTATGTTTTCAGAAAGTTCTCATCCAACGCGGAAAGCCTCCCAAAATATAGAGCGATTATGTAAATTATTCCATTGAACAAATTAACAGCAACAAGAGATGTCTTGAACGCAATAATAGCCCATTTATTATTTCAAAAGGATGTAATGAAAAACATCTGACCAATTTCTTAAGGTTACCACTTTATGACTCGAGCTCATTTTCTTCATTTCAATTTCAATCTTATTCTGTTACATATAGATTTATTTTGTCTCAGCACAATTTCCTACCCTTTATTTGAAGTAGTTAATGAGTTCTCCCATTTCACACCTCGAATGAGCCGTCTATATAATTGTGTCGTTTTTCAAGCTATCTAAAGATAAGAGTACATTATTTGGCTATAGAAGTAATTGCTTAATATGTCTGTTGATTAACTATGTTAAGCTTATTTAAATTTCCAATATACATATAAATAAAAATTCATCAAGACAGACAAAACTCGGACTTTGATGAATATGATCTTTGTGCTAGTGTCCTATCCCTCTACCAATTGAGCTGTCGTGTCGCTATCCCCTTGATGTATGTCATTCTAACTATATGTAATTGACTTAATCAGGACACGGGCGACATCTATAACGCTGTATAGATTCAACAGTGTTAATATGTAATATATATATAAAACTATTTGTTTATTTTATCCTTTTTATGGGACAATTTATATAACTTATCAGAAAAACAGAAAACTGAAACCATTAAATTTGCTTAGTAATTATCTTCAGGAAATTTTCGTAAACAGTCATTAAGATTATTAATGATAACCTTAATTACACTTTAATGTATGACCGAGTTTGTTTAAAGTGTGGAATGTTTATTCCCAATTTACAAGTTTTAGGCACATTGTGCAAAACAAACGCAATTAATTTTAGATAATTGATGTGCCCACCTGCAGTTTGATAGTGAGTGGATCAATGTTTTATTAGATAACCTTTAGTGAGAAAATATTTACATTTATAATATATTTTTTAATTTATTTTATTAAGAAATAATTTAAAATGTAAGTGATACATTGGTCTTTATAAAGTTAAAATAAAATGTGAAAATACGCAGGATTGAGGTCAAGCAGACACTTATTAGATTTTCTTTAAAGGTTCACTTTAAACTTTTCTTTACGATCTTGAAGAAAACACAATCATTATCTCAGCATGTGTTCCACATTAAAGCATTTAAAACGAAAGTATTTTTTTCTTAATATTTAGTATATTTTAAATTTTGTATATTAACTAATTAAGAGAAACATGTCAAGTCTGTTTTTTTATTGTTGTAAATTTTATATAAAGTACGCTACAAAATAATGTGGGAACTTTTATAAATGACTATAGTTTTTAACTTTCCCAGGTTTCATGGATAAGAAGAAAAGATTACCACTTACTGACGGTAGGTCTCACTACCTACACTTCTGATCAAAGATTTTAGGCTATCCACCTCCAGCATTCAGAAGTAAGTTTAAAAACACTGACATTATTAGATAATAAATATTTTCTCGTTCATTTGGCAAAGTTGTAAAACCATTTTTTTTAATACACTGATAAATACACTAATTTTCTTGTCCACTTGCGATATTAACCTTAATAAAGCTCACTTCATATTTGTTGAAAAATTTCAACTTTCTAGGATTAGACAGTAAAAGTTCGTTTCGTTCAAAAAGGCGACGCTGGCATTTACGAGTGCCAAGCGTCTTCACATCCACCGACCATCATTTTCCTGAGACTCAATGTTGTAGGTAAGTTTAAAGATCAACTGAATAAGAGTATTATCCATTTACGATTATATAATTATAGTCTAAGAGTAGAATACAATACAATACAATACTCAGCCGAGTACAAAACATTATCTCTTAAGCGTTGTTAATTGCTAAGCATTTGATTATCAACTTTACGCTACTCATCCTTAAATATTTTATTGTCTTCAAAAATTTAAAAAGTAGTAAATAATAATTTATAAATAATAAAAGAGATAAAAGTTTTATCTCTTTTTTAAATTAGATAATAATTTGAAATAAATCTATTTTTTAATGAATTACTTGTTTAAATCCGGGATAACATTTGTAATTTTCATTTTGTTGCGGAGAAAATATTGTGAAAATTTGGCATCTTGACAGTTAAAAAAGCTGTTAGTAAGAAACACACAAAGTAAGTTCAGTATATTGTGACAACTGCACTGGCAAGTTTAATATTAATATCACGATTACATTAAAATTAAATTTAAATAACATTATACATTTGTGATTCTCGTTACAATCAAATATAATATTATATCACCTTCCCGTATTTAGCACGTTACCTGCAGTCGTTAAGACGACTGTCTTAATGAACACACAGTACCTATTACACACACATTGACGTTTAGATACGAGTATATTATCGGATACTCGTTATACGACGCGTCTTCACTCACCACACGAGTAGATTAACAAGTTAACATTACTGAAATAACATAATATTCTATATATCGATCAACATTTGAACCCGTGACCTCTTGAGTACTTTACCAGCATTTCACAACATTAGATACTGTAACATAATTACATTGATATTATCGTTATAGAGGCTCGAGCGCAAATTTCTGGGCCGACGGAGAAATACCTTAAAGCAGGTTCCATGCTGCGGCTGCAATGCTCCGTGGTCCAGACCACTGAAGCCCCTGCTTTTGTATTTTGGTTAGTATTTTAAATAACGATGTCTCTTTTAATTTTAATCTATTTTTATATTTTTCACAAGTTTTAACTCAACTTCTAACTCTTACCTTCTTTTTCTTCTTCTATTTTCTTATTTGGAGTAAGAAATATAGGATTTGTTTTACATGTAAAATTTATATTACCATATTTAAATGAATTTTGATACTATACGTGTCTTATCTAATATTATGCAATAGTTATGAATATTATGGAATAGTCCGCTGTCGTAAGCAACGTACCTTAATATGTCTGAAAAGCTTTTATTTTATCTCTAGTCATAAAAGTAGTATCTAAATTGACCGTGTTTATACAATATCACAGATTTTATAAGATATTATTATATCAGAGCATATTTTATAAATAATGGTGTCAAATTGTTCGTTATAGAAATTGAATGAAAGTTTCCGATTCAAGCAATATTTCATTTTCAATTAAAAACACGATGCGTCTGACGTTTTGCGTAAAAACAGAAACATTTTGTAGTCGAAACTGTTATTTCGCAAATCATATAACAAAATAATTAAGTATTTATTCCTCTCCATATTAAAAGTTATATATTAAAAGATTACTTCTACATATAAGAAATATCAACAAATAAATGTTTATTCAAAACTTTAAATCATCCAAGACATAGTAAATTTCCAATAAATAGTAAAATCAAATCTGAAAGATATTTTATTATAAATGTTGAGTGCAAAATTACATTTTTATTCGACATCGCGGTGCTTTGACCTCGTGAAGTTAATCTCAGCAGACAATAGCCACTAAAATCCTGGCGACAAACTATAAACTCTGTAAAACAGCTTTGCTATTATCGTTTCCTTTTATTGAGAGAAATGCAAATGTTGTATGTTATTGGTTGTTTGAATTACATTTATGGAAAATTAAATAAATTTGATCATCGACTACTACTAGAATAAGAAACAAAGTAATTTATATTAAGTTTTATAAAATCATGGCAAATCTACGACAACAATTATTTATTAACTTTAAAGTCGAACCAATAGAAAATAGATATAAAATAAATATAATATAAGGAAAACGTTTGACGGAATGTATTATTGGATATTATTGGCAGAATAAAATGTTACACACTAACTTTCACCAAGTAACTTCTTGAGACGTGGAAATTATCTTTTGAACTGTCGAACTAATTCTCGCGTTATTTCTTATTTATTGAGATCCTCAATAGAGCGGTCTAAGTAGCATTGCATTGCAAATTTGTGGAGCAAAAATTATCAAATTGTGTGTAGTCTTGATTGTTCGGTGGTTGGTTTAAGAGTTATATAACTACAGTTACAGCATTGCACTGTTTATTATTAATGTACTTTATATAAGTTTACGGGTAAAAATGTAGTTTAACTATTTCATTTTATACATAATATAGCAGTAAAAAATTGGTGGTTCTGGAATTTAAAAAACATTGAATTAAATAATGTATTGAATATTTTTATACAACAAACTTTACATTTAGAAGAAAAATGTAAATTATATAGCAAAAAACTTGAAACTCAAATATTTAGAATAAAAAGATTGAGTTACTATAATTTGACGATGAAGTTGCAGAATAAAATGATTAAAGAATACTAAAAGAGCGAACACGTAGAGGTGGTTTCCGTTTTTTCAACTGAGTAAATTACCCGCTTCGAACATCACGATTCACATTTTTTTTTACATTAATAACTTGGATAATATAATAATGTATTTTATATAAATACGTATAGACTTGGTAGAAACAAGGTGGGCTGTTTTAAACTATTGTATCGAGAGTCAACTCAGCGCAATGAGTAACTAACTACATTCATAACCACCTTAAATATTGTTTCAACTATAAGAAACTCTTGATATTTAAATATTTTTCACTAATTCTCCAACGAATAATGTTTTAATAGACAATTGTCATTGAAAATTTAGGTTGAATTATTAATGAAAATTGTTTTATTCGTAAAATTTTTGAATCTCCACCAGGTACCACAACAGTCGCATGATAAACTACGACGTGGAGCGCGGCGTCAACGTGACCACGGACCCCGACCAGAGGCTGTCGGACCTCCTCATCCCGGCAGCGAGCGTGTCTCACGCCGGCAACTACACCTGCGTGCCCAATAACGCCCGCCCCCCGGGCCCGCCAGCATATACGTCCATATATTTAATGGTAAGTTTACGTTCAAAACTATGTTCTTTGGTACGTGAAGTTTGTTTTTTATTCCTTTATGAATATAATTCAATAATGCATTGGTCCAAATAATTAATATATTCAATGATTAGGAATAAAACCAAGGACTTTTGAGCAAATTATAAAAAACATCTTGCATTACAAAAACGCGCTCCAAAGTGTAACTCAAAGCTGAATATATAATAAAGCGTTTCATATGTAAGCGGAACATCAGTAGCAAATACTAATTTAAGAATATACGCAATGCAGACTATTCTCACTACACAGATCGATGTATTGAAATAAACAAACTTTGATCTTAGTAACGAAAAAAAAATGGAGCTGTAACAATACTATTGTTAAATTGAATGTGTCTAAGATAAATAATTTATGTAATATAAATCACAAGTAAAGGAAATTTAATTAAAATAGATTTTTTGAAAATTGAAAACTGTTTATAATATATTACAATATTACACTGCTGCTATTAAAATAACTCTGGTTACTACAAGACTCGCATTCTGAGAATACTGTTAAATAAAAACTCTTAAAATTAATTTTTCCACACTTTTCCTGAAAAAAAATTAATTTACAAAAGACGAGCCTCGTTTGTTAAACTTCTTAAAACACACTATGGTGCTGAAGCACGGCAATCGTTGGTAATATATTCAGCTTTTATTTCGGATAGAGTTTACCCTCATATACCTCACGGTGAGCCACTGAATGCAAATCGTCAGGAGTCCATGACCATCCGGACGCGTCTTAGCATTCCCAATTTTAAACAATCGACATGGAAAATACACGACCAAAATATAGCGGACCTATTAGAGCCTCCAGGCTCAAACCAGCACGACGCGCAAGTAGAGACTTTCCAAAATACTATTTTTGACTGCTTTAATGAGCACCTTCGTATCGTTATTCTCACAAGTTTTATACTGTGGGAAGGAAAAAAGGGACCTCATAAAGGAACTTCATAGGGCCAAAGCCATAAGCCATGGGCGACAACCAACTTAGTCACCCACTGTCTAGGTCAATTCTTAAATTAATAAAAGGCATATCACAACAAATAATATCATATCACAATAAACAAAATAATCACCAGAAAGGGTTTTTGCCCGGCATTTCTGGATGCCTGGAACATAGTATTTTAATATTGGAAAGCCTAAAAGATACCAAAACTAGAGAGACAAATAACCGAGTGATGGATAGATTTAGAGAAAGCTTTCGGGTCCGTACGACATGAACTGATGATGTTCGCGCTAAGGTGGTACAACTTTCCAACGTTAGTTAGTAACATGATTGCATCATATTATTCAAAATTAAAATTTTCCATAATCACAAATGAAAATCATTCCAAACCACTAAATTACAACATAGGTTTATTTTCAGGTTATTGTATTTCTCCAATTATATTTAAATAAACGAAAAAAGTGGGGTTATCGGCATAAGTTTAACAATACATACAGAATACATACTAGCTATTGCAAAACTATCTCGTGATACTGACACGTAATCTAAAACAAGTCAGCTACTTTTAAATTTGTGGAGGATTTCTGTGCTTGGACGGACGGATTGAGGACAAAACCCAAAAAATGCTACAGTCTGTGTCTGGGTAGGTCTAGACATGCCTCTTACGATCCGGGTCTTATAATAGGCGGTAAGTGCATTACTACGAATTCCATTCGAGCTCCATTCAAATTCTGAGGTAAGAAAATAGATTACCAAGGACGCACTCCATCGTTGGATATAATAGTCGATAGCGTTTTGAATGATCTTAAAAAGGTAGGCAATAAACCAATAAGTAACATCAAAAAGGCTTGGATACATGATAACTATTTAACATCACGTCTAAATTGGCAATTCCTCGTTTATGATATTAATAAGACCCTTTTGTTAAAGTTAGATGGAAACGTCATATCGTAGACATCGTCGTCCATCAGAAAAACATCTTGATCTTTAACTGCGAATTTAATGTTATATACCACGCGTGTATCCTTTGGTCCTTTTTTCGCCGCTTCTAGTATTTTGTGTTCATTGTCACATACATTAAAATATTAAGTTTTACACATTAGTGCAATTTAAAATAGTGTCATAAAAATTTTTATTGCATGCCTACCTTTTATAATATGAGAAATTTAATAGTTTTTTAACATTTATGAATAATGTATAATTATGATTTTTTTTTATTACATCTTTGTGTGTAAGCACTTTTAAACGGTGCAAATGGTTTTCATTTTAAAATTCTCTCTTTTTCAACGTTTACATTCTTTATTGAAAACCTCGTTCATAATTTTGTATTCACGTAGTCATTTCTTACATTTATTCGTTCCGTTTAATGCCGTCTATCTTTTTTATATATATAAAATTATATTATTAATTATGTTTTATCGAATAAAGTATAACAAAAGTATGTGTTGCAATTTTAATACTTGGTTTGATGAAAGGTGCCTAATTTAGATTTGTATAAAATATTGTATATTTGTCAATTAATAATCATTGATAAATTAAATATATTATCATTTACTATGTGTCTGTTTGTATTTGTAAAGCTGAATAATAAAATATCGTTAAATATAAGATAACAAAAGATAAATATTACTTATCCTTCTGATTATTGCACTGCTTTAATATGAAATATTAGTATATTATGCTTTCGTAAATGTTAAATAAATAATGGTTGAGAAATAATCACAAGAGCAGAACTTGAACCTCTGGTATTCTGGCAACCTTTGTATGAGATATATGGAGTCTATATTTTTAACATCTACATATATAATGAATGGGGATGTTCATATTTTAAATTCCTCGACCTACAGATTTTTCTCGTTGCTACAACACAATTAGTTACTTCTAATAACTGGTTTGCTTTACGAAAACCACTTCTTATCTTGCACTAGGTATGAAATAATATTTAAGATTCGACAGCACATTATATTATATCTAAATGTGACACTTATATCGTATAGATATTTTAACATCACGAGCATCTTAAATTTGAGGAATGAGAATATTATACAATTTATATTTTATGTAAATCAATAAGGTCAAGCTTCAGGTTCTTCGAATGTTGTTAACATAATTGTATACTTTTAACTTTAAATAACTAAAATCTTGGTTATCCGCATGTCCTGTTTTAAACTATGTCAAAAAGTTGAAAAAATTAGTTCTCATAACAGCAATTATAGCACAGCTTCTAGAAATATAATATAGTCTTCATTAAAACAACTAATGAGAATATAAAGTTGTTCGCAATCCAACGTTGCTTCATTATAAGCAATGGCAGATGTAAATCTTTTTGTAATCTTTTTGTATATTTAAAACAAAACGTTTTGCACATTAATATGGACAAATTGAGAACGATTAAATAAATTTTGATATTGTGCATTTGAATTTCATAATATTATTGGAGTTATTGGATATAAGATATTGAAATTAATATTTTTTTTATATTTAGCTATTACAATATTTTATGAATTTTTTGCGATTTTTATGTTTAAATTTTCAAATAATAACGCAATTTGATTTGCGGGCGCACAAAACTGTGTCGGTATGTGGCATCTTAGCTCATAAACTAATAAAACATTTGTAAAGGTGAGATTTATAAGACGATTGGATCGACAGTAACTTGTTTTCAGATCATATCAATAAAATATTTTCCGTTTGAGTATCTTCTTTTTTTTTAATTGTTAGAGGAGCGCAAACGGGCTTGCGGGTCACCGTTGATGTGTGGTCACCTGCAACATCCGAGGATTCACAAGAGCGTTGCCGGCCTTGGAGGTAGGAGTATATGCCTTTTTTGCAGGTCGTATCGATCTGGATATAAATCTTCACCTTCGTGCTAGTATCTGAGTGAATTTTTAAAATATTAGATTATTTTATGTTAGAATGTAATATAATTTATATTATGTGTGTAAAAAATAACTAAGTTTCAATGACATGGGCGATGATTAAACCAACTGAATATACACTACTAACAACGGTGTTAGTACACTAGTGATACCGCTTTTACCTCTAAAGGGACATATTAAGCAATACGATATTATCTCATTTCTGTTAAACGAGTACACATAGATCATGATTTAATCACGCCCTGTAAGCTAAATATATTATATATCCATGCTCAGGTACCGCGATGATTACATTAGAAATCTTAGAAGGTTTGGTTATTCATTTCGTTTCATTATTTTACATCGACATATTAACCCATTGGACATATCATATTAATTATTTACTAAACTCGACCATTTCAATATTGTAATTAGTGTAAAAAATTCTTAAATAAACATGCTTTAGAACTACTGCTGAATTATAACAACAGAATTGGTTTTTTTACTAGTGGTTCCAACATTAACTGCTGAGTGATAGTTCGCGTGTTTACTGAATGGTCTCGTTCTCTGCGTGTCTCACAGAGTCTGGTTATACTTTGTTATGTCTTACATCATCAAGTTCAATGAATATCTAACCAAAATATATGGCAATATTAAAAAGAATTTTTTGGTCGTCTTTATTTTGTATATAAATATATTATCTTCTAGATATATATATGTTGTTTGGTGTACTTATTTTATTACTCTTTTTTTTATATTATTCGTTTATATAATTTTTCATATTATTTCGATATTGTACAAACTAATTTACGACTTTGTTAGTGTTATAGGGATTTATAATTGTATCGTGATCAACATGGGTCTTCTGATCTAAACAGAGCACACTGAGGTCCGGTGGTCTGGATCAACGCCAAGTCCTCAATGCTTAACAAACGACCATTCATGAAGTACACTGTATAGGCACGGTACTGTGTATAATCATCAGTGATCTGGTCTATTAATTACTAACTTTGGTAAATTGCTTTATTTCCATCAGATTTATGAAACTTTCACTTCTAACAGCCCCTTACGTAACGTACATTAAAGATTATTAGTTCTAGTAACTATCATAAACAAGATAATATGTTACGAATGCAAACATTTTTATATGAAATTTATTTGTATAATAATATAACTGCTTCATTTAGTTAAGTATTATTTTTAATTTATTTCATTTATTAGACTAATTTTGGACTTTTATAATCTATAAAATTGATTTCCAAATAAAGAAACTTTATTAATTTTTTTTTTGTGGAAGTGTAAGTAATACATCAATATATAATATAACCGTCACCATTAAAAATTTTTTTTAGATCACTTTTATATATATATTTTACAATGTTCTCTCTGAATTGCAATAAACATTTCAATATCTGTAACTAGATCTGATAATCGATTATCTTGTCTTTGTCTGAATAGAATTAAGAGAATTTATTGAATAAGTTGAATAAGATAGATGCCAGACGTGATCTTCTCAACAAATTCATAAGAATTTAAACTCTAAGCCCTAAACTTTCAAAATGTAGTTACAAAATATAATATTTGAATCATTTGTATCATAAGTATTACAAGAACAAGCTGTTACTCGCGTCTTTACTCAAATAGTTAATTTGATACTAAATGCTTTTTTAAGACACTAAACTGTTACCTCTTTCTTCTTTTTCCTCTGGTTTAAGTAAATGTCCTTTAAAACTTAAAGTACTTATGTACGCGAGGAAGTTAAATATTAATTTAACTATAAATTAGAAATATTCTTCAATTATCACAAATAGATAATTAAATCACGAAGGTCATCTGAATATTGGGAATAAAACAACAACAGTACTAACAGAATGGAACGTGTTCAGCTTTTCATACTTTATCTCCAACATTTATCAAAAGAAATACGATATGTATTATTTATATATATTATTTCAAAGACGAGATGATGTAACAGGTTACATATTTGTAACCTGTTACATCACTCATCACACCTGTTACATCATCATAAATAGACTTGTTACAATTCGTAAAATATGGAATGAACGTTGGTATTTCCGGATCGATACGAAATGGGTACCTTCAAGAAAGGCGTATTCTTTCACCTTCAAGGCTGGCAACGCTCTTGTGATTCCCTGTATATTGCAACAGTTCGTTGGCGGTGGTGATCACTTATCATCGGTGACTCGCACGCTCGATGGCCCTCCTTTTACATAAAAAAAGTCGCACGGTATGACGGTACGGTTCAAATGTGATTTGAAAGCTTTAATAAACTGTATACATCTTTCAGGTCGAATATAATACCTATTTTATAAATCAAACGCTGGTAGGAACTGGTGAATGAATTACATAATATAGTTAAAAATATGTATATATGATATAGTATGAAAATAAATAGATTTTACACTGAAAATCATGATTGTTTGTTGGCAATAAAATACAAAAATTTTAATTAAAAAGTATGAGTGTATGTAATCTTGAAAGGTGTTACATAATGAAAAGTATTAACTGTTGATTATATCGGACCGATATAATTAACAGTTAATACTTTTCATTTCTTATCTTAATAATTTTAAATTTATTTATATTGTTGGATTTAATATTTTTATTAGCCCACTGCTTATTACTATTCTGTGTAACTGTCAAGAACAAGGTAGTGATGTCTGAACACGATAGTTTTTCAATCTCACGTGAGTTATATTTGCATATTCAATCGCTGTTACTTGATCCAAATATTCCGTAAATTATTGCCAAGGTTTTATGTATTATAAGGTTAGACTGTGCATATTGTTTAAAAATATCATCTTTATACCAATAAATGTAATTTAACTTAATAAGTGAATTTTGCACAAAAATTATGTTAATGTTTGATAAACATCATCTCACACTATATAATTATTATTAATTATGTAGAGAGAAATACATAGTTTTAAATATAATTATTAAATTAATTATTTTAGGCTTCAATTATATCATATTTGTAATAAAACATACCTAGGTAACAATTTTAGTTTACAGAAAAAATGCTATTTCTTCGTCCAATCAAAACATTCACGTCTTGGAAATATCTACCAGTGATAAATTAAGCAGTTTAATCAATACATCGATGTAACATAAAAGAAGAGGGCGATAGAAAAATAAATGGAATACTTAATTGTCTAAATCGACCATCAACTAAAATCCATTAAATCGACGCTTCCATGTTTTATCTTATATATTTAAACCAGCAATATATATATATATATATATATATATATATATATATATATATATATATATATGTATGTATATGTATATATATATATATATATATATATAATATTATATTTCATGAAATGTAATACGTAGATTTCGGGAGCTGTTTTTGAAATGAGGAAACATAGTTCATCCAGGTAAATAACTCTTCATTACACGACTTTTTTTGGACGTCGTATTATTATTTTTTAAATTTATAAATGCATCAAAATAATAACATAGACATAACAATTATGATGGGTTAAAAAATTGCGGATTTTATTTATCAGTTTTAAATAGTAATTAAAGCACCTTATATTTCGCGAATGCGCGGAGCGTCGAATTCCATCCTGAGCGCGTTGGCTGATCGATGGGACTCCCCATTACTTCGTCGCTGGGTTCGGCTTCATGTTCCCGTTGCTAGTTATCGTCACTAGCGCGGGAGTCGCATCGCAAGCTGGTATATACTGGTACTGGTATATACTGGCTGGTACATATGTGTGTTTGTGTTTAAATATAATTAAATTTGTACTTACGTAGTTGTAAGTTTTGAATGTTACTAACAAGTGGACTAAGTCTTAAATAAATTATTATTATTATAAAAACAAATAAATATTATTCCAAATATGAAATAATATTATCTTAAGATAATTACTTTCTTGGAATATAATATTTATAATTAAAACATGAACTTTAAAACAAACTGGTTTTGTTTTAAGCTTTATGTTTCTTTTTTTTTACTTCAACCTTTGAATTAAGGATATGCTGTGGTAGAGGTACATAAAAGGGGCATCCATTGACCAAAATGAGTATTAACTAAAAAAAATTTACGATTGACTGAATAGCTTGACGATTGACTGAAAAGATCGGCCATTGACTGAATATATTGACAATTTGCTGAAAAGATGGACGATTGACTTAAAATATTGACGTTTGGACTAAAATATTGATGTTTAAATGAAAAGATTGACTGAAAACATTGACGATTGAACGAAAAGTTTGTCTTTTAACAGAAAAACTACAAATATAAATATGTTAAGGTTATACATACATAATTGATGAATACATGAAGACCTCACTAAAACTACCAACATCTTGTATAAATTAATAGACATTTTTATAATAAAAATATCTTACTAAAAGAAACATGGAAATTTTGTAACTAAAAAAAAAAGAAATTCGTAACATAGTTTGTAGTTATTTAAAAATAACAGCCTTGTATAACTTGGATTTTGATGCTTATTAAAAGTTTTCTCTACTTAGCTTCTAGCTGTTACTTATTTATGAAACCCATTCATTATTTTAGTTTCTAAAGATTTACTTATTAATATTTTTAATATACAGGAAAACATATTTTAAAGCAAATGTCATCTGGAACATTTTCGTCAAACTTTCAAAACGCTGTGATAGCTTTATTAAAAAGGTGTTACAAGATTTTATATTTTAACATATTTCAAAGGAACTGAACGAACTAAAAACTGCTGACTTTAAAATAACTAGGTTAAAAATTATATTTAGTAATTGTGCAGAGAGGTGAGGAAGAGCTGTATACAAAATCACTTCAATATAAGTAATATTTAAAATAACACGACGTCATTTTACGGTTTATGATCAGATTTAATTATTCAGTGGCTTTTGACACATGAAGTTGTTTGACTAGATTACATCTTATAATTACAAAAAAATACTTTACTCTTGGTATAAGTAGAAAACAGTCAGATACAATACTTTCAGCGTCAAAAGTATCTTATGTCTTTTTAGTATCCAGACAACCTGTGAGTAAAATTACAGTACTGAATTGAACGAACAGAAAATAAAACTTACTTTCGCTTATATATTTAGTTAAAATATCTATATCATAGATGGTCAGCATCAAATTTTAGAAACATTACAACGAATATTAAGGTTTATAGTTATTTTTTAAAAGAGAAAAAAGATGTACTTTTAAAAACTAAAATCTTATTGATAAAACAAATGTAAATAGTAGATATCCTCCTCGATAATAAATGAGATAGAGAGTTATGGTAACTTTACATCGATTTAAGTTCAATAAATCAAGAGACCCTTTATCCGATAGTAGTTCTAAAGGTGTTTTTGCGACCACTAAACTGATTTTATGGACAGTAAGGTAGTTTCACTTTTTTCTTTTTATTGCAATAAATCGTTTATAAAAGTTAGTGCGGCCATTTCACTAGAATTTATTAACAGCTAAAAACAATTTGAGCAGAGTTTTCAAAGAGTTAAAATGTTGTTATCAGTAATTAAATTTATATAACATAACATTAATAAAAGAAATTAGTTACCTTTTTATGAAAAAATGGTACGTTGAAGAAAGTGCCTTAAAAATCGCACAGCAGAAGATCGCCAGGAATGTAGGTGGTACGGATGATGCTGTGCGGTGAAGAAAATCAGGAGCAGTGACCAGATCAAATAGGTCTCCGAAAATCTTAACGGCTCCCAATTATACACGGTCAAACGGTAGAAGCGGACATGAGGGGTTCCGCACTAGAGATGAAAACAGTTATCCATGTTTGGTCAGACCTGCGCTTTATAGAGCTCAAAACTTTGATCAGAAACGCCGCGCTGTATTGATTACTCACAATTTTATCAAGGCCAACCTGGTCTTACTCTCCAGATGACCACGAAACTGACAGTCGCTCGAATATTCTGATAAGCGCGCAAACTTGTATATTTTGGAGATTAAACTGAACGAGGTTCAATTCACCCCATTCTGAGAAGGAGTTAGGTCTCTATAGAAGATACAAGTTTCTTTCGGTACTCACTGACGTTTTCCCTGAGAGAGAGAGAGCCCTGCACGGCTGGTATATACCGTATCCCCAGTGCTGTCATCCGCATAACATAATTTCAATAATTTTATACTGTAAACGGGACTTAATCGCGTACTATTTTAATCGAAGTATTTACCTCGACTCTTGACATTTCGGCCCTAATGCAACGGCCTTGGCTACGAGTAGACTCGTCTACTCTACTCTATTCCCATTTGCAGTTTAAAATAAAATAATTTCAATGTAGCATACAATGGTATTTTACTTAATTGGTTTCAGTGCAAATATTTAGTAACACCGTGAACCGACTGGTAGAGAATGTAAACATTCAATAAGTTCGCTCGTTGCATTTCTTATTTATAGAGTGATATAATACAATTTACAAAAAAAAAATAATATATTAATACTTCTAGTATTTCCTTTACTTATTTAATTTTAATTTTAAAACTATAAATATAAAAGATGAAATGAACCTTTGTTTAAACAAACAATTAATTATTTACAATAAAAACCTCAAGTTAAAAAAAGAAATGTCTGAGGCCTTTTTGTCTCTAAGTGACATTAAAAGTTTATTCTGGTAACTGATAGTATTTGTGTAAATGATATAACTTTAATACTGAGGTATAAGGTATTGGTTGCAGATTATTCTATTATTACAACCTTCATTTATATTAATCATAATTTGGAGCCTGTTTTGAATTTTTGATTTTTTATCTTAAATGTTGCTTTTTGTATATTAGAAATAACTTTTGACGTCTAACATAATGTAGAAAGTTAATTATAATATCCTAATTTGTAAAACATACCATTGGATTAACGTGCAGCTTTATTTCTTATTCTGAGAATTAATGGCAAATCTTAAAATAAGTCCTCAAACACTAAGGCCACGTTTCAGAAAATTCTTTAAATATGATATTTATTTATTAGTAGTTATATTTTAATATTGTTACATTGCCATTCAATGTTGTATATTGCTCTTTCTGAGAGACATCCTTTATTTAAGATATTTTATTGAACACATATCACAAGTCAACAACGCTTTCCTCTTATATTAAATTCCAATCCGTCTCAGGAATAAAACCTTTGTTGAATTAAAAAAATATTTACACTTTTTTACAAACTTGTAATAAACAGTCAAAGGGAACTCACTCTCGTCTGTTCTGTGACTGCAGTATGTGGGTGTCGGTAGTATTAAATTTATTGTGAATTGTTTACAAATATTCAGAGCGTTCGGAATGTCAAAATAAATCTATTAACATAAGCAAAAACACAATCAAACACGTACGGACAAACTAACAACCCAAAAGACTTTTATAATAATTAAGGCTTTGAAACAACAATAATATACTTATAATAAATGGTGGTGAGTTTTTACCTACTTCATTAAGAACAAAGGTATATTTGAACATACACACAAATATCAATTGACATAATATGTTGTTACAATAGTTGATAATCGAAGAGAAACTGTCGAGGACTTTTAATAATAGTTTTTAATAGATATTTTAATAATGCAAATGTGTGAGATTTATATAGCATATCTAAATAGCGAGGTGGACCTTTACCTGCACTACAAGCACCACCGCCGATTAACTTTTAGTGAAGTTACTTGTTCATGAAGCTTGACTGTTAGTGAGTTACATGTATTGTATAATCTTATGAGTTTAATCAGCAAGTCGAAGGGAATAGACACTAAGAATTGGTTCAACTCTGATTAACTTGAAATATATAATATAGGAATTAAACTTTGTAATAGTAAAATAAGTAAGTAAGCAACGGAAGTACATCAGTTTCCCGCAATTTCCTCGTACGACCTGTTTTAGAGGCAATCGACCGACAGACGGGACGTCCCTTTTTATGTATAATAATAATAATAATAATAATAATAATAAATTTATTTTTAATTCCATAACAAGCTAATAATAACATAAAGTATTAAATAGTAGGGTACAAGATAGTTTTTCAGCAAACATTATTAGATTACCTGCTTTAAGATAAAACTTGTATTGCAGGTAATAAATTAATTTAAAAACACCCCAAGTATACAATAAAGTCATAATTAACATTTGTATCGACACAGTCCCCGTACATTAAGTTACAGCACAAAATTTATGTAATAGACTTTAATGTAGGTTCAATAACACAGGCACACAAAAAAAAAAAAGCCATGAACCAGAGGGGAGACCCCCATTATTCTTAGGTTTTTGGGATCGCTGAAACCGAATATGACAATAAAAACTAATTTTAAATGCCAGTTTTCCCGCTAGCACCCCCTTACTACCTCTTAAGGGGTGAAAATTGAAATTTTTGTATAAAATCAAGATAGATGTCTATTTCTACGTTTTTTGGGATGCTGAAACCGAAAATGATAATTAAAAATAAATTCATGACCACTATCACCCCCTACCACCCCTTACGGGGGGTGAAAATTTAAATTTTTCTATAAAGTCAAGATAGATGTGTATTTCTACGTTTTTTGGGATGCTGAAACCGAAAATGATAACTAAAAATAAATTCATGACCACTATCTCCCCCTACCATCCCTTACAGGGGGTGAAAATTTCAATTTTTCTATAAAATCAAGACACTCACTCACTCACTTACTGTAAATCGTTAAAATTTCTTCATACATCTTGATTTTATACAAAATTGAAACCCCCCATTAGGGAAGGTTAGGGGGTGGTATTGAGTAAAAGAGGTATCAAATTCACTTTTGGTTGTCATTTTCGGTTCCAGCATCCTAAAAAACGTAGAAATACACATCTATCTTGATTTTATAGAAAAATTTAAATTTTCATCCCCTGTAAGGGGTGGTAAGGGGGTAATAGTGGTCATGAATTTATTTTTAGTTATCATTTTCGGTTCCAGCATCCCAAAAAACGTAGAAATATACATCTGTCTTGATTTTATAGAAAAATTGAAATTTTCACCCCCTGTAAGGGATGGTAGGGAGAGATAGTGGTCATGAATTTATTTTTAGTTATCATTTTCGGTTTCAGCATCCCAAAAAACGTAAAAATACACATTTATCTTGACTTTATAGAAAAATTTAAATTTTCACCCCCCGTAAGGGGTGGTAGGGGGTGATAGTGGTCATAAATTTATTTTTAATTATCATTTTTGGTTTCAGCATCCCAAAAAACGTAGAAATACACATCTATCTTGATTTTATACAAAAAATTCAATTTTCACCCCTTAAGAGGTAGTAAGGGGGTGCTGGCGGGAAAACTGGCATTTAAAATTAGTTTTTATTGTCATATTCGGTTTCAGCGATCCCAAGAACCTAAGAATAATGGGGTCTCCCCTCTGGTTCATGACTTTTTTTTTTTTTGTGTGCCTGTGTAATTAACTAGAATAATATGATAGCTTATACTAATAACATTAAAAAACTACAATAGAAAATATATAAATAAATTAATTATAAATAAATACTTCATTAAATTTATTAATTATTTAACAAATTAATAAAAATAACTAAAAAATATCAATCCATTAATAAATTTAAAAAAAAAATAATGACTATATACTGTATAACAAATAATAGATAATGTTAAATTATATTAGAATATGTATATTGAGATTACTTCTGAATTATTAACAGATTTTCAATTTCCTGATAATCGAGCCCTTTTAGCCAGCCATGAAGCGCCAAACGGCAATCGTGCCGGTTTAACCTGTGTACGCCAATGTGTATATTTATTTTATTATATAAAAAGGCTGATAGAAAATATGCATGATGCTTTGCAGATTCAGTACGACATTTTACTTGTTCAAGTATCCGATGTTTTAGTCGCTTTGATTGTATAACGTTTTTAATGAATGGAGTAGTTGTATGCTGTTTAAGGGTAATGATGTATATATATAACTGTCTAATAGAAAGCATATCACACTTTTCATAAAGTGACTTTGTAGGATAACGATAAGAACTAAAACTCATTGTTTTCAGGAGAGATCTTTGTACTCGTTCAAGACTTATCATAAATGACTTACATGCACCACCCCAGACGGAAATGCAGTAGGTAAAGAGAGGTTGGTCGAGTGCTAAATACATATGTATAGTAGGCGGATACGACATGTAAAAGATAATACATATAAACATGGATTTACAATTAACATGAATTGTTTAATATAGACTACTGATATACGCTTGTATCGGTACTAACAATACCTTTTGATTGTATTGTTAACATGTTACATGATCCAACATCTAGTGTATATGTTAGGCCCGAAGACCGAAAACGCTCACTGGACGGAAAAAACGGCCACATCGCGTTCTGGCTGTCTTCAAATGCGCAGAACGCGTTTTGGCTGCTTTTAAACGCTTGCAACGCGTTCTGGTAATTGTCTAACGGCCAGAACGCGTTTTGTCATTCGTCAAGCGCTCAGAACGCGATCTTAATGTTTGAGTCGTATTACATGCCACTCTCTACCTGCGTACAATAAGATTCAATTTGTACTTATAACACAAATGAATCTTGATTATTGTTCCACGTATTTTACTTCTTGTGCAGTACGGAATAAACTTGAATTTATGATCTTTTCGTTAATTATTAATTATGGTTCTTTAGTTCTTGGAAGAAATTCACACTACATATACTAAGAGTATATTGCAGAGTATATAAAATATGATTGAATATTGTCACATCGTCGTCATATGTGACAAGTGGAACGCACAAACGTTCAGAATGTCACAACTTCGTCCATACGATTTGTGGAAAAACCATGAGCGAAGGGTTCGGAAAATCAGTCACTTGCAAGATTTGTGTTAGGAAAAGTTCTATTCGTAAGGAACAAAGCAATGCAAAAAAGAATTTACAAAAACAAGCAGAGAAAATGGTAGCATTGTCCAATTTAAAATTTCCACCAGCTGAAATCGGAACTATTGTTGTCGTAAGAGTGCCCGATGTTGATCGCGGACGATTAGCTCCCAGAAACGTGCTAGCAGTTGTCACTCAGGTTGAATGGTCTTTACAAATTAGGTACATAAAATGGTACTCTCGAACGTCTTTATGTTCGCAATGAATTTACAATTGCCGACAGTAATTTTGTTAAAGAAAGTGAGGTATCCGCTGATAAAACTATTTCTTTACGATCAGCTTCAACTCTATCTTCAGAAAGCAAACAAGGTTTTGTTTATTGTAATTGTAAACGACATTGTACTGATAAGAAATGCACTTATTGAAATTTGAATGTAAAATGTATTTCGAAATGTCATTGAAGCAGTATTTGTAAAAATAAGTAATGTTCTGATGTTATAAAAAGTTCGAAAAACATAAGTCTTTTGTATTTAATTGTACTCGTAGAGGATTCAATTATTTAAAATTAACTGAAAAGATCATAAATATAAGTATATTTCGTACTTCGAAATAACTTGTGTGTAGAACAATAATCAAAATTCATTTGTTTTATAAGTACAAAATGAATCTTATTATACGCAGGTAAAGAGTGGCACATAATACGACTCAAACATTGAGATCGCGTTCTGAACGCTTGACGAATGACAAAACGTTTTGGCCGTTCGACAATTACCAGAACGCGTTGCGAGCGTTTAATAGCAGCCGAAACGCCTTCTGCGCATTTGAAGACAGCCAGAATGCATTGTGGCCGTTTTTTCCGTCCACTGAGCGTTTTCGGTCTTTGGGCCTAACATATACATTTCATGGTCACGTGATAATTACCTTACCTTATCATAACGGAGTTTGATAACGGGATATTAAGGGATACTGGATATATTATTTATAAATGTCTAATAAGTTAAATTTGTAATAAAAATAAATAAACTCAAACAAATTTAATAATTTAAGTATGAATTTTACTTATTCATGGTGTTTTTCGTATCAATATGTGTTAGTTGCAATTTAAAAACTTAAAAGAATAACAACTCCAACACTACATGTTTCACCGAATAATTACAATACATATCACGTTTAGACTGTGAGATGGAAGATGTATTGTATTTAGGTCACGTAAAATCTTTGTATTTTCAATTCCATATCTTCTGTAGTGAGAGTAGCTTCGATGGAGTGTTTAATTTAATATATTTAATTTAATATCAAGTTGTCACCATTAGCTTTTTATGTTATTTGTTTCAAATTATCCTCTCCCGAACTCGCAAATATTTAATTACAATCTTCTTCAATTTTAGCGACTCGTTTCGATAAAGAAACACGATTTTTTTATGAATGTCTTCAGTATTTCAATGACTTAGAGTTTGTAAATATAGATATAAACTCTTTCATGCTTTCAGTGTATTATTTGCAGTATTCTACACGACTTAAAGCTGTTCCGGAAGCCGAATATGACTAAGAATAAATTAGGTTATAATAAATGCAATAATTTTCAAAAAGTGAATTGCTGAAATTTCATAAAATTATAATTCTCTTAATACAATAATTTACTCTCTATAAAGAAGTTTCAGTGTAAATCTGGTTTGCGGTACCGAATTGCCTGGAGCTCGTCAACAATGTGTCAAAGTTACCCCAAATTGACATCTTAAATTAAATTCCTTTATTAACTATTTTGCTCAACCTAAACTATTCCTGTTAAGTGATTTACGACTTTTACCGCGAAAATGTTTGGTAGCTTGAGGAGGTTTTTAATTTCATTCCATTTCAAAACTATTTTAATGAAACATTGCTTTTATGTATGTAGCTTTTACATATAAAGTAAATATTATTTACGTAATTGTTTATATATAATACACATGATATGTTATGATTCCAAAGAAGCCGTAAAATTTCAATTACATATATTTATCAAACATTAAATTAACGCCTCTATTCCAAATCAACTCCTTAACACATAATATATAACATAGCTCTATGCTAACTCTAATTAAGTAACCTATTACATAACGTGTTGGCAGTAGGTATAAGATCATTTACTTGATAAGCGATTAAAGCTAAATCTTTAATCTCTAAAATCTATGCAAATTTATCATATTTATATTATATTAATAATAATAAATGAATACTACTCGTAACGAGTTGTATCATCATAATAATGACAGAGTCGGTAGGTAATAAAAGATATCCGTGATACAATAAGAGAGGCTTCATGTTACCAATATTAAGAGTTCTGAAGGACAGAAGAAATGGACGAAAATGCTAAAAGGAATTTATATATTAAGTTATGTTGGTTTAATTTATTTTATTTCTATTAATATAATTACATATCAATATTCAGCAAACAATTTTGTTATAAATCAAAATACAATTTAGTTTTTTTATGAAGTAATATTAAATCTAATATATTTAGCAGTGATAGCGATATGTTAGCGAATCATCCATTATCAATTGAGTCCACGTCTAGTCAAACAGTAAACCATCGATGACGTAGATCACAATTAGTTAAAAGATGCACTAAGAATAGTCTTAGTAAATCTTCAGTATATCCTTAGTAAATCTTCAGTATATCCTTAATGGTTTTTAAACCACGTTATCACTGACTACATTTAATATGAATTTAGTATAATTTTATTAATTTACATTTATAAACAGTATCATTAACTGCACATCTACTTGCACTAAAAAGCTACGAGCAAGTAATTGAGATTTTTTATTGTTCTTATATACTGCCTTCGATGTATATAACAGCACCTCTATTGAAGGCCATAAAAGATCAGAATGGTTTCTCGTCGTTAGAACTACAAAGGCTGTCAATTATGTTAAAACTGAAATAAATCTAAAAAACAATGTTATCGTTAAAACGAAGAATATTTATTAAACTCATGAATGTTTGAATGATCTTTATCCAATCTTTAATAAATCGTTATGGTTTTATGATATTTTGATAGTTCTACTTAGTCTTGTATGCTTTTAAACATCATATTATTGTTATATTACAGACAGGTTTTGAATGTTTGTTTGTTTATTTACATAATAACAAGCTAACTCGTTGGACGAACTATGAAAGCAAACTATTAAAATAATCAAAAGCACAATCCGTGTGAACGAGATAACAATCCTAAAGGGTTTGATAACAATTAAAGCTTTTCAAAGCTTAATATAATTATAATTTATGGTAAGAGGTTAATTTCTTAAAAGAGGAGAGGAATTTATTAACGAATTTTAATAAATTTTATCATATTTTATTGATTAGACGTAGCTCTACTTTATTGCCCGCTCAATATACAAACTAGCCACGCCGACTAAAGAGGGAGATTAAAATTTAGATTTTTTTAGACTATCTCCTCTTTAATTCACGTGCAATAATTATATTCGTATTAGTCTGTTTATATATTTTTTGATATAAATAGTTATTTTTTTATAAAAACGAGTTTCTCTAAATATATTTCAGAAGTTTTATATCATCATCATCATAACATTTCGTTTCATTGCGTTTTAATATTTCATAATTTTAGTTATATATTTTATATAAAAATACCATCGCAGTGTGGATCAACTAACTTTTTTACAAACATGAATAACGAATATAAAGTATGTGCCGACTGATAATAATAGTTATTGGATAACGAAACGACTTTTTTTATGGAAAATGAACCCACTACTTGGGATCAACATTAAAGAAGACTAACAACTATGCCAAAAAGTCATCTAAGTAAGCAGTTAATACATATATAGGTCAATACAGAAATTTAATCTGACGACATATAGTGTAGTATTAGACAATTTGGGATTTTAATGTCGTTACAAATACCAGATACCATAGTTAAAAAAAAAAATACAAAAAAAATTACAAAAAATATATAATGAAAAAAAAAATTTTTTTTTTAAATGCTTTTATTTAACTTTGTAAAAAAAGAACTAAAAAGTAAAAAATATTTTTCTCAAAAATATCAAAAAAAATTGATGCAAAAAATTATTTACAAAAAAATTGATTCAAAAAATTATTTACAAAAAAATTGATTCAAAAAATTATTTACAAAAAAATTGTACAAAATATTTTTCAGATAAATCGTTAAATAAAAGCGTGGCGCGTTTTCATCAAAAAATTTTTGTTTTCATATCATACGTAAAACCTGTCTCTTTGCTGATTTGCATCCATGTTCTTTTCCAATAGAATACTATTATTATGAAGCTGTCAAATACTTTATGATGTGTCGGTTATGTTTTTGTTTTTGTTTAAAATGACAGAATTTTTTTTCGAATGATATGAAATTTAACAAAGAGAAACTTAAGAATTAATTAAGAATTTGTATCAAATATGATATGATGATGTAACGCGCCACGCTTTTATTTAACGATTTATCTGAAAAATATTTTGTACAATTTTTTTGTAAATAATTTTTTGAATCAATTTTTTTGTAAATAATTTTTTGAATCATTTTTTTTGTAAATAATTTTTTGCATCAATTTTTTTGATATTTTTGAAAAATATTTTTTACTTTTTAGTTCTTTTTTTTTACAAAGTTAAATAAAAGCTTTTTTTTAAAAAAAAATTTTTTTCATTATATATTTTTTGTAAATTTTTTTGTAAATTTTTTAAAAATATTTTTTTGTAATTTTTTATTTGAATTTTTATTTGCATACAATTTCGAAATTTTGACAGGAGTAACATTTTTATTTTCCATAATCTTTTTTCGATGATAAAATAATAAATAAAACTGTGTATAATAAACATATTAAAATTAAAGTATATCTAATATAATAAAAAGCATTTAGAAATAAAACCCACTTGTATTTTAACTAAAATATAACATAAAGACTAATTTTCGTGAAATATATTTAACCCGGACAATAAAATTCGGCAAATATGGTCGAAAACGCGATTAAAAACACATAGGGGTGGCAAACAGGGGTCAAAAGGGGATGTTTTCTTCGGGTAACCCCATTTACTTGTATTGTCACCGGAGCCGAACATGTGCTCTAATTTTCATCGAAATTCATTGAGTCTGAGTATTAAAATTTCGCGTTACAAGATTTGATCCGATACATGTCAAGTTAAATAAAAGCATTTAATAATAAAAATAAGTTATGTCATTAACAATATTTAATAATGAACTTTACACAGAACTAAATTAAAGCAGAGTTATAAAAAAAATATTACTAAAAAAACTGGCAGCTCATATTCAAACAATTTAATATTCTGGAGCTGAGAAGATATTTTTAAATAAATTAACTAATACATTTTTAAAAAAATTGCTACGGTATTGTAGTCGAAGAAACATAAAGACAAATACGTTACAAAAATGTTATATCCCAAAAGCCTGTCGGTATATTTATTATACATTACATATTATATTATACGGTACATATATATATACATTATAAAATATATTTCAGATATAAAAGAACTTTGAAGTTATTAAGTAGTCCAATTCACGCAGAACTGATATAAGTTTATTCTAGCCAGGTCTCTCTAAAACATGCAATTTGATGAAGTTGGTAAATTTATTCTAAATACAAACTGCATATTTTTTTTTACTTTACTGCGTCTAAATATAGGACCTCTTATTTTGTTATGATTTCTAGTGTTTAAATTATGCAAGTCGTTTTTTATAAAAAAACTACCAAGTTATATTATAAATAACCTTTTGACAGACAAGTTAAATAATATATACAGCTTTAGAAATTAAATATTTATGGTAATATTACGATAATAGCTTTGATGGAAATTTTTATTTATTGATTGTCACGAAAAATGCCTTGTTAAGCTTCCTTAGATTCTTTCATGAATATGAGAAATGTATTAGTGGAGATTATAAAGCTGCCTATCATTGAAATAATGTTTACTGAATATAACAAATAATCAGTGGCGTTTTTAAAAGCAATTATTTGGAAACTGGAAGTACTCGTATTATAATTTATTAATTATATAGCTCATTGTGTAAAATTTTAAATAGTAAATTGAAATTACTCTTTAAAGATACTATGATTCTTCTGAATGTAAAATTACAAGTATGAAGAGATATATCTGATAACAGACAGATATTTATAATAATGTCATTTCATATTGATTTAATGCGTAGTGTTCTTGTAAAGTGCTGTCTATATTTATGTTTTATATAATTTGTAGGCGCGTGTTGAAATTCATAAAAGATCTCTTACTGATTTATAACCAATCTTTCCTTCTGTTTCTTTTCACTTTCTTTCTAACCTTTTAGGTTTGTTAATGTATAAATTGTTTTACTCTTTAGGGGCATCTATTTTTTTTCATATCGGTGTTTTTATTTAATGTTAGAGGAGAGCAAACGCGTGTGAAGTTTACTGATGACAAGTGATCACCGCCGACTTCGAACTGTTATAACATCCAGGAATCACAAGAGCATTGCCGGCCTTGGAGGTGGAGCTGGATTTGTATTATTAAATTAATATTGCAATATAGTTGTAATTTGATTATTCATTATGCGTTCAACTTATTTTTAAAATTATTTCTTTAATATAAATATTGCAGTAATATTAAGTTCAGAAACAGAAAATATTGTACTGGCTACATTTAGTATAAAAATACAATTATTACAAACCAAAGAAACAAAAAAAAGAGCCTTTTTTAAATGTTTTAATGGAGTAATAAATTAAATTTTACTAAACTTTTACAAATGTTATATCTTTTCAGTCTCGATTAAGTTTTATTTACCTTAATTATCCATTCATCAAACATAAAAAAACATACATTTATGACAAATTAATTAAAAATATATATTTTATTATAGATACTTGCGTTACTTGATTGGTCCAAGTTATGGTTAAGTTTATTCTATCTACAAAGACTGATAGACGGAGTCATCACCACTCACACACGTTTCTTAAATTAATAGTTTTATTTTATATATTGAAAGTTTATTTTAAATTTTACCTACTTCTTCAGAAATCTTAAATTAGAATTAGCAAATTTCGATATAAACAAAGCAAGAAGCCGGTTAGATATACATTTTTTGGTGACAAATTTGGTCTGCTCTCCCTTCCCCAATACGTATCACAAACCATCCACCATAACATAAAATTGCATATATAGTCATATTGGCACTGTATTATAACCGAAAGATATTTAGGCTTTGCCGTGAGACCAGAGAGACTACCAGGGTGATGAGCAACTTATATGTTGACTTAATTTCAGTTCTAATTTTGATGGCTTTTTATTAATACATAAGTATTCACCTGTAATATTTCTAATCTATTATGTTTAGTATTTTAAATATTGTACGTTGTTAAACTGTATATTGCGAGGCTTTCTTATTTTATCCAAAGTACGACTAACATGTTAATGAAGACAAAACACGTACAATATAACAAGTTAACAAATTTGAGATAAATAATAATATTGTGTCTCACACTGTAAATAAAAGTATTTTTTTTTATGACTTTAATAATAAAATAATCATACCTAAGCAAAAATAAGGGTCATATTTTTAGTACATCCGGTTGTTGTTACATTCAAAGCAAATTGAAACAAGGCAGAAATTCATTTAATTTACGCGCTGCTTCGGACTCGGGACCGGATAGTTCATAATTATTGTTGTGACTTAATCAAAGACGACGTCTGAAGAATAGTAAAACTTAATGAATTCATTGTCTAACTTTTTTTCGTTAATCCATATCATAATTAATTCAAATACTGCACATAATTTCATTTTAATACCTTTCCAAACGCCATTTTAAACGCAAAAACTTTTTTAGGTTTGATGAGTTTGATGATTGAAAATTTCATAAAGGCGATATTGGCTTACTATCGAGGTGTGATCAATTCTGCACGAAGTGTTTTACTATAATAATCAAAATTGCTAATAAACATTTTAATGAAATATTAGAAAATTGTTGTTGTAACTTTCTCTCTTTGTCATCGTCAGAAATTGAATCAAAAAGGAAAGTCCTTATGGCAACTATCGTCAAAGCTTTGGATAAGAACAATCTTGATTGAATTTTCTATAAAGTATAAAACGATAGCTTTTGATAAGTAAAGGTTTTATTTCTATGTTTCATAAGAAAAATCGTTTGGGGTAAAATTATATTGCTGTCAATAAGTTATATATAATAATATATATATTTTTTTAATGAGCAAGAAAATATAACCAAAACAGTTTAAAAAAATTTCCAAAACTTTTGACGGGAAAAATCAAGATACAAACGCTTCTCGGCAAATCGTCTTAAAAAATGATAGTATACGTCAGGGGCGGACTGTGACTCATTTTGTTTTTTCTTTTTTTTTCTGTGAGATAAGGCTGAAGCATTTGATTATTTGATTCTATTCGTATCAGCATAATATGTTTTATAACTTGGAAATTACCAACGACAACATGGCGTAACTATTAGAAATATTGTGCAATGATAATGACGGAATATAATTTAGCGTTAAAAGATTATGCGAAAAATTGTCATGACTCTGAAGATAAATAAGATGATAAATTTGGTCAATATGTACTCAGTATTTTACGATGTCTTTAGTTCTGTTTCATTATTTTAAGCATACTTGAAGTCATTGCTTTCAAACATAACATATAATTATGTGTCAGTCAGAAACTTCTTTTTAATAGCGTTGATATTTAAAATACGGTGTGGTTAAAGGAACCTACATGGTGGAAGCTGCTTAATGAATTCATAACTGCTATTGTCTCTAAATCAAACCCAGAAGCCGCATCATAGAAATTAATATGTATGGTAATGTAAAGATCGAATACTTACGCAAATATTGCTTTAAAGTGAGAATTCATTGTAACATATATTTATACTACCCTCGGTACTTTACTTGATCTTCAGTCACAAGATACTCGGCTGACAATTTAATGTAATGTGGATTGTGTCATTGTTAGTGTTATACTTTGTGAAATATACAAATAATTAATGATAAAATTAATAATAAACTTATTTATTTTTATTTAAATATTTTATTATTGAAGCAACGTAAATATTTAAAATTAAAACAACGTCTATGAGTAATTAATAAAATATAAGTATGGTATAAAAAGATATCAATGTACAAAATCATTTAGTACTTTTAATAAATGAAAAAAAAAAGTTTGTAAATAGTTATTTAGTAATAAATGCATGTGAATGTTGTAATGAATCTTAATTATATCCTGACAGTACACTATCATTGTACAGTCTGGTTCTTATTTATTCTTCATTATTTAGTCAATTTGCTCCTGTCCTTGTTACTCTCTAGACAAAATTGTGATAAATCCCTCCCTTAAAATGTTCCCTTTTGTTTCATTCTGTCTCGACTGTTTTTGTCCACATTTATATTCATGATTCCATTAGTCATGTGACGTTCTCACTTAATACCCAACCGTGATAATCTACTACTACATATCTTTCTGTCACGTGTTCGATTTTAAAATATTTAAAAAATCAATCATGTTACCAAATTCCTAAAATCAACAAAATATATAAAACTCATCTAACCTATCAAATTAAATTTCGTGTTATAAATTAATTTTAATTAATAAATTTTTTATTCCGACAACATTTTAATAAATATTGAACATTTATTTATATAGAAAGTCTGTTTGAATATCTTAAATAAACTTAATTTATGAAACTTACATTTCCACATACCTACCTGGTAATTTCTATAGACTCCAACAATGACTACGTGGCTTTGACCACGATGAGTTTGAATCGATTCAGAATTAGGTATATATTCAATACTTGTGTTTAATATACGAATAGAGAACAAACATCTTGGTGAAGTATTAATCTGCATATGAATGATTAACCAATTTGCTTTGTGCAAAATATACTTGCGACTTTTAATGTTAATCTTAATTACAAAAGCTTCATAAAAAAACTCAACATTGAATGAATGTATTGCATGTTATTTAAGATTGAAAATTATAGAAATCCAGTTTGTGACTATCCTTATCGCTACCTTTTACTTGTTTTTCAAAGATATTGCATAGGGATACAGTGCAATACCTTTGCCAACAGGTAATTTTAATAATATTTTCGAAAGCGTCAGCAGATTATTTGCACTAATGACAGTTTCTAAAAGTGCTATTTTATATTCTTTGCTGTTTTTAATTTTAATTAAGTCCATTAACTCCCAGTAAATTGTCAATATCAATTGTCAATGTAATTTATGCGTCAACCACTTGCATCTTTATATTCATACTGAAGTGAATTCAATTGCATCAGCAATTTCCTCTTTAAATGCCACGCTAGCTTGAATTGTACTTTGGTCAGCAAATTTGATTCAAAGTTACCGTCTCGTAAGCGACAGGCCATCATTACAGGTGGTTCCGCCAGTTAACCGAAAATAACCCAAACTCTACGACGAAAGTGATTTGATAACAATATTTCATTTTTTTCTTCTCAATTCAACAATTTGGAAGTTAATTTTGATAGCTCGTCAATTTACATGATCACATAAAAAAATATTTTGTATGAATATCATTATTCAATTAATATTATCTAGATAAAAGAATTAATTGTTCCTGTCTATAAACCTTTTGCATCTACACTAAACTAAAAATACAATCTTTCTCCTCGGTCAGTGAACTTAGCTTTTAGTACAATACATATTTAACATTATACACTAACCTTACCGAGTGAATCTTGTAAACAAAACATGTAAGATATTTGTTATATCTCGGCGAAGCAGACCTCTTCTACCCACTCAAGATTTACTCACAACTAGTGCGTAAAAAAGTAGCTTTATAAAATGTCGAATCAGAACTTATCAAAAACATATTCCTTCACTTATAAGAACCGTATTCAAGATTACTCTTCTACAGTTAAATGTTAATAATTACTAAGGTTGCTTTTTACGTAATTAAAAAAAAACAAAGATCTCAATATCGTAGTTTTATTAAGAAACTGGACATTTTAGTTTGTATTTTGGCGCCAATGTGTAAAGGCTTTTTGTTTTTTTTTTGCAATTTCTTACTTTTTTATAAGAACATTAAATTTATATTTTATTTTAATATAAAAGAGAACATTCATTCATTAATGTCCATGTGGTACAGAGGGCGTCCACAGTGCTCCGCCATCGCGTTCGGTTCTGGGCTATTCGCTTCACTTGCTATTAAGTATTAATTTTTAATTACGTTTAAATTTTAAATATTTACACATACATACAACTATATTCTCATGCGATAATATATTTTTGTAAATTTTTAAAGTAGTTTTAAGCGAAATAATTAATTACGTTACAATCAGTGTATTGAAAACTGCAGCAAACACCGTAAATATTATAAAACGTGTGTGTTCTACACATGTACTCGTTACGGTACCCGAAGAGCTATTTGTCACTCACACAGATAATACACATTGTCTATATCGATAACTCTATTTCATAATTAAATAATTCAGAACCTGGTACAAGAAAACTGATAGTACTAGATATCCCGGAATAGGAGGTTGACTGAAAGTCTTGAATAGATTTTGACCTCGGTATAATATGTAGTACTTATCATTTTTTCTACAAAATCGCCATCTCTCAAACTCATTATATTCAAAAGATGACAATGAATAATTATGTATTCAATAAATGAACTCAGATGTCTGGAATGTTAATTCCAAATTACCTCCGCTTCCAGTAAACTTTAAACACTAAAGCTCCGACACTCGCCTCAACCTATGACATGTACAAGACAAAAGATGTTTTATTTTTCAAGTTTATATAAATATTATAATAATATACTTTATTGCACACCTCATAAAAAGTTTAAAAAAAGCACAACAATCATTATATATACAGTAAGTAATTATAATATTATAATTACTTACTGTATATATAATTATTTTGATAATCATAATATTTACATACTTTGTAATGAATATTCAGAGGATAATCCTCTGAATATTCATTACGGGCTTGTTAATGTTACTGGATTTTCAATTACAAAAAAGAAGAAAATAACATTTTATAAATTTGACAATACGAGGTCATTGACTCTCATTACAATATACTAATTTTGATGAGTTTGTTTATGTGTATTTTTGAGTTCACTTGAATCGTTTTGATTTACAATTAGACCTTATTTATTTTTTTATTATCAAGGTAGGACAGGTCGGACAACTGAGACTTGTCAGTAAGTTATAACACTTGAAATAGACGGTTAGAGACAAATACAGGAATGTTTATGCACATAGATATATAATTTACAGAAATGATGATTTACACATGTTTGGAACACAAATACAGTAGTCTAATAATTATTTTCTTAACACCTAGATGTGTTAGAGTTAGTTTAGCTATTTATCATTATTGGAAAAACACAAGATTAATTATTCTGCTTTTTTATAACAATATTAAAAACTTATTTCATTTAATTTCCTCAGTAACCCTATAAAACTGTAAAACAATTTGCAGACGTTGAGACAAATCTAATAAGGAGCTGAATTTCTTGATTATACCACGGTGCATTAAGATTAGATACGACACTAAGATATATTTAATATTTATTTAAAGCTTAGTTTTGTTTTTGTTGTAATGTTTACATTTAAATATAAAATTAAAATAATTTCGATAATAATTACAATTATAAACCATTTTACAACATGGTGTACCATTACTATAGATAATAACGATATGTTTATTTAAGAATATTTCACATAATATTTATTTGAAACTTTAATAATATACATTCTACGAATTAATAAAGTACCGCAACCATTATTGTATTAAATGTACTTCTTGTACCCAGTAGTACGTATACCTTATCTCTGTACAGTCAGTGCTGTAACTGTGATGGAGATATTTGTATGACACTATTCAATATAATTTTAGGCAAAGTGACCTGGTTTATATTGATTGCTTTTAGAACTCAAATAAAAATATTTAAATCAAGACATGAAGTCAAGGCAAAAAGCTATCTTTAGAAAAAATATTGGTGTACTTTAGTTACAAAATAGTTGTCTATGTTTGCTATTTTCAACAAGTCTAGGAATATATTAATTAATTTAATTCATTTAACAATTATTTTATTTTTAAATTTGCTTTAAATAACTAACCTGTATTGTCTCGTTGTTTCCATCATCTGGTTGTCATCTCATCAACTGAACGGTGCTCAGACCTTACATTGTTTGAAAACATGTAATTGGATAATTTGAGAACTGAAATTACTAAAATAATAATGAAAAATACAAACCTTTGGTAAATACTTTTTAATATTGAATGTAAAACATTTTCAATGTAATTTTGTTAAAATAAACAAATATGACGAATTGATTGTTCACATTTTTTAAAATTTTATTGTTTTAGCATAGTTATCTATTAAAATTATATTTGAAGGAATGACCCCTATATATACTAATTATAGAAAGTAATGTTTACTTCTAATTATTTTGCCTCCAACTTCCATTATTATATATTAGTGACTGGCTCGAGTATTTAATCAGAGATCGGTGATTCGGTTCCCTCGTGGGGAAATTATTTATATTTGTTTGTGTATTTCTCCGCATCTCAAGGATTATTTTCCAGTGCGGAAAGTATTCGAGTATAATACAAAACTCTTTTAACTTCCGCCCACTTTGAACTGTTTAGAAATGAAAGACATCTTGACTTCTTGTATGTCGACTTTACCTAAAATCTAAATAAAATAATTGTGCGATATATAATTTTATTTTAATATAGTTTTAATTTTAAATTATTTTCTTTAAATATTTAAAATATCTTTCTATATTTTAAATCTTATTTTTTTTGTCACTACCAATTAAATTAGTGAATGAATTATTAAAAATAAGATATGTGAACTAAACACAATAAATATTTAATTTATATAAATATTTGTGTTGTATATTATATTGAGCTACTGAATTCGTCGTCCGTTAGTTGTATTCTTAAAGCAGATAAATATCTAAGACCAAACAGCTGACAGACCAAACGTAATATATGTGGAAACGTTCTTGGAGGGATTTCATTTGAAATAACTTACTTCTCATACAATCGGTATGTTTATACTCCTCAGTAAATTCAAAGGTTTTTGTTTCATTGTTTGTACTTTTAAGTATCACCTAAAACAATTTAATGACATACATTGTTAAGATATAAGTGTATCAGCTGTAGAACTTTTTAAAATAGAAACTTGTCCAAAATATAATAATACACAACTGATTTCTTGTTACTTAAAGTAAATTGCAAATTGTATGCAAAAGCAATAAATTCAGTAAAATTCAATTGCAGATAAATTGAATATTTTAATAAACTTTAAGTAAATATGAAAAGAAACTTTTTTCAGCAGTTTGCGCTGAAAATATAATGGAAAGAAAATACTCTTATATTTAAAAGTTTTGGTGTTGTTATATAAAGTATTATGTTATTAGGAATTCTTATAATCTAATAATCTCATACACATAATACTTAGAACCAACTAATTGTCAACTGACTTAAAGTGAATTTAATAGTAATATTTATTTGTAGTATTGAGTATAGTAAGTATAGTTTTGAGTTTGATTGTAGTTTGTCTTACAGTTAACAATAGAATGTTGTAACATGTGTTAATTATTAAGAATAATCGAACTCCAAACTTATAATTTTATAAAATAACAACAGAAATTGAAAAACTTTATTATTGTGAATATTTATTATTATAAATAGACATGATGTCAATATCAATAGCTGCCAGACTCGTATATTAAACATCATTCATCATCTTCCAAGCTTTAAGATTAATAATCCTTAATATAATAGTAAATAAAAAAGTATATAAAAGTCGGTTATGTATAAATGAAAACATTATAAAGTAACCACTACGAAGTATTACATTTCATTATAAGTTTCAATATCAAATGAGAAATAATTTAAATAAAATTGTTATGAAATTAAACACAATATGTAAATATTGAAAGTACGCTCAAGGTGTTTACTACAAATAATATAAAATAACAGACGGTGTCTGTGCGTTGACATTAAAATATCTGAAATCTTAATACAATAAAAAATATATACATTAAAATAAAATCTTTTGTTTTGTTGTTTTTGTTTGAGCATTTTTACAAATTATAAGAAAAATAATGAAACTAAATAATAAGTAAGCAATAGGAAAATGTTGAAAAATACTTTTGACATAACATAACTCATAATTTATTGTGTAGTTATTTGTTAATTAACTGCGAATAAATGTTTATTTCATTTTAATGAATATTTGTTTAAAAATAAAAAATAACATAATTAAAAGTGAATAAATAATTATTCTGTTTTCCCAAAGACTGTATTTTTTAATTTAAATTAGTTGTTATAATTCATCAAAACGGACTAGAAATATTATTTAGATGTTACTAGCCCTCCGTTATTGACATAAAAGATGTTAAGAAGTTTAGTGTTGATACATGACATTATGTCGAGGTCTGAGGAACGAACAGACAAAATCACTGGCAATATCTTGTTAATAAAAAGGAATTTGAATTATATAAATAGTATGTATCAGCTAATTTACATAGGTATTAGATTATATTAATATAATATTCTGGAGTGTTGATAATAACATAACTCTTGTATGTCAGAATATTGCGCAGCAATATAATCTCATATGCGGCAGAAATTGAATAAATCTGCTTTTAGTAAAGAATATCTCAAGAAACGGAACCATAAATCTTTGGCGCAATATTAATGATGTTCGTAGGTTGTTATATATTTTATAGTTATTGTAATATTTACCTATGTAAAGCGGTGGGAATACAATACAGTACAGCGCATTCTATTTATTTCCAGATGTTGTCCACAGATATTATTATCCTAATAATGGGCAGGGTCAATTACCCGATATGGCGATTTAATTAAGTATATCTTGTATATAGTTTATTTAGTTGAATATTAAATGTGTTTTTCTACCTGAAAGACATTTGCATTGTTTTATTTCTGCTACACCATATTATTTTTATTGATACGTCATTCGTGTCAAACGTTTACAAGCCACAGCGTAGCTTTATAATTACTGGCACAACACCAACTTTGATGATATCTATTGTTTCAACATTTTTTTTTATGTAAGAGGAGGGCAAACGAGCTAGCTTGTCACAGATGATACGTGATCACCGCCGCCCACTCTTGCAATAACCGAAGATTCACAAGAGCGCTGCCGGCTTTCGAGGTAGGAGTAAACGCCTTTTTTAAAGGTACCCATGTCGTACTAATCTGGAAATACCGTAGGAGGTAGTTCCTTCTACATTCAAGTAGTACATGGAAGAAAGGTCCTTAAGAACCGCACACCGGAAGTTCGCCACGCATCCAAGTGGTATGGAAGTCAATGTCAAGTCAATGCCAAAGTATCCAGCCGTTTGCAGAGCACTGGGTTTCCGACAATCCGAACAGCTCTCCGTTGTACGCGGTCAAATGGTAAAAGCTCATATTGGGGTGATCTAGACCAGAGATGCGAACAGTATTCCATGTGTGCTGGACCTGCGCCTTGTAGAACGCAAGTCTTTGGCTATGTTTGAACTACTGCCTCACTCTATTGATCAATCCCAATTTCATCGAGGCCAACTATGCTTTGCTCTCCAGATGACCACGAAACTGACGATCGCTCGAAATGTCAAGAACCAGTATTCTGATACTTGGCGAGGCAATGAGAGCAGTACTCTCGAAGAGCGGTTTTACGACATATGGGGTTTTCTTAGTGGTAAACGCGCAAACTTGTGTCTTTAAGGGATTGAACTGAACGTGGTTTAGTTCACCCAGCTCAGAGACCATCCATAGGTAAGCCTCTATAGAAGATACAAGTTTCTTTCGCACTCATCTCTGCATAACAATGTATGTTGGAAATATCCAACATATAATTGATATGCAGGAGGAACAGAGTTGGGGATAGCACGCAGCCTTGGGGTACACCAGCGTTCACGGGCTTGTGCCATACAGGGTCGAAGGCTTTCGCCATATCCAGACTAACTGCCAGACCCTCTCCCTTGCTTTCAATAACCTTTGCCCAACGGTGCGTAAGATATAACATAAGATCACCACCTGATCGACCATATTAACCTGAAAGAGAATGCTCAACTTTGTTTGAACATAATTTGCGTATTATGAAATGAGAAGCCTTAATAATAAATAAAGACACCAATACCTAACGCACATCTAATGTTACTTAATTGTAAACAAAAACCTTGCGTTCACATTGTTAAGATACCACAATACTTTATTATAATTTAAAGTGGTCTCACAAAGGACTGAATCTTTATTCATCATTTGTGTATTGTATCTCATTACCTTTTATATTCTGTATTTTTTTAGTTAGTATTTATTGCAGATATATATAAGATATATATTTAAGTGACACTCATAGATTAATATTTGAAAATGTTGCATGAGAGTTTCATTTAGGTATAACAGCTGTCGACAATGTTTTAAATACTATAGAATAACACTTCTATGATATGTTCGAAGAAGGAAATATTAAATTTTATATTTATATCTTTAATTATTCATATTATAATTTACAATGCTAAGTTTACCAGCGACATTTTACTTGATAAAGGAACAAAAATATGATCTTGTTATAAAAGTTATTTCTCTATTTCTCGGAAACAGAAATATCTTGTGAATGACAGGTATTCTATAAATAGTTTCATAAATACAAAATAATATCTTACTTGTACAACATCAGTTAGTATGTGTTAGTCTGTAAGTCAAATGGTTCCACAACTCCACCAAGTGACACAGGAGCAGTCGAGCGTATCATACTATTGTACTGAACTTTCATGATATTATATTTTGTATGTGC
Organism: Melinaea marsaeus rileyi; assembly: GCA_918358865.1. Taxonomy (NCBI): domain Eukaryota; kingdom Metazoa; phylum Arthropoda; class Insecta; order Lepidoptera; family Nymphalidae; genus Melinaea; species Melinaea marsaeus. Next base: position 14,365,738 of record OU911086.1, on the reverse strand, counting down.
GTAATTTAATAATAACATTGCTTATACAACTATTTAATTATAGTAAAACTACCTAATATATATGTGTTAAAGTGTATTTTTATTTTATTTATTAGATTTAAGAATTTACAATTAGATAGAACAATTGTCATAACTAAACATATTTTGTTAGTGTAATATACTTTAATAATTAGATTATCTTAATTCTTTGGCCATTTTTTGAGAGTTTTAAGTATTTGACCAAGCGTTTTTCTTTTATATCAAAACTGGGGATGCCATTTATTTTAACAAAAACCTTTTTGAGGTTACTCCAACCACGTGTTTTACTCTTTAAATGCGGCTCTCTCCGGAATATAGTAGTAATTATAAATTTTCCAGATGGTATTTATATTATTTTATTCATATAATTTATTAAAGCAGTTGAAATATAGAAAATAACACAAATGTATTATTATATGTTAAATATGTGTTTGAAATTTGAATCTATGTACGTTGATAAAACTTTAAGGGCCAACAATACTTGTGACTTATTTAGATAAAACCCAACACAAGCCTGTAATGAGCCAACTATAAGATTAAACTTATACCATAATATATTATAAAATAGCATTTCATATAATACTCATCTTCACTAATAACATATTTATGTTTTTCAACAAAACATAATAATTTTGATAAAATAAAGTAACTTTACACATTATCGATGATGCAGAAACTCGAGAGACGTTTTAATACAAAATGTAAAAGGAAGGTTTTTAATTAAGTATTTCATACAAAAAGGTAAATTTTATAACCAAAAGCCTTTTTAAATGTTTTTAAAGTAATAATACGGAAGATAATAAAAGTCATTTACATCTGTTGGTTACTCTTTTAAAGTATGAAAGCGTTAAAACTAATAGTAATTATATTTTATATTTTGTTGATTTGTGTGTCCCATTTTATATCAAAATAATAAATTTTGTTAACAGGATTAAATTTAGTTAATATTAATTTTGATATATTTTGTTAAAATACCAAGGACCTATAAATAAAATCTCTGTAATCATGAACAATTTGTGATGTTAAAATTCTACTAAGTATTAACATATTATTAAAAGTTCCTTGTAAAATGAAACACGTATTAACACTATGACATTTCACGTGAGACCAACTTTTCACGATTTAATGCTTCAGTATGTAAATATATGTAAATTATCACCAACGGTAAAGTTTTTAAAATATAAGTTTTATTCAAAACATCTCCACGCAGCTGGTTCCACAAGATTTTTCCTATATCAACTTAAACATACAGTTTATATAAATAAATATATTTTTTAAAACAAACTTAAATAAAACTGTCACCTAAAAGTAGAATTACCAGGATCCGCCAACCGTGCGCGGCGGGTGTTGAGCTGAGCCCCTCTCCTTTATTTTATTCTTAATAACTTTTGAATGGCTAAACATTTTTTCAATCTGTTTTCGCTATAACATCCGCGTTCGGCTCAAACATACATGAGAAAAATTTTAACTAATTATCTAGTCGCATTCTGGAGACGACTAAACACAAAAAAAGGTCTCCCAAACGGTTAAGAGCTTCGCTTACGCTCAGCTCAAAAATTAAAATATCACATTAATTTAAAATTGGAATTAAAATTGCAAAGGATAAGTGAATTTTTAGGTTTCTGCAGATTAAGTTTGCTTAAAATGATTGTTGGTAAAGGTGAAAGAAATTGAAATTGCTTTTTCATTTCTTTCTTTGTGCTTAAAATAATTTGCAAGTAATATTTGAATCTTCTGTGGTTGATACGACGTGTTCGAGACAATAAAATGCCATCTTTAATCGAATTATCTGGCAAATTAGTCAACTAAACTTAGCTGTGGTAATTTTATATCTTTGTCTGCAACATTACCGCAGTCAAATGATAATGTAGTTACTAATGTAATGTAGTTAGTTTCGATATCGCATCTTAATTTTTTTAAGCCTACTTATGTTTTGGGAATTTCAAATAGAATAAAATTTTAAAAACATCAATGTGGGTGTTACCAGTAAGTTTAGTTTGTTTCTTTATATTCTATTCTGCACTTCCTTCCTGTAAGTATTAAAACTTTATTATTAATTACGTATTATAGATAACGTAATATAAATGAACTAATTGAATAAAAAAATCATTATGTCTTGCTATCTTTATCAATTAAAAACTCGGTCTATGTGTTATTCTGAAGGACGAAACTCATTCAAAACTTTATTTAATGACTAATTGAACCAGTCACTTAATTATACTGTAAATTTCATCTTAGGAGTTTAACACACAAAAAAATCTTAAACTTTGAAATTGTTTGTAAATATGATGTTGAAAACTTCATCAACCTGAGCAGGACTTGTACCTACGACCTCCGAGCCACCGTGACATCGCTCTGCCATTGTAATGTACTTATAGCTTAAAATGAGAAAATCTCTATTATAATAATATAATGAACATCATGTGTTTAATAGTAATTATCAATATTGATAATAACAAAAAATAACAATCAATACCAAATAAGTTTATTAATTAGTATAATTTTTATATTATTGGTTTAACTTTTGATTACTTATTGACCTTGATGGACTTCGTTTACTTCGATTTTATTTCAGTTTCTTTAAAATTATAACGCTACAAAAGATTTTAAAAATCGTAACTACATTGTACTTACTAAACAAACAACATTTTATTCATTATTTTCATTTCACAAAGTAGAAACACTGTCAATGACACATTTATCAAAGACACTGAAAATGACATCAATCGAGTATCTTCTAACTAAAGATCGAGTCCTCCAAGTACCGATGGTAGTGTCAATATTTGTTAATAATTGATAAATATGCATTCCGTGTGTACGAGTAAGCGTGCTTTTACGTAGTTATTCGACCTCTATATTACCATATTAATTAATGACATGATGCGTCCTCTGGGTTATGATTTAGAGACAATAGCCGCTATGAATACATTCACTGGCTTCCTCAGACTGAAGGTTAATTTTACTTCAGGGTGTTTAAAGTTACGAGGATTGTTTTGAATACAAAAAGTGTAAAATTGATTAACTTATTCATTGTATAAAGAATCACATGAATTATAATTTAATTTAATTTACATTCCTTCGTAAATATATTATCTTATTTTTCATCAGACTCATACAAATTTTCCGCGTGACAGAACCTCTTTTAACGGAAAATTATATCACGTCATTATCATACGACAAAATTTCAACTGTTCGCGCCATGCTGTCGTTTGTCATTTCCAACATATAAAACATGGTATATTATACTGTGGAGCAAAACGACTCGAAAACAAGGAGGTTTTAATGAAATTAGCGAACGCTTCAGTCTTACCTCTCAGATAAAAAGATTAACAGAATGGATCCTGCTCCGAGGTAATTTAGTTTAAAATGAAAAAGAGATTTGCTAAGAAGCGTTTTTACTTATTTTTCATTGTCAGCATCAAATTATGAATACTGTTTTGCTCATTTTTGGTTTAGAAAGACTAAAAAAACTAGTAATTATATGTATATAACAACGTAATGTAATGTTGCTTAGCTTATAAAATAAGAAAAAGAATAGTACTTAATGTACTATTCTTACATCAATACAAGACAATAAATATATACTTTTTTTTTAAGGCCTTGAAAAGTTTACAAGTAATGCTTATAATTTATTTTTAAAATAGTAATATGTGTTTTTATAGTTAAATTGTGTTTACATCAGTAAATAAACATAATTTAACTATAAAAATAACAACATAATTTAATTTAAAAAAATATATATATTTTTTTAATAATATTTATTATTTTTTTAAATATATCAAATTCAATTTTGTAATCAACTATATTTTTACGTCTTTGATTTTTTATTTATGTCATTTTTTTATTATCAGACAAAGACATTAAATCTAACCCATTATAATACATTTTAATCCAGTTTAAATATTAATTACATCTTGTCAGAAGAGGGAACTGAGGAGTTCTTATTAAAGATATTAAAGATAAATAACCTGAGAGTTAACCAACGGATTGCTTATACAGAAGACATGAATTTCTTATAACCCTAACTTTAAGAAATAGAGTTCTAATATTTTTAACCAGCTAGACTAACAAACTAGATAACTGCTTTGGTCACTTCACCATTTCCATTCCTCTCTTCTTCATGCCTCTTTGTTTTTTTTTTTATCATATATTTCAAAAATTGTATATTTTATACTTATACAGTAACTCCACTGAAACTAAACATCTTCTGATATCACATTTGTATTAACGTGTACTATTACTATTACCAATTTAGTAATATTGTACTGAAGTGTTTTCAGGGTATTTAAAAAAAAAATAGTAACTAAAACAATTTAAAATGACTTAAATTGAATTAAAAGCATTATAAATTTAAATGTCATTCCAAAATCCATTCTGCATTCAAAAAGCTTGGATTGTTTTAAAACAATTCACAATTATTTTAAAACTAATGTCGTCTAATACATAATACACCAACCGCAATAATCACACAACACATCAGAGCTCTGACAGTTATAGTCACTGAATGACCGCAGCATCACTTTAGTGTTGTACAATGATTAAATAATCAATCCAGATGATGATTATATCTATAACTAAAAGAATTAAAACATATATGTTATTATTTTGTTTAATTTCTTTCTTCGTTTTAGTGTTAATGAATGTGGAATGTTGTTAAGGAATGTGGTTTTAATTTAAGTTAATAATGCGTATTATTTTACTCATAAAATTGTATTACTTGTATTAATAAAAGAAATCCTCACAAATCAAGTGCTTATAATCACTATCCCTTATAGTGAAAGAGTAACTTTAACTTTATGAAATATTTATTGAAATAAAGACGATTTTTTTTTCTCTTAAGTTAAAACCAGTTTAGTGGTCGTTGACACTAGTTTTGCCCAAATTCAGTCTTGGTCTTGCAGTCTTGGTCTTGTTCTTGCGTTTTTGCAAGACCAAGACCAAGAACAAGACCGCGTATTTTTAGCAAGACCGAGACCAAGACTGACCGTGCAAGATTTGAGCAAGAACAAGACATAGCCTGAAAGACTCTTGCGTCTTGCAGCTAGGACTTAGCGCTATTTCACTGAGTAGTTAGGTGTAACAGTTCGGTGTATAGGTAGGTACGCTTAGGAATTCTATGAGACGCAAAAAACTGTATCAAAGAATATGAAAAACTGGACCTATCTATTAAAATCAAACTGAGTGCATGCATAGTTATGTTTTAACCATCGGCACTTTGATAATGCGGCATCAAAGGTTTTGTACTTACTTCTCAAAGAAATTTGCCGCTTTTCGGAAGTACATGGTTATGATACACGCGCCGGCGGCTTCTTTTGAAATCTAAAACAATCGTTGCCGCCACGCCGAAATCATAACATTTGACACTATTTGATTGCCGCCATAGGGCGTAGGCGTAGGTATACTCATGCAAAATAATTTCGAATTTTAAGAGTACCTACAGGTGTTCCAAAGAATAAATAAGTTTCAGAGTGCTTAGAATGAAAATGAATACATTATACTGATCACGCAAGTAGTATTATGATTGGGATAAAATGGTAAGGATAGGTAGTAGATGTCATATTAATTCATTCTAGTAAGTATATATTATAATATTGATTACTTATATGGTTTTAAACTAATTACTTAGGTACTATTATTGTACATTTAGTCATTATATTTCTTAAGTTTTTACAAGAAAAAATAGCAAAAGCGTGTTCAAATATCACCCCGCACCCGTTTAATAAATATTGTAGCCACTTTTAAATATACTTGAAACGTGTAAAAAAATTCTACAAAACTAATAAAATAATATAAAAAGCGTAGGTACCTACCTACTAATAAAATAAAAAGCCTGCGATAAGAGTTTTGTATTACTTACCAGCCCGAATATCTCTGAGAGAGATGATGAGAGTAAATATTTACTAGCTGTGCCCGCGACTTCGTCCACGAGGAATAGTAACGAGTCGGCACGTGGCGAGGCGGCGCGGTAGAAAGCAAGGAAACGTACTAATAAATAAAGGAATTATTTTAATTCCAGTCATTTCCAATTGAGCTGTGCTTCGAGTCTAACTTAATAATTGTTTTTACTAATTCTCGTTGTTTTCTAAAAACGTATCACGTGTACAATTTAATATGAGTGACGAAGATTCAAATTATTCTAGTCCGAGTAACGAGAGTTTGAGTCACAGATCTAAAAGACCCAAAAGCAAATTTGAGGAGTTTTTCGAAATAATTCATGCATCCCAAACTGCCTTCTGTAAATTGTGCCAACATAAAAAGATTGAAATAAAAATGAAAAACAGAAACACTTCAGGCTTAAGGAAACATCTAATATCTTTCCACAAAAAGGAATCAGAAATATTTCTTCCTGTTAAACCAAAATTAAGTGGAGATATCACAAGCTTTTTAGTAACCGCTGGAAGAAGTGGACAGGTAAGAATATTTTTTTAACAGTTAAAAGAATTTTAACTCTGCGTAGCTATTCATGCGATACTTTCAAAAACGCCATTAACTTACGTAAGTATTTTTGAGTTAGTGGTGTTTTCATCTAGGGGTGCGACATATTAAGTATGTAATTATCGTCTTAAATATTTTTTATAAACACCCATATTTTCATTTAATCGGCCAGTACAACTAAGTACTTTATTTTGGTAAATTACAGTACAGTGCAACCTTAATATAACAAATATCAATTTAACGATTTTCTCGATTTAACAACAACAAACCTCCTCCTCTTATACGCTCAAACCTAGTATGTTTTAAATAATAACACAAGATTTATTGTTTTGTTTCAGTCGGAAAACAGCAGTGACAACATCACGACAGCTACAGTTGATTGGGTGGTGAAAAAATATCTTCCCTTCTCATTTTTCGATGACGAAGCTACACAAGTGTATTTTCGACGTATTTGCCCTAATATGGTGTTTCCTAAAAGGTCTACACTTAGAAGGAAAGTCAAAGAGCGATTTGAAGAGCTCCAATTGAATCTCAAGGAACGACTTCAACAATTATCATCTAAAATGTCTTTTACCATTGATGGGTGGACGTCAATTGCTGGTAGGAGTTACTACGGGGTTACTATTCATTATATAGACAACGAATGGAAGTATCAATCTTTAGTTCTTGATTTTATACCATCACGCGGTCGACATACTGGGGAAGATATTGCAACGATTTTCCATGAATGTTTATTGGAATATGGCATAATTGATAAAATACAAGGTATCACGGTCGACAACGCAACTGCAAATACCAAATTTATGTATGAACTGGGCAAACAGCTGCCGCCACACTTTGATTCAGACAATCAACATTTCCGGTGCTTTGCTCACATTTTAAACCTTGGTGTACAAGATTTATTAAAGACCTTAGCATTACACTGTGAGTCTGACACTAACGCGCAAGATCAGCAGTACGAAGACTATGCAGACGAAACTGAGGATGAGGAAGATGAAGAATCTGCACCAAATATTGCTGACTCGCGTACATCTGTAACAAAGTTACGCAGTATTTCCAGTAAAATAAAAAGAAGTGAGATATTGAAGAAGAAGTTTCAGTCTGCTTGTGAAGCAGCTGGCGTGCCATCAAATCTAAATGCCATTCTTGACTGTCCAACGAGATGGAATTCCACACATGATATGATTGGATTTGGTTTAAAAGTGAGAGCGGGCATTGACATATTGTGCAGTTCTGTCACCGAATTAAATGATTTTCAAATCACAGCTAATGAATGGCAGGTACTCGAAAAATTACATAAATTTCTAATAAACTTTAAACTTTTAAGTACAAAACTTGGTGAAGACAAATATGTTACATTACCGCTAGTCATTGTATCATTAAATCTCTTGCTAGATAAAATTGAATCTATGGTAAAACAGTTAGATGAGAAACCTAATCGATCTGAAGTGGATGAAAGGCTCATTCTAGCTTTAAAAGCAGCTCGAGACAAAATGCTTAAACATTACAAAAAGAGCAACTGGATTTATTGTACTTCTTTAATTTTAGACCCAAGGCATAAGGCTCAGACTTTTGACCTGACAATGTGGGGGAAGCAACTTAAAACAGAAAGTCTGCGCAAGTTCAATGAACTTTATGAAGAATATAAAAGTCTACACTCACTGAACAAATCTCTGGAATTACCAGAAAAAGAAAATAAAGTATGTGATGAAGATGAAGACGTAATAGACTTTGATAAACTCTATGAATGTCCCTCGACGTCATCTGGATCTTGTCTTCAAGGCTTAGTGATAGACGAGTTGGAGGAGTACCTGAGAAAACCAAGAACTGCCAGCTCGGAAGACATTTTAGATTGGTGGAGGACGCATGAGACAGAGTATCCGATTTTATCGAAAATGGCCCGTGATTTTCTCTCAATACCTGCAACTTCAGTACCTGCTGAGAGGTTATTTTGTAAAGCATCATTAGTAATTAGAAAACATAGAAATAGGTTAAATGATGAGTCAGCCAGATGGTTACTTTGTATTAATTATTGGTCAAAAAAATTGATATAAAGTATCATAACCTAATGATAAAGCTGTTGATTAGTGTTGTATTTTATTTTTTGTTCAAATAAATGATAAATCGTAAAACTCTTTTATTAAATTTCTTATAAGTTGAGGGTTCAATCTCTTTCTAGATAGATAAGTATTGTTCTTTAAAATACAGTCAAGTTATTGTAATTAATTTGTTTTTTTACATGTTTTAGCAAATGTAAGCTTATAAATCATAAATGTTTATTAAGAAACAGTTACTTCCATGGAAAACGACATATAGGTCAGTTGATTTTTCGAATTTCTTATCAAATCTTCAGTTATTTATTAATCTGCTTGATCTTTACTATGGCTATGTTAATTCAAGCTCACAATGTTCCAATTCTAATACGTTTTTTAAGATTTAAAGTAAACTTTAATAATTAGTAATAGACTAATAGGTAATTGCAAGACTTGCAAGACTCTTGCTGCAAGACCAAGACCAAGACTGGGAGCGCAAGACCAAGACCAAGACCAAGACCAGGTGTATTGGCGCAAGACCAAGACCAAGACTGGCTAAGTCTCGTCTTGTTCTTGCATTTGGGCAACACTAGTTGACACCCTTAAGGCCACTGTGGGAGAAACAGACTCTTCATTCATTGAGCATTAATATATTTAAAGTTACTATAACTTTCAATCTAATATGTTGCTGAGAAATATATCCTGCTATTTATTTATCTACTGTCTAAAAACAAAAAACGATATTTATCTAAATCGTCTATAAAATATTCTGATCAGTAAATTATTTCTGATTATAGTTAAATAACATACACAGTACAAATAGTACATAAGCTATTTATAAGAGGAAAGTTTGTTTGTAAAGAACTATTCTCTGCAATCCGGAGCTTATGGCTTGCTTGCTTTATAATTTGCTCACCAAGAACACTTAAAATCACAAAATTTAAATATATTCGTTATAATGTATTTTCTCGAGATATAACAATGAGTCACACGAGGCATAAGGAACATATAAATATATATATATATATATATATATATATATATATATATATATATATATATATATATATATATATATATATGTTAATAAACCATCTCATGGTGTTCTGATCTATTGACTCGTCTCAGTTGTGAAGTAACACTGGACTACATACACACAAAACATACCATATTATTTATTCAAAAGAAAACAGCTGCTGGTTGATATGAGTTGTAAATTTTTGTAAAATAAATCATTAAAAATATGAACATAAAATAGTTTTTTTAATTTTTATTCTATATATATTATTTATATGTAAAATATAAATGTATTATTATATGTGTAGAAATGAATATATAAAATATATAGTATTATACAAATTTGAACGTAAAATAAACTCGTGTAACAGCCTTCCGTTAATCTCTTCGTAATAGACTCTTATAGTTAGTTTTACCAACTTGATAGGTAAAGTTGATTATAATGAGAATAGAGCATTAAGCTTTAAAACGATGATTGTTCTAAAATTTGCGGACTACGGACGCTACAAAACCAATATGTGTTAATAACCTCTCTAACTGCAGCGCACGGTTCCGTCTGCTCTATACACCAGTAGTCACCAGTAGTCACTAGACGCACTAACAACACTAACTGCAGTCTGCAGATTAATACGTAAATATTTGTAATTTGAAGTTATCTTTATCAAGGTTATCCCACATTAGTTTGTTTTGTAATTATTGTATTTAGTAAATTTTAACCATAAATATACCTTAAATAAAATATCAATGTCTGATTGGGAATTATTAATTATGAATAATATATTATCATTATTAACTATTGGTAATATAATATGATCCTATATACCGCGTCTCATACACAATGTAACTCACCTAAACTCATACAAGTATAAAACTATATTTTATATAATTAGAAAACCATTTGAACTCCAAATATTATATATTATCAATACTAAAATTTACATGCAACGTTTTCTATTTATTTTAATTATATTTAATATATATTTTTAATAAAATCTGAAAAGAGTGCATCGTTATCATCCTCACTGCTATTCATAACTTGTGAGTGATAGTTAACAGCGTGGAGTACAACGCGATAGGATCACTCCACTCAATACGTAACTGAATTAAATGTTCACTGGAGTAATAACATATTATATATATGATAATCCAATATTCAACATTTGGTCACAAAACATAACCATAATAATAGGTATTTTGAATATTAATTAATTGATTGCATTTGACCACAGCTGGTGCCACCAGTTTGTTCAGGACAGTTCCGTCTCACAGAAGATTGTTTCACAAACAAGAGATGCATTATCCTCTTCTCTTCCTTTATACCTAGTCCTGTATTCCTTTTCAGCAAAGTACTTATCAGTAACTCTTTATCGGTATATAGTTATGATTAACGGCACCGCTGGCTATAAGGCGTATCATGTAACTGTAGTTAATTAACTAATTAAAGGTACGTCGGATCTGTACGTCAATAAATAGTTTCAGAGGTTTGCTACTTCTATAACTGGTTCAAGATACGCGATGACATATGAAGCGTATATTTATGTAATAATTTCATATGATACTATATATATACTACGTATTTAATATCAATCATAAACAAAATCGTTGAAAATAAGGTTTCAGATTATATTTTAACTGTTTCGTTTGACGGCATTTATTAACTCATAACTAATAAGGAAAATAATATTTATTATTTTCATTGTTTTAGTGGTTAGGAAAATTAATTTAAGAAATCTGTATTATTACTATTTGTTCGTAAATGTTTTTGTAGGGTCTAAATGGTGACTTTATGAATTTCTACTGTAAAATATTGTAGAATGTATAGAATATTACTTTATCATCTTCAAAACAGAGTCTCCTAAGTTAAACACTCCGCAGTTCAAGTTTCAAGTTAAAACTACTTTCATGTTTCGAGTGCACGCTGTATGAGACACTTTGTAACAATGTAGTACATGATGTATTCCAGGGCCCAGTTCTTAAGCTGTTCAGAATATCAGTAGAATTATGTTTCAAAAACCACAATGTGTACCATTGTGTATGTGTCTTATAAAAAATGATTGTTTTTGAAGTATTTTTATTACTACGTAAAGAAAGTATAGCGTTACAATTCATAATCTCACAACTCATCAGGTAACAAAGACAATCATTAATCTCAGAACAACTAGTTAGTAATTTCGTCAAAGAAAAAAATGTTGAGAAAATTAAATTTATGATATGTCTTCGGAATATGATTGCATTGAGTGCATGTGCCAAATATCTTAAATAAAAGCATTTAGAATCTCATATATACTTACTGAATAAACGAAATATCTTTTATACAGAATCCGAGATACAGAATTCCGGTTCAAACCGGAATCCAATATAAAAAAGGTCAGGATGCGTCTCGGATATTATTGCAATTGCCATGTCTTTAAGAAATAAAATACAATTTCTTCAAGAGATAAATATCAAGCAGCTAGAGGCTGTCATGTGTTAAAGATATAAGTTTTTATTCTTTTAAAAGAAACTAAATAGAAATCGACGATAAACACCAAGGTTCTTTCATCTCAGTCCAGGTTTAAGTAAAAGACAAGCTTTAAATATCATCACTTTAGGTATTTTAAGTTTCATGAACCATTTTATAATATTTCCTGAGGGAAAAGCTTGCATCTCATACTAAACAGGTAGCAAACTAAAAAGAACTTACAAGTCATGGAATTAATTTTGATGAGAATTGCCAAGAGTTAACAATATGATTAAAATTGTAACTAAAAAATCTTACCATCTGAGTTCAATATCTTAATAATTATTAATTCGCTTACACAAGTGATGTAATGAGTGACAAGACGATGACACGGAGTTTAAGTAGTGGGTGGGAGATGTGACTCCTTCATGACAACAATTAATTTTAACTTATCATAAATTGATATTAAATATTTAAAAATCTCAAAAAGTGTAATGAACCTTTTCATATATATTATTTAGTTTTCATATATGTTATATTTCTGTATTTATATTATTTTAAATCGATAAAGCATTTAAGGAAGATTTTAGAACATATATTTTAGCTGTTGATATAAACAAATTAATTAATATCCTGAAATAACCAGTTTAATAAACCTTTTAGTAATTTCAAGTACTATAGTGTACATCTTTATAAGTGACTTTTATAATTCCAATGCTTATATGTATTATTTGAATTGTTTTTGTTATGATTACTTACGTATAATAGTTACACAAGTATTAAACATACTCCGTCATGACATGTTGCAGAAGCGACTTTTTAATGCAATGTTGTAGAGGAATTCATTTAATGAACATGGTCTATGAAGTTGTTTTATAGTGACAAAAACTACCAAATAACAAAGATATAAAAAACTGCACTTCAATGTAATATTGATAACCACAACTATAAAATGTAATTAATATGATAAGATACAATTTTCAAATCTTGATAATTTAAAAAGGAACGTATTTGCAATGTAGAATAACACTTATAATTTGAACAATTGAACTCTTATGAATTGTGTTTTGTTTCCTTTTATTGATTTTTGTAATAGACGCAGTCTAGCCAACGACAGCTATTTATTACGCATGCTATCAGAATGTATCACTGCGAAGCGTGGCAGTACAGGGTACATGAAATACTCGTAAGTTATGATTTGATTCTACGCAATCTGAAGTCTTTAGTTTAATGAATCGCTTAATCAGATTTTGTAATTTTTAGTTTGGTGCTTATATAGTCGTATTTAGCGCCAAGTTAGCACTAATATATATGTCAAAGCTAGATATAAATTTATGATAAATGATCTCATGAAATTATCAAAATTTGTTTTATCTTAAAATGGCGATATAACCAATATTGCGGCGGTTCCACTCACCGTTTTTGAAGAGCGATCAGAATTGCATACTATGAATTTTTAATAAACAAAACATTTCGATTGAATATTTGCAAACACATTGTATGAGATTCTTCTTTGTCATATGAAACTACACAGTGTGTTAGGGTTTTAATAAACACCAATAAATGATTATCAATCATTATCTAACACATAACCTAACACTAAAACCATGTTTGTATGTTGTACATGTCGTAATTATTGAAGCGTAATTCATATGACATGTGTTTTAAGTACATGTTATAATATCTGTAAGACTCTTTGGTTGATTTGATATAATTAGTCTGTGTTGTTGTCACTCAATGCACTGCTAACTACTACAATGGAGTTAATACCACTTACACTCACACTCTCAGTATACTTCATACTCTCAGCAGCTCAGGTTCAACAACAAATAAATAAAATATGTACTTTTACTGTTGAATAATAAAGAGATCATCTGATTGTTAAGTTTAACTATGTTATGAATATTAATATATTCAGTAAAAGCACGGAGTCTATAGTCTTAAATATAAGACTTCTTTGCTCTTTTCCTAGTTTCTAACTTAACCACTGACATTTACTGTTATTTGTTGCACTTACCTAAAAGACTCCACAGAATCTCATGTATATATGTGACTTGTAGTTCAATGTACTATTATATTTTTGATTTAATGGTCAAGCGACAAACAGTTGTATGTATAACTAACAGTTTTTAGTCTTTCTGAACCAAAAATGAGCAAAACATTGTTCATAATTTTATTCTGATAATAAAGGACTAGGAACAAAAGCTTTCTAACAAATCTTTTTTACAAATTAAGTTAAAACGGAGCGGGACCCATTTTGTTTTCTTTTTATCAGAGAGGTAAGATTGGAGCGTTTAATAATTTCATTAAAACCAAAGTATAATATGTTTTATATGTTGGAAATGACAAACGACAGCATGAAGCGAGCAGTTGGTAATATTGTAGGATGATAATGATATAATATACTTTTGCGTTAAAAGAGACTCTCTGGCGCGGAAAATTGGCATGAGGCTGATGATAAATAAGATAATACTATTTACGGATTAATATACGTACACGTACAAACGCTATGATTAAATTAAGGTCATATAAAATCTTTACATTTAATCCCTTTCAAGTCTTCTCAATGTGGGTGTTTAATTTTGGTATTTAATATTCGCAAATAGGGTATTTAACATAATTCAAAATTTGTTACAAGTTTGTCGTTGTATCACTTATTTGATTTGCTTTCAATTAGGATCATTAACTGTATCAAATATTTATTATTTACAATATTTCGAAATGTCTCTCATAAAATTTGAGAGACATTTCCTAATTCAAATTAATTTTTATAATGATATATAATATATAAATTTTTAAGACAAATATAATTTGTAGTTATAATACTAATAATATAACAAATACAATCAGCCTTTGATATAAATCCTAAGGTTAGCGCTACAGCGTCAGATGGAGTTCGTCAATATGAGACGGTAACTAGATTATGGATAAATTGAATAATAAATTACCTTGATAAAATATTCATGCTAAGAACCATCGTAGTTGACTTACAATATTTTTTTATTTCAAAACAGAGGCGGTCTTAAGTTAAAATATACTTAGACATTCAAATTTAAAATATCTTTATTCAAGTAGGTATCTACGCGCACTTTTCAATCGTATTTAAATATTTTTCTATTAAAAAAGGTCAGTGTAAAAGGAAGATCGCAGATAACTTAAGGTTTTTTTTATATTTTCGTACACTGAACCCCATGAAGGATTTGTTAGCTTGTTGAAGACGAAATTTAGGCGTTAAGAGTTTGTTTTTATTTCTTGTATATGTATTGAGAGGCAACTATAAGAATACCAATCTCTTTAAGAACATCTCTCAGAGAATCTGTAGCTTTCAATAGCATATAAACTATAAAAAAATTGAAAGACTCTAAATTAATATTTCGATCACTAATTAACTTTTCGATACTGTACAAATGTGCTGCATGTATGCCATTGTAATTTATTGATCTACTTACTACTCTAAATATTAAAGTGTCAGGAGGTCAATACTTGGAGTAGTACGACGGTCACAACTTTACTTTAAAACTGTTCTGTTTTTATACGATATTTATCACAGCCATTCTAAAAACTAAAAAATTGAATAAATTTAAAGTATTAAAATGATTTTCTTAGAAATGGAAATTGTATGGAATGGAAAATGGAAAGTGATCATTTTAACTTCAAATTGGTTGCTGTTGAGATAATTGACTGTAACATTGTTTTGTTGTTTACAAATACATAATATTAATAATTAGAACCTCATTTATTACTTAGACTCTTAATATTTATTGTAGTTACGTTGAGTAAGTCAAATATTTTGTTTTAAATGCAAACAATGTATTCCTAAAAATATTACTTTTTTTTGTATTTTGCTTTTTTTTTCTAAAACAGTCAAATATTTAAAAAAATCTTTAAAGTAATAGTTAGGACAAATTTATTTCAAGTTAAGGAAGAAAACAATAATTAACGATTTGGTAAAATTATATGAAGTACTACTTATTACTTACATTTTCATCTGTAAGTTAACTTAAGTAAGAAATGTATTCCATGTTCGTATCAAGATGTCTGACTCCGTCTCGTCCATTACACGCTAAGAACTGAGAGGAGGAAATTTTAATAATATCTTTTTAAATCTATTTTTCTCATATAATTTTGTTAAAATATGACCCTTACGTAAGATTCAAGACATCTAGAGTAGTCTATATTTAAACACAGCTTATGTCAATGTTTATGTCAAACACAAATTACACACCGAGATATAATCATGTAATAACTAATATTCAAACATGAATTTATTTTCATTATAACATTATACTAGGGGCGCCAACAAACCCTCAATTTCGACTCGCTGCGCTCGTGAAATCTTGGGTGCCGTTTGCATATTGAGCGAAGCGAGCCCAGAGTATTGACTCATCGTTTCCCATTGATTTCAATGGGATATAAATTTTTTGACATGATATTAATTTTTTTTTTTTTTTGGGAATTTTTTTTAATTTTTTTTTATAAGAACCATCACCTAATGTGTGTCTTTTTGATTGCAAAGTTTCATAATTTTCCGTTCAGTAGTTTTCGAGCCAATTCGTGACAAAGAATGTAAAAAGTCTCCAGTAAAACGCTCCGCTCACTTCGTTCGCTTCGCTGAATAATGTAACCTAATTTATCACATATTTACGAAATATTAAATTTCCATAATACATGTTTTATTTCCACTATGTGATGATACAATAAGTAATATCATGACAATATATTATTTATATAACTCATTCAGCAATATAGTAACAACTTACCTATCAGATACCTACATACTAGGTGTAGGACGCGACTTCGTCTGCGTGGATGTGAGAGAAGGCCGACACGTGGTCGTTACTGATCTACCGTGTCGTTACTCGTCTGGATGAGGTTCGTAATTTCTATATAAATGTTCTAGACAAAAACACAAAGATACAACGAGAATGTCACCAACTTAAGCAAGTAGCCAACTAATAACACTGGATAAATTTTAGGAACTTCATATTTATGTAGTTATACGGTAATATTATAAGGGTTCTATCATTAATTGTGTTGAAAATCTCTTTGTGTCGTTTCTTAAGTGATAATCAAATGTAAATGTTGGCACAAGATTAGACAATTATTAAAACTGGAACTTGGAGAGTAATTTTGAAGAGATTATTAATTATATGAATAAAACAATGCCTTATACATAAAGTTTTGTATATATTGTTGTGTTTAGTTTTGATAAGAAATCATATATCTCATTATAACTGCAACTTAATAATTTTAATATGTATTAAATAAAAGTTATTTTTCCTAATAACATCTTAAGGTCTTAAAAGAGATAAGTGAAGGCAAATTTCAAAGGTTAATTTGCAATTTGCAAAACTAACTGTTAGTATTTACATAAAATCTTATCAAAATACGAAACTTATACGTAACTTTGAAATTTAATGTATCTAAAAATGATCTTTGTATGAATTAATCATCATGGATCGGTCCGTATCCCAATCACTCGTTGTGGTCGCAATACGTCAATATGTTACAGTCTCTCAGTGCAGACTCGTGTCTCTGTCATATCATTTTACAAAATGATATTTAATTAATTAAATATTAAAAAATTATATAATATAAACATGTCAAAAATTTATTGCAGCATAAATATAAAATAAATTAATAAAACAAATCAACAAAACTAAATTTATATAAAAATATATAATTTTTTCGCAGGTACTGAATAAAAACTTTTAATATTTAATTAATACTGTTATAATCCTGCCTCAAATCAATAATGTCAATTAAATTGATTGAAAGTGTGGACGTTCTTGTACATTTATTTTCCTGTACGAGAAGCAAGCGTCTTTTTTTAAAACATTTTCTGTCACACATAACAGACATAAACGATGTTTTCCTCTTATATTAAATTACAATAAGTTCCTTTAATAAACATTTTTGAATCGGAGATACATTGATACTTTATTTTATTATTATATACATACCTTTAAAATACAATCAAAACGACCCTACTCTAGTCTAATCAGAGAAAATGTTGTTTTAACAAAAATTACTATATTAATATTGTAAGTAAGAGTAAATATTATACAAATAGTCTTTATTAATTTATTTTAATTACACTGGAAGATAAGATGAGGTTATTTTCCAAGTTATATATATTAATTATTTTCATTAGTAAAATAGAAAGCATTGGTAACTCCAATTCATACCACATACTATAGTTTTTTGAACATAAGATGTTTCCACAGGTGACGCTGTCGTAGCATGAAGAGCTAACAGTTAAATGTTAACAAACACTAAAACTAAAAAACACATCATATAAGTCTAAAAAGTATTTGAGTTTTGGAAGCTTTCTAGTTCAGGTGATTGGTGATTTAATCACTATGCAATACTAAAATGGATGCTGTGGTCATTCAGTGACTATAATTACCAGTAGGTACTCTGATGTGTTGTGTGATTATTGCGGTCTGTGTATAGGCACTACTAGCGTTAAAATAATTGTGAATTGTTCTCAAATATTCCGAGCTTCCCGAATGCAGAATGAATTTTCGAATGGCATTTAAATTTATGATGCTTTTAATTCAATTTAACTTATTTCAAATTATTTCTGTAAATTAATTTATTTTTAGATATATCCTGAAAATGCTTCAGTACCATGTCACTGAATTGGTTATAATACACACGTTAATACCAATTTGATATCAGAAGGTGTTTAGTTTCAGTACAAAATTTTTGAAATATATACTATATTAAGAATACAGATTATTATATAAGTTTTTAAATTCTTAAAATGACAATGAGAAATAATATTTACGTTACGTATGGTCAGGTAATGCGGATGGATGTAAAGTAAATAACGAGAAGTCTTAAGTATGGATAGAGTCAGAAGAGAACAGAGCGACCGAAGGACTCATGAATGTGTGTTTGAAACATGATATATTGAGAAGTACGTCTGCACTGAGATATCGTATACTAGAAAACACAGTGCATCTTAATAATTGTGATAAGGGCAGGTGGTTAATAATGAGCATTCTATTAATATTTAGTCTGCCAAGGACTTACCATGGACATCTCAAAATCTGCATACTTATAGGACGTGTATTGACGATCTCTGAATTTGTTTGAAAAATAGAAAGAGAGGCATGATGGTGAGTATACGGGAGGAGGGAAAGTGGTGATGTGGCATATGCAGTTATCAATAATATTAGAACTCTGAATTTCTTAAAGATAGGGTTACAAAAGACAAGTATCTTCTGTATGAACACTGTGTTGGTTAACCCTCAGGTTATTATCTTTAATGAGAACTCAGTTACAACTTTCGAGAGATATAATGAATATTTAAACAGGGGTTATTAAAACGGGTTAGATTTAAAATCTTAGTAAAATATGATATTAAAAAATAAGTAAAAAGAAAAACGCAATTACATTAGAAATTTACAAAATTCTAGTCTAATTTTATTTTAGGAAAAATTTTATAATAATTGCTTAAAAAGTAAGAAAAATATTTGTCTAAGTTAATTATAACTCTCAAAGCAAGTTGAAATTATAATTACTTATCTAGACATAGAGATTACTTAAATTATATATATATGAATAATTTTAAAAATATTTTTTAAGTATAAAAAATATCTGTATTTTCATGTTAAAAAATTAAAAAAAAAACAATTTGTTTTCAATTTGTGTACTTATTTGTTTAGAACGGTCAGGTCATTGTCTTATGATGGTGACCTTGACGTTATCTGGTGACATCAACCACGCTGTAAGAAATATAACTTATATGAGGAGTCGTTACATAAGATACGTGTAAGCAAAGTGTTCAGACATCATTACGGAAGTCGATATCTGGGTATTAAGAGGTCATTCTTTTATTTTTCTCTTACTGTGCCTGGAACATTATATTTTATAATGGGTGAGAGATAACAATAGTTTTCTCAAGTTTTATTAATTAGTATTATTATTTTCATGATTATATTATTTAATAAAATGAATATATATTAAAATTATTCAATATTTAATTACGTGTTTTATACTTACAATAAAATTTAAAATGTATATTAATTGTCTAATAAAAAGTGTTTCAAGGTTATATTATATTTTGTCTTACATCACTCTACAGCCGACTCCAGTGATATATAATATTAACTCTTATTATATTTGTACGAGTGTATTATATTTGTAAAATATTATAATACCTTTAAAAATATCTGTTATTTAAAGATAAAAGATATTTATTGTAAGTATGCCAAGTCTTACTTTTAGTTATTCGTGATGTGTCTTCTTGCACAATATGTGTTACAGTTTAAAACTTTAAAGTAAGCTCCTACACTTCATTTATCATATAATAATTATAATACATATCACGTATAGACTGTGAGATGGAAGGCGTATTGTATTAAGGTCAAATTGAGTTTGTATTTTCTCAATTCCGTATCTTCTGCAGTAGAATCATTGTCGCAGTCGCTGGAGTGTTTAATATTATTTTTCATTAGTTTTTTAGTTAATTTGTTTCAAATTATTGTCTCCTCGTCTCAAATATATTAACACTACAATTTTCTTCACTCTCATCAATCAACTTTTTCATTCATTTCGATAAATAATTATTTTCTTAATTTGTTTTTCGTAATTTAATAGTTTATAGTTACAAAATAAAAAAATACTATATATTTTTTTATCTCTATTTTTTGTATGTTCTCTGTAAGATTTTTTCAAATGTTAATGTATGTTTATAATTAAATTAGTTTATAATAAATGTAACAAATTTAAGAAGAGTATATCTCTGTACGTAAGATCATTAACCCATGAAGACATGTCAGTGTAGATCTGCATGGCGGCCTCAGTGGGTCGGTCTCGGAGGAGCTCACCGACAATGTGTCAAAGTTACACTACATTGTCATCTTATACTATGTATTAAAAACCTTTTTTAACTACTTTCATCATTTCATATAATAATTCAACTTTCAAGACACAAACAAATATGTTATCATCCTGACAGGAACTCAGAATTTCATTACAATAAATACCATATAAATTATAATTTGTTTTTTTTGCTCCTATTTGATATAAGTAGATAGTAAGAAAATATAATTTTAATGTATAATACATATAGTATGTTAGGATTCCATAAATAGTAACATTTTTTTATACATATATTTATGCTCCATTAAAATAACGCGTCCATTCCAAAGTAAATTGTTGACGTTGCCGAGGGCTTTCACAATATACTCATATAATATATTTTTACGTTAATCCTTACACAAGAACAAGTTTAATGTAAGTGAAAGTAGGTGAACAACTTATAGTTACATCACTATGAATTATACCTATCTCTAAGCAAGATGGCGGCCCCTTAAAGCTGAGTCATCGACATGCACGTTTAATATAGTGTAATAAATATCTATTCAAATAACCTGCGTTTCCTTGCTGGCACCCCAATACTTATGATACTTCACGTGGTGACCGTGTGTGTGATACCACTTAGTTGAATCGTTTTCAATTAAAACTAACTACATAATAAATTCTATTTATTTATATGAAGATATCTGAAGAGTTTGAAGTTATGTTAAATATTCAGCCTTACCTGTTACCTGTAATAACACATATTATAATCCATTTCCCCGAGTTCAAGTAATCAGTAACTTCTCCTTAAGTTTATTATGACCATATTTACTTACACTGTGTGGGTGTGTGAATACATTAGTATACTTAGTGTGCGTGTGTGTGAATATCTTAATTTTATCATCTTTATACCACATCTACCTGTTCTTCCTGCATATAATTATCCACGTGCTCTTATATTAATTATTTGGGGTCGGAGCAATGTTTAGTATGTCACAAGATTTTCACCTTTTTACGAAAAACTGGTATTCACTTGTATTTATATCCTTCAGTCGGCCCTCACTGCATCCTCGGGAAGATATGTTGTGGTCTCGTTCTCAATTCACATGAAGAATAGTAAATTATATTTTACAGCGTCTATAAAATTTGCATTTATACAAATACTGGAAAAATTTTTGAATATTTTTTAAATTTTTTTACAATATTTATTAAAAGTATTATATTTAATAATAATATATCTGTGAGGATTGTCTTAATACTGTAATACAGTGCAGATTGTAGGTTTTGATACAGAAGATAAACTATCCATTCGATATCGAAAAACGTATCTGATATTATTTAAAAAAAAAAAACTTTTTTTGGGACAAAACCTTTTCTCCTTTTTAACTTTGCAGTGTGACCATTGTTTAATAAAAATCAATTTGTTTGTAAAAAAAAATTTGTAAAAAAAATAACAGAATCATTTTATTTATTATGTTACAGAAAAATATTTTGCGAATGACACGTTCAAAGCCTTCAATTTTATATTTCTGTTGGAATTATTTTGCACTAGCTATTTGCCGCTTTTCTGTCCGTGAGCTTATAGAAGGCAGTACCGACAACATAAGCTTTAGACAACTTTCGCTGAAAATGCTCACCATGACGGTACTTTCAATACGAAAACAAACATATCTACCACCATACCATTACCACCGTACCATTCTAAGGAATAATAATCTATAAAATTATTAGGATACTTGCAATTTTAATATCGTTTATCCAAACCTATTTAATCTCTTTATAATAAGAATGAAGATGTGTAACTAATTAATATTTGAATGTTCTGCCAATACGGTTTGAAAAACCTCAATATTTTTTTGTTTTTGTTATACGATCTAGGTTAATGCTTGACTACATTCCACCTGATGGAAAGTGGAAATGTGGTTATAGGTGGTAAGGCGCATTAACCTGGCAACCTATTCACACTTCTCTTGAAGACAATTGTATTGGGACGGAAATACCGACGCAGGTAAGCTGTTCCGAACAGACAAAGCTGTTAAAAATTAAGAAACAAAGCGCTTCATTCGGATGCTATAGAATACTGAGAGGCTAGTAATTCTACGCCTGTGTTCAAGCCTGTGGAGATTAAAAAATTTAATTTAATTAAAATTTAACATTTTTTTAAAGGACATTAAGGATTTTCAAACATAAAAACAATATTATGTATTTTATGTGACAAAGAAAGCCACCTGAAATATGAAAAATGAATAAAAACAAATACACACAAAGGTATAAAATATATAAACTAATGCAATACATTGTTAGGTTTGTATCACTCCCAGAAGATCCTTATTTGAGATATATTAGTTTTATTAGGTATTGAATTTATTAAAAAAGTTTAGAGGTTAAAAAAATGCTAAAAGAATTCTGAATTACTCAAGCATTGACATCTGTAATGGTGCATTAATTATGTAAATTGATTAAGTTACTATGGATTCTCCGGTTCGCCTCGTTGTTGGTCACTAATAAACTGAGTTAGTATTTCGGGTAGAAGTCTTTTCTACGCAACAGCTGTAAACGGTAATTAATATAAAATATCTTTTGTAAACAATAAAATGCTTTTGTTAAATATATGTGGTTTTATCTTCAATGTGCGTTCAGTATACAAGCTAAGGTTTTGATGTTCTCCATCCATCGAAGTCACCGAATTACTATCTGACAGATACAAGCTTATTTCTATAATCTTAACTCAAAATTAGATTTACATTCACAGTTAATAGGAAGCAGCAGTGAATTTATTGCTTAATTAAAATGAAATAATTAATTCTGGTTGTTAGTACATATAGAAAAGAAGCAGTGGACACATCAGTCCACGGTGAATCACCTGCAGAACTTTGGTAATCATATCACATCATCACTACCTGTTCTGTGTTATAGTGGCCCGAGTTCCTATAAGAAGTGTGACTCTAAATTTTTTCTAGTGACTGAAATTAGAAACTGTGTTGTGACAGAGACATCTGTTTGTCAGTTGAGCAGCAGCATCCGCTATGTACCATAACGTCATACTACGATTGCTAACCTGCCTCTTCAAACGTGTCGATTATCGCATATTTATGATGGATATTTTGCGATCTTCGAGGGAGGCCTTGTAGTGGGCATCTTTAGGTTGACAAGGACAGTTACCTTGAGATAATATTGAAATTACTTTATTATATAGAAACGCTATTATAAATTTATAAAAGCAAAAATAAAAAACAGTATTTATCGTCTTTCGAGACTTGATTCAGTTTTTGTTACTCAATAAACATAACTGAAATGTAATGCATACTCAGGCCTAACTAGAAAAACTTTATTTATAATAAAAGACATTGGAAAAAAACTATAATTAAAAACTTTAGAAATCCATGCAATTACAAAAATCTCTTAAAAATATTAAACGAGAATTTTAAAAAATACAATTTTTTAAGATATTATTTTAAAACGTTCTCGTTATAAATACTAATAGAAAGAAATATTGCTTTTGATAGATTTTCTATTGAGATAACGACAATTAACAGAGGAAATACCTTAAGAAGACATCTTAGCGTAAAATGTTTGAAATATTAACTTTAAATCACAGCGAAGAAGTTACTTAATTTTTATTTATAAAGATAAAAAAAAATAATTTTGCTTTATTATATTTATTCAGTAACACAAGTGTAAGCAACAAGTCGCCATAAGTGAGCCATAGTAGAAAATGTATAACAATGTAAAGTGGTAAATAAATACCTCGTTCGACAGGGTCGATCGTGTTAGGTAGATTCCCGTCGGTCGGATCGACAAACAAAAACTAACCAGCAGTATTCTACTGGTCATTACGAGTCTTATGACGGGTCATTCTGCATATATTGGGTGGGCGGGGAACTACCCCCTAACTCTATCTCCTAAACGTAGGGTCGCATCAAAAAACTTTTGAGACCAAAAAGTTTCCTGTTTTAATTTTTTAATTTTCTAAGATTTTTCCGACGGTAAAATTTTGCCTTCTTCTGTGATTTTTTCGGTTTTTAACTATCAACCCCCCCAGCCCCCCAACCCCCCGACCGATTTCCCCCGTTCAAGAACTTAACCTTCATTTTGTCCTTAAGAATTTGTATACCGAGTTTGAAAATCCTCCGTTAATATTTGCGACCTGTAGCCTGTTCCAAAGGATTGCACTTTCACCCCCCCTCTCAGCCCCCCTTTCACTTTTTCCAAAAAAACGAAATGCTACGTTTGTCCTACTAATTTATGCTATCGACCTGTGAAGTCAGATTTCGCCTACGATGAATTTAGACTGATGGATCATATATACATATAGGGATACATAATTTTTTTTTTCGACGGATTCTCAATCTCCAGTTCATAAACGGCGTAGCGCCCCTACTCTGGGGTCTGGGTCCCGTCATCGCATCGATTGAAATAGGTAGATTCATCTATGGAGTCTACCTAAAACAGCTACCTTATAAAAAAATTGATACAAAAATTTTCTAAAATAATGTTGATGTTGTTATATCTACAAAGATACATATTATTACAATATACATTTTAATAATACATAGTATATCCAAAGCAATGTAAACTATTCTATGACTTGCACTCAACATACAAACTTCAATATATCTTTGTCCGTGCCTGGGATTCTGGAATAATAAATATAAATTGTTTAAATTAAATTAAATCTTATTTTTTAATAATTCTCTCACTAATTTAATTGATTG
Organism: Melinaea marsaeus rileyi; assembly: GCA_918358865.1. NCBI lineage: Eukaryota > Metazoa > Arthropoda > Insecta > Lepidoptera > Nymphalidae > Melinaea > Melinaea marsaeus. Next base: position 14,340,266 of record OU911086.1, on the reverse strand, counting down.
TGATAAAAATAGAGATTAAAAATATAGGAAGATATATTTATAAGAATTATAAATATATATATATATATATATATATATATATAAATTACAATTATATATATCGCACAATTATTTTCTTTAGATTTTGTGTTAATTGTTTTAAAAAGGAAAACAATTTCTGTGATGCGGAGAATTTCACCTACAAATAAAAATAATTGTCCCACGAGGGAATCGAATCAGCGATCTCTAAATAAATACTCGAGCAGTTACAAATATATAAAAATAAAAGTTGGAGGCAAAATAATTTAATGTTAACATTAACTACTATAATATGTATATACAGAGGCTATCTAGTAATTTTATTCATAGTCGGGATGATTCAAATATGAATTTAATATATAACTTTGGTAAAACAACAAAACGTTGAAAATTATGAACAATTATTTCGTCATATTTGTTTATTTTAACGAAATGATATTTAAAATTATTTATATTCAATACTAAAAAGTATCTATCCAGGTTTTATGTTGTTCATTATAATTTTAGTGAATTCAGTACTCAAATGTCCAATTATACTTTTTTAAAACAATGGAAGGTCTGAGCACCGTTCAGTTGATGAGATGACAACCAGGTGATGAACACTCCGACAAACAAGGAGAAAATACAAGTTAGTTGTTAAAGCAAATTCAGGAAACAAATAATTATTATTAAGTGAATTACATGAAATATAACTGTAGATTTCTGAAGAATAGCATATTTAGGCCACAATTTAGAAACTTAAATAGACCAAGATTTTTTTGGAGAATATATCTTTTTGTCTTGAATTCATGTCTTGATTTTGTGTTATTAAAAATTATAAATTCTGAATAGAACTGGCTACACAGAGATAAGGTAGGAGGATTTCTGGGCACAAGAAGCACATTTAATATAATAATGGTGTTATTTAATGAATTTCTAAAAAGTATATTATTCAAATTTCAAATAAACTTTTCAACAATTTATGCGAAATATTCCTTAATTTACATATTACTATTCTATACAAATGGGAAACCATTTTGTAAGATGTTGTATAAAAGTAATTTTTGCTGAAATTTTAAAATATATTTAAATATAAGCAAGAAGACAAAAAATATAATTTTAAATAAAAATTAAATAGATCTTAGTCTGCCGCATCTGATGTTAATACTCCGTGCTATAATCAAGTCCCAAAACTCTACAAATTGTTTCACAGTTTTAAACATTTACTGAAGAAATTAAAAGAAATAAGTTTGTAATTTTATTACTAAAAAGGGAATAATAACTCTTTTTTGTTATGTTTTTTCAAAATAGGAAAAGGTATTGTTGTGTTACGGTATTAGTGTTAAAAGATGTAAACTGTAAATTGTATATCTATGTTCATAATCATTATTTTATTTGGCTCTAAGCTCTTATTTCAAGTGTCATGTCTTTACTAACATACTCATCACAAATATTATATCGTAATGTAAATTTATATTATTATTATATAAACGTAAATAAAAAAAATACATCTTTTAATTAAATTTAACAAGTACTATTATTTGAAAACACTTTTCATTTTCTTGTACATGTTAATGTAATGCGATTATGTCATAAGTTGAAGCGAGTGTCGGAGCTTTAGTGTTTAAAGTTAGCTGGAAGTGGAGGAATTGGGAACCAACATTCCATTTACTGCATAAATAATTACTCATCTCCAAATGTTGAATACATTGCATTGCATTCTAATTGACTTTCTTTTATAATCATTGAACGACTATCTACTATGTGATGAAGGAAATATAAGATTTCGAAAAGACGCTACACTTATCTGGCAACGAGTATCTTCCAACTTGAGTGGCTCTTTGTCTTTTACCAATCTACTGGAATAAAAGTTAAGTACTATGTATGATACCGATGTAAAAATCTTTTCAAGAGGTTCAACCAACCACTTATTGTATCTAGTCTTATCAGTTTACTTGTACCATGTTCTAAATTATTAATTTATAATATAAAGTTATCGATATAGACAATGTGTATTATCTGTGTTAGTGACGAACAGCTCTTCGAGTACCATGACCGGTTCATGTGTAAAACAAAAAACCTTTTATAACATTTGATGTATTTGCTATATTCATTGATTTATATCTGCTAGCTACGTAATTCATTATTTGGCTTAATAGTCAAGTCTACAATTAAAATCTTTATCAGTAGCTGTTTAATTGGATGGTAATTTATAAAAATATATTGTTATCAAATCCCGTTCCGTAAAGTGTTTGCTTTAATTTTGGACAACTGGTGGAACCACCTATAATAATTGACTGTCGCTAACGAGAGTGACTTTTGTAAATTTGCGGACCAAACTACATTTCGAGCTAGCGTAGCATTTTGCATTTGCTGAAGCAATTGAATTATCTTTAGTATAAATATAAAGCTCGACATATAAATAAAAATCGAAAACAACAAACAATATAAAATACCATACCTTTAGAAGCTTTGCATTGTGCAAATAGTCTGCTGAAACTCTCGAAGATAAAAGGAAAACTATTTGTTAGCAAAGCAAAGCAAATTAATCGCATTGCTAAGGTCGTTCAATATAATTATAGCCACACTGAAATTCTATAAATTTCAATATTAAATGTTATATACTAGGATCCGCCAACCGTGAGCGGCGGGGGTTGAGCTGAGTCCCTCTCTTTACTTCTTTTTTTTGATATTTTTTGGATGGCTAAACAATTTTTTCAATCTGTTTTCGATATAACATCTGCGTTCGGCTCAAACATACAAATTTTTAGATTATTATCTCGTTGCATTCTGGAGACAACTAAACACAAAAAAAGGTCTCCCAAACGGTTAAGTTACTACATACACAAAAATTTACAAGCATAATAAACTTTTTCCTTTATTATAAGCATCAACTAGTTTTGTTAATTTATACATTATTATACAATTGTTATTTCTGAGTTATTACTTACAGACTAAGTTAATACAGGTATGATATCGTGAGACAAATTCAGTAATGATACAAAAAAAGTATATTAATTATTTATATATTTTACAAAGTAAAAACACTATCAATGATATATTCCAGTTTATATCACACTGTCAGTCGAGTATCTTGTGACTGAAGATCGAGTAAAGCACCGATGGTAGTATTAATATTTATTAATATGCATTTCGCGTTTAAAACTATATTTGTGTAGTTATACCTTTATATTACCACACAAATAAATTTCCATGATGCTTCATGGCTTCATAGTTTTGATTTAGAGACAATAGCAGTTATGAATACATTAAACGGCTTTCTCAAAATGTTGGTTAATTTCACTATAGTGTATTTTAAATGTCGGCGATATTAAATAGGAAATTCTAACTACCTCATAGTGGAAATATATTAAAAAGAGTTATATGTTATGTTTAAAAATAATGAGTTCAAGTATGCTTAAAATAATGAAACAGAACTAAAGACACCATAGAATACTTAATTTATATTGAAAACAATATATAATCCAATTTTTCTTTAGGGTCATGACAATTTTTTGCATCGCAGAACCTTTAAATTATGCGACGTCATTATCACCGCACAATATTTTCAACTGCTAGCGCCATGCGATCGTTTGTCATTTCCAAGTAATAAAACGTATTACAATGTGGAGCAAAACGATTCAAAAGCAAAGAGTTTTTAATCAAATTAGCAAACGCTTCAGCCTCAGTTGACAGAAAAAAGAAAAAAAATGCGAGCGTTACCGTGACCCCGTCCTTAAGCGGAGAAGCGAAGAAGCGGAAATATCTGGGTTCATAACAATGGCCGCATCCTCTATGTTGCCTTGAGTTGAGATGGGTGACGTGTATCTATAAAATCAAAACAGCATTTCATTTAAAAGCGCAGCAGAGTTTATTTCTTTAAAGTTATTGACAGAAATAAAATTTTTCCCCAAGGGATTTTTCTTTTGAAATGAGAAATAAAAATCATTAATATATTTTTTTACTACATATTTTTCACACTTAATTACAAAAATGTAACTATTCTATTTTAATAAATTGAAATCATAAATCGTAAATCGAGCTGAACACTTATCTGTTCCAATACTTATATTAATCTCATATTTCTAATCAGCCTAAAGCATATTTTCCCTAGATCTTTCATGCCTTTAAAACCTTTACCTATCAAATATCGTCAACATTATTTTATAATATATAGAAAATTCAATCAAGGTAGTTCTTATTCAAAGCTTTGATGATAGTTGCTATAAGGACTTTCCTTTTTGATTAAATTTCTAACAATGACAAAGATTAAATGTCACAACAACAATGTTCAAATATACAATATTTAAAATACTAAATATGTTAGATTAGAAACAGCATTGGTGAATATTTATTTTATTTATATAAAGCTATTAAAATTAGAACTTTAAATAAGTCAAGATATAAGTTGTTTTTCACCCTGGTAGTCTCTCTGATATCACGGCAAAGCCTTAATATGATTCTTTTACAAAATAGTGTTGTTGCAATGCAACATTAGGTTATGGTGAACGGTCTGTGATAAGTATTGGGGAATCATGTTATCTTAGGTTCTGTATCAAATATACGAGAAAACAACTACTACTATTACGTTAGATAGCATTTTGTAATATGAGGACACAACCAACCCTATGACCAAGGCTTTTCCACTTCGTAATGTAAACAATCCATGAATATCTATATCTATGTGATGAAAAATATTGATGAGGGCTATATTAAAATGTATTTTAAGAACTATTTTAAAAGCCCTCGAGACAATCTCTTTGAACATCAAATTATTTTAACTACTAATTGAAAGTTGTATTTCTTCTCAAGTACACCTTTGTTCTAACTTAATTAAGAATCAACCTCTTATCGTAAATTATAATTATATAAAGTTTTAATTATTGTAAAGAGATTGTGATTTTGCTTATTTTAACAGCCTGCTGAAAAACTAAAGAAAAACGTAATTTGAAAGACTGCTTAGTAATAATTAATTTTGTAATCAACCTCTATGTTTTTTTATATAAAAAAAATATTAGACATTTAAACACCAAATACGTCCCACTGATTACATAATCTTTAAAGTTATTTGATCTCTTTAGATGAAGAGCTGTTTATTCAAATCCCTTAAAAGATAAAAGATAATAATTATAAAACAGTCCTCTACCGTACATTTAAACTGCTTCACTACTCTGCATTAACAAAATACAGGAGTCATCGCTAGAAACTATTTTTCGTATCAATTATTAATGTGTAATCGTTTCTGTTATTAGTTATTTTAAATAAATTGTATCGAACTGTCTCGGATAGTTCACCGCAACTGGATTAAATAATTATTATTAAACATTTAATTTAGTTTTGTTTTCATCATAAATATATTAATTAGTAACAGTTATGAACACGTTGTTAGTTACTACAAGACTGAAAGTTTCTTTATTCATTACACACGTCGTAAAGTTACACTATCACATACTATAGATGGCGCTAGCAGTATTTGAAATGCTTAATTTGATAATATTCTAACAATATAATATAATACAATAATACTGGATAATTTGGAATATATGTATATATATATATATATATGTGTATATATATATATATATATATATATATATATATATATATATATATATAGTTGAAACAAATATTTAAAATGTTTTAAGTTAGTATAAAAAACTGCGAACAACTCAAATAGTATGCGTCTTGCGTGGAGCGAGAGAGAGAGAGAGAGAGAGACGCATAACGGGCGAGGAGGGAGAAAGAAAATAATATCGGTAAAAAAAAGCTTTATATATATATATTATATATATATATGGGATAATGTCGCAGGTAAAGTAAGGTAAGGTAAATCTTTTCGATCCGATGTACGCTTTACAGCTTTTACGTAGCGTTCCCTAACGTATCGCATCGTCCGGATCGAAAAGTACCGACTTGGGTCTTTAGGAGTCTTACGGGCCGTGTATCCTGTGGCCTTAACCACCAGCGGGCTTGGGTGTCCCAGCATTGGCAAAGTAGCTTTTGAAGAGCCCCTTGAAACACTGTGTGTGTATGTGTACGTGTGTACGCTTTTACGTAGCGTTTCCTAACGTAATCGCGTCGTTTACAAAGCCTGCAAACGCTCCGTCATGGCCTATGCAAGCCTTAGAAATAAGGTCACACTTTACAAAGTCTATGTCCTATGCAAGCGTTGCCTTCGCTCACGCGAACACGTACACACACACACACACACACACACGTACACACACACACACACACACGTACACACACACACACACACAGACACGTACACACACACACACACACACACGTACACACACACACACACACACACACACACACACACACACACACGTACACACACACACGTACACACACACACGTACACACACACACGTACACACACACACACGTACACACACACACACGTACACACACACACACGTACACACACACACACGTACACACACACACACGTACACACACACACACGTACACACACACACACGTACACACACACACACGTACACACACACACACGTACACACACACACACGTACACACACACACACGTACACACACAAACACGTACACACACACACACGTACACACACACACACGTACACACACACACACGTACACACACACACACACGTACACACACACACACACGTACACACACACACACACGTACACACACACACACACGTACACACACACACACACGTACACACACACACACGTACACACACACACGTACACACACACACACGTACACACACACACACACGTACACACACACACACACGTACACACACACACACACGTACACACACACACACGTACACACACGTACACACACACACACACACGTACACGTACACACACACACACACACGTACACGTACACACACACACACGTACACGTACACACACACACACACACGTACACACACACACACGTACACACACACACACACACACACACACACACACACGCACGCACGCACACACACACACACACACACACACACACACACACACACGTACACACACACACACACACGTACACACACACACACACACACACACGCGCGCGTACACACACACACACACGCGCGTACACACACACACACGCGCGTACACACACACACACGCGCGTACACACACACACACACGCGCGTACACACACACACACACGCGTACACACACACACGCGTACACACACACACACGCGCGCGCGTACACACACACACACGCGCACACACGCACAGTCTTCACCGGCGAAGACGAGGCCCCCCCCCCCATTCAAGCACGTTGCTCCGGCGTCCTGAGCCGTGGTCCGAGCCTCACAGGAGGCGCCCTTCAGGCCCCCCTTTTTCAAAGGCGAGTCTCTGCACCCGTCCATTTCACCGGTGCCGCTGTCATGGCCAGTAGGGCTAACAGAGACACACAAAAAAAAAAATTTCAACTCGAGGAAACAGATAGGTATGAACAAAATAATTATGATATTTTTTGTTTTCAAACATTTTAGGATCGTGAATAAATAATATACATAAAAAATGTAATCTGACTTATATGTAATGTCTGGTCTCGGAATGTATCCTACTTTTTATTATATCAAGCCGACGTTTTATTACTGCGATATTTCTACACTTAGTTCAAAAAGGTCAATGAACTTTTATGACAAGAAATACGAGTCCTAGTGAATAAAATAATTCTATACAATTAATTACTTTAAATGTATGCCGAAACCGAAATCAGAAACGGTTAAAAACCAAGATTACTTCGAGACACGAGCGCCCATTGCAAAGTATTCGCATTTTTATATTTCGAAATTAATGACAAACAAACCGATAAATTATAATATATTCTTTTGTTGTAATCACGCGATATATTAAATATATTATCATTTATTGTGTACACTTGTTGTCCCTTATTTGTACCTTCTAGGAGGTACTTTTAACAATCTGTTGGGTTGTGCTTCACCGAGACATTAAAAACATATGTCGTTAGCACATTTCACAGATTTTTAAATCTTTTTCTTATTTTTACAAAATTTACTATAAAATTATTAAAGTATAGGTAATACAAAAAGTATGTGAGCACGATATTAAAAATAAGATATTGCTTTTAACTTTGTGACATTAACTCAGGAAGCGTTGAAAACGACAATTTAATATATGACCAATGACCATGTTGAAGTATATATTTTTAAGATTTAAGATTTTTAAGACATGTATTTTTAATAATAGTAATTAACTTTTCTAGCTAAAAAAAATATTTAAAAAAGTTACAGCCAATAATTGGTTATGAAATCTCCCAGTGTTGGAGAAGACACTTACAAGTTACAATTACATATGTTTGTATATTATTATTAATTTGTGTATATTATATTACCAATTGAGTTTAATGTAGTAGTATTATCCAGTTGTATTAACGCTTAAATGTTTTCAAATATAGATTAGGTATGTCATAATAAGAGTCACCTCATTATTTAGGTATCCTTTAAATAAAACCACAGTAGAATAATTATTATATTTTGGTGTCCGCATCAATACAATGAGTTTGAACTCTTACAATAAATAAAATTAAAACGGACCCTAACAAATATACACGTAGGCTACAAAATATTCCGATTCTGCTATGCTATAATTCTGATCAAAGGCAATGGTAGATCTGAAGGGTTGGCCGACTGAGGCCTTGTTGATGGCTTTCCATCTTCTATCGGCCAATCTGCTCCGATTTTTCGGCATACTTCGATTTCTCCCGATGCGAGCAAGAACTGTTTAAGGCTTTTCATCGGACCACGTCCACTGTGCCAGGCAAGGCAAGCCAAAGGTTAGTCGTCTGACGTTGTCTAACCAGGTCGGGTCACGACGCACATACCGGACAATCTGTGACAAAAAATAAGGCATTAAAAAAGAATACTCGCAAGTTATGTTAGGTATATGTTATTATATTTTAACTTGAAATTTTAAATAAAATAATATTGGTACATTTTTTGAGTTTATCCTATATCTGAGACCAAACCTTCAAGGCACAGTAAGCCTCACATCTTGTTTCAAATAAATAATACTAAATACATTAAGAGCATACCTTTGAGCTCAAAGAAGGCAAGGTAAATTTCTTGCTAAGTTTGGTATCCCATCAGCCTCCTCATTAGAGTTATCAATCAAGCTCATGGTCCTGATGCCTGACATCTCAGTGAGAGATGCCTTAAGTGCTCGTCCGCCGAACTAAGCCCAGCTCATAGGTCTGGCGGTGGTTATCACCATCAGAGACACACTACGAGTAAAAAGAGGAAATATTAAGCCTTAAGTAATAAAGAAGAGCCGCTGAGATAGCTGGATAGAAAGCCTGGACCCATATCATAAGGATTAAAGTCAAAAACTTGCAGGACCCTTAAAGCAATTTACTTACTACGCATCGTAATAGCCATCGTCCCGCCTTCCTGTGTACCCCCGCAGGCGATTGCACAGGATCGTTGCTGCCAAAACTGGTGCAGGCTGGTACGGTCCCCCCTCGTAGACTTCGAAGCGAGCACTGTATACCTTGGCAGCAGCAGCAATTTCTGCTGCCGTGCCATTTCTTGTCATGTCGTGCTGGTAATGAAACTATTCATGATAAACGACTCCGTTCGCGTTATATTCAAACATCTGGAAAAAGAATTGCGATTAATAAAGTTTTCAGGTTGTTAATCACAGTTTTAATAATGTTAAATTAGAAAGTTATACAAATACCCAAAATCGATAAACAGCGACAAAAAATACCCCCTCTACAAATTCTTAACCTTACATGTACCTCTAGATATAGGATTGGTGGGTACTTACCTTGCAATCATCCCAATTTTTTGATAATTTCTTGGACTACTTCAAGCCGAATGACTCAGTTGAATACACAATTGCCCTTGAAGAAGTAGGCAACAGTGTAATTCCTAATAAATGCTCCTGTAATGAAAAATATATAATAAAAATACAGTTTAACCTACAAAATAGCACTAATCACATCGTAATCTATTCAAATACCTCACAAGTAATACGATAGCCCAATTGTCAATTCTCGACTCCAATTGTCTTAATTGACTTAATTTTAGTGAGAATTCAAATTACTTGTACCGGGCAATACGCATTATGAGATACTATTAGGAGATACTTGTAGTGTTATTACACATCCAGACTAAATGTGGGTAACTTGAAAATATTTACTAACAAAAATAATTAAGTGACATTAGATTAAATGTCTGGATTACTTTTGAAATAAGCATTATTAATTGATAACATTTTAATATAACACTTAATTTGTATGTATAATAAATAATATATTTATAGTAAGATGCAATATTAGTGGAAGTTTGTGTGTTCGCATTTGTTAAATGATATTTATAAGAATGTATATATCATCACAGTATATATCATATCATCAATGTATATATATCATCACACAGCCATAATCAACTAAATTTCAGTACCAAAATAAGTAAAATAACTAATACAAGCAAGGGTGAAAGACGACAAACGAACAATAAGCTAAGCAGGGCCTCGATACCCCTGCGACCGTCACGCTCGGTCACACTGACATAGCCTGATGGGCGGAAAATAACTCAGATACTTTACTCAGACCGTTTTAAAATTTTAAGAGAATATACTAAAAATTAAATTCTATGATAAGCAAAAAAAAAAATTTGGCGGTGGATGTGTTAAAAGAGATCTATTTATAAACGGAATTCGATAACCTGTAAATATTTTTAAAATGTACAATGTTGCTCCTAACTTTACTTCCAAACGCTTACCTGAAGTTTGATTTGCCCAGCTGAGAAGGTTCCTTCCAGACTTCCCCTTGAGGCGCGTTTCTGACGCTTAAATCCACGGTGGAAAAAAAATTCTTCAGTTCTCTTTTGCCTTTGCGCAGGGTTGAGGATGGTAATAGTCGACGGATGATCATATGAACCGTTTCGTAGACAGCTTTTGGTTCACACCGACGAATGTTCTTTGAACGCCGCCGTTCTTGGTAATAAAATCTATAAAACATTAAAAAGATTATTCCGTCAGATAATTATCTTTAACAGACTTCAAAATGGCATCACTGCGCTGCTGCACGATGTCAGCACGCTTACCACAAATTATTTGCAATATATTGAAATTTTTGACAATCACCTTCAGAAAAAAATCAATAATTGTAATTGTAATATCATCAATGTTTATTGGATTCTGAAATTCAGATAACCAGGAGATTAGTTGAGTTAATCTCCTTCGGAAGGGTTTCATTTTGAAAAATAATAGCGTGTGTAATAGCGGCCAGTGGTTTTTCAACATTCGCTAAACAATTTTTACAATAAAATTTATAGAATCATTATATTCTAGTTCTACAAAACCGGGGGTAGAATTGTATAACTCTTGTACTTCTGAATATCACACTTGTGACCAGTTAGGAGAATTAAAATACTGTAAATTATTAAGTAATTCCAAATGTAGGTCAGAAGTATGTAAAGTCTGACTTGAGGGTAGTTAACAAATTGCAATCAATACCTTTCTAAATATTAAAAAAAATATTCTTTTGAACGACGCTTCTGAATCATACGAAAATTTGTTGTTTTAAGAAATATGGTCTTGTAAAAAGACCTTTTTAATTTTTTAAACAATACTTGACAGATTACTTACCTTAGCACTGCACCGTTCCCTTTTTCAATATTTTTTGCCTCGCATCGGGCTGGAAGCACAGCTACTGATGTCCAAAGAGTTACTTTATTACGGTCGGACGTGGGTATTCTTCTTTTTTGCCAAATCAGCATTCTTCACTGGATTGATTATTATTAATACTTTTGTAACAAAATTAATCAAGAATCTTGAGAGTGATTTAAAAGCGACTGCGCTGTTCAGAAACTGAAGCGCCAATGAGTGATTCAGGTGAGTGGTGCTGCGCAAGCAAATCACCCATCCCCACCGTCTGCTACATTATACCGGAAGGACGCTGTTTTTTAGTCAAAAAAACGTTGTACTGAAGAAACGGAAGTTCCTCTCTCAATTTATGGCAAAGAGAAAGTTATGTTTTAAGGGTTATTCGTTTATATTAATTGTTTAATCACGATTATTGAAATGTCATTTGAATTTAATAATGGTTTTTAATGAGTAATTTCTTTGTTAAGTCCATAAGTTTAAATATGTGCAGCGCCTCTGATGTTATATTGGAGAACTAGTGAACTCCAACCAATCACAGCTAAGCAAAGAGGCGCGCAAATGTTTCAATAGACTGTTCAGTGCATCGTGGGGCACTTTTCGTTCGAGCATCAGACTGGTGAGGCTGCCTTTATTATCATTTATTTATTTTCTGTTATACTGTCAGTGGTTGGAAGAATATTTTTTGTTTTGTTTTATGTCAATTTATCCTTGCTAATTTGTTAAAATCCTAAAATTTTTAAAGGTTCCGAGGTTTTCTAAAATACTAATTTGAGGGTCAAATATGTTATATCTATATATATTTTATACTATCTATAGAATTAATTTATTAATTATAAACGAGATTAAAAATATATAATTAATATTAATAAATTTTCTTAATTGCAAGTAGTGGTGGCGCTGTGCGAGTCCAGCTAGACTCAAGAGCGCGTGCTGCAGGAAGCGACTCCAGATGCCTTTGAGGACACTCTGTACAGCGTGCTGCAAAACACCTCAGAGGTATACCTTTGTATTATTTGAGTATATGTAAACAAAATTACTTTTTTATATCTTACATATTTATGTTTTATTTAAACAATGTCCTTTGTCCCCTGACGGGTCCGGTGGGCGCGGAGACGGCTCAGCAGTGCGTGGTGACGCTGGCCGCGGCGGGCTGGCGCTGGCACCGCTGCAGCCGCGCTGGGAGGCCGCGCTCGGGCGGCTGTTGGCGCACCACCAGGTATTCATACATTGGACTATTAGAGGGTCTGTAAAATTGCACCTTGGTAACAAATAACATTAGCCATTACAAGCTTATCTGTACTTAAAAAAATAATTAAAATCTGTCTTTTATAATTTGTAATAACCATATATATACGAGACGTTGCTATGACGAAGGCTTTTGATACGAGTATATTATATTGTAGTTAACTATTTAAGAGGTGACGGTAAGAAAACATCTATTATGAGAACATCCATGTTTTCTTAGTCGATACTTAACAAAATAATTATTTTTTAATTGTATCTAAGTTTAACACTTTCGCTGCCACCAGATTTTCAGAAATTGAGCCCTGTGTGCTGTTTCAATTTTTCATATGAACGTTTGCATAAAGGCATTTAAATAAACGGAAAAATAGTAAAAAAAATGTTGAGCCAATTAAATACTATAAAAAAATGGACTTTTAATTGCTCCGTACATGCTACGGCCCTGGGGTGAAACACGGGGTGAAACTTGCGTTTCCGTACACGCTACGGAGCTGGCAGTGAAAGTGTTAATAAGTATATTACAAAGATTTTAATTAACGTGAACATTTAAATTTTCGAATGAGGTAGGTAGGGCAGAAAGTTTAAAATTATTAACAATATTAATTATTTTAAATTTAAAATTTACAATTTTAAGGTATTTTTGTAATTTTCATGACAATTGTTTTATACGTGTAATACATCAGGTCTGCAAGTTGCTGTGCGGCCGGTCTGACGAGCGGTAACGGAGCACGCAGACGACAGATCCTGCAGCCCATTAAGTACCACTACTTCCCCTCGGAACACATAAACCAGGTAAAAATAAGTAAAATATTGTTTTAAAACAGCTGGACACGTCCATAAAATGAACTGAGCAATAATTGAAAAGCACAAGGTATATTAATATATTTTTTTTCTAATTGCATTTTAGGTTCTCATCAGCAACAATGTACCTTAGAAAAGTAAAACAATAAATTAAATACTGTAGCAATAAAGTGTCATACAAATGTGTCCATTTACATTATTATAATATAAATATTGGTAATTGTTTGTATCGAACAGATATTCGGCGACAGTATCGCGAGAGCGTCGGAGGTGAGCGTGGAGAGCGCGTCGCTGCGGGAGGAGTGCGGGAGCGTGTGGGATAGACTCACGCCCGCACAGGACGGCTATTGATGAGCTGCTGACTAGACTGAGGGAGGCGCAACACACTGGGAAGGTAACTCCTTCTCCACTAGACTCAGCTGACCTAGAAGGCAGCAAACGATACCTATAAAGCAGCAATAGGTATCGTTTCCTGTTAAAGGTTTGAGAGATTTTTTAAATATCGGAAAAATCAAATGTTGCGTGTTGTTTCCATAAAGTGTAAAGTACAATTGGTCGAAATAATTTACAATACTTAATGGGTGGCAACCCTAGTTATGTGGATCACATATAGTTACATCCATGGCTTAAGAGAATCATGGCCTTGTTCAAACGTCATGACATAATTAACACTTAAAGTAAAAGTATTTTAAAAAAGTTTTATCAGTCGGAAATGATCTGTAACAAATTAGAACCTAGTTAAACCTTACTTCAACACACTTTACTATTAGTGAAATTAATAAATGTGTGATAAATAATATGTATGTATTATTTAACAGATAAACGATATAGCAACATTAAGTGTGATGGAGCTTTCGTGATTATTGCAACCATGACCCTACCCTTCACACATACACGCTCTATCCTCCAACTCATCCTGACTCGCTACCAGTGCGAGAAAGCCTTGAGTTTGATAAATACAGAGTTTCATTCCTATCGGGTTATAGGTACACTCTTGTTTCTCACATCGCAGCGTGTTGAGAATAAACATAGTGACTGGCAAATAATTTGAATTTCTACTGCAATGCAATGGGAGAAGAGAGGCAGCGGAGCGTAAATTTTGCATTTTGTTTTTTAGCTGTAACTTTGGAGTGGTTTGGACCTTTGCAAAATCCTTTCTTATTGCACCTATTCAATATGTCAGGAGTCTTGTGTCCAAATTTCAGCTTTCTGGGTATTACGGTTTGGGCTCTGGGGCGATGAATGAGTCAGTGAGTGAGTGTCTTTGTACTTTATATATTAAGATAGGCGCGCTTCGCGACGACGGCGAAAGTGATCAAACATTTTATTTGAATTTTCACACCACCTAGGAGGTATCAAACAGGCACGTTATATTTTTTGCAGTTTTTTAGATGTAACTTTGGAGCAGTTTGGACCTTTGCAAAATCCTTTCTTATTGCACCTATTCAATATGTCAGGAGTCTTGTGTCCAAATTTCAGCTTTCTAAGCATTATGCTTTGGGCTGTAGAGCGATGAATGAGTCAGTGAGTGAGTGTCTTTGTGCTTTATATATTGAGATTAGTTGAAATTACTTTAGATACTTACCCTTATGTTTTAGAACTCAAAATGTAAATCGGAGTCAGAGGTTCAAAATAGTTATTATAGTTATTTTAATTAAGAATCCAAGTTTTATATTTCTTTATAGTTGTTTTGTTTACTTAAATTCTATCCAAAAATTTTATAACAGTGTATATAAATTTAATTTTTAATTAATTAAAAATTATATTGATACAAACACAAAACAAATCTGGATATAAGACTTGTTTTTATTTAAATGTAATTATTATTTAAAAAAGATTAACTTTAAAAAACATGACATGACAAACTGACAAATACAATCAAAAGTAGTTTGTATTTAAAAATAAAAAAGAAGTCCTTCAACTAATAACCTTTATATTCCCAACATGAAGCTTCTTATTATTTAGCTTTCCTATTATTATGATTATACAACTCACTCCGACTAGTATTTATTTAGGTACAAAATAATATATAAGTAAGTAATTAGTGCTAACAAAGGAACAGTAATGAAATTATTCTTAATCAGCGTTTTTCTTTTCTTTGTATCTCAAGGTTATGTTTGGTATCAATAATAATCAGTCCGTCATGAAAACTGCCAATACACACTGTGACTGCTATAACATAACTTTTCACTGTAGAAAAAGTAGGTCTAACATCAAAATATTAATAAAAGTTGCACGTCTATATTGACATTATTAAGAGCTACAATAAGTTTGACTAATGGTCATAAACTTGAGGCCCAGATATTTTTTTACCACTGCAATTATAAGAAGGTATTCAAAACTAAACATAGCCAATTTACTTATTTATTTAAAATTACAGGTTATGGCATCGTGAGCAAGTTAGTGACGAAAGATGAAACTTGAAGAGCACTACTTTTATGATCTACACGGACGGAGTAGCGTACTAAAGCTAATGTATTAATATTACAATATAATAAAATGAAAGTTTTTAACATTCACAAAATATAACTTGTTTTTTGTATTATAAACGGATTTGTTACTTTTTAAATATTATAGAACCTAGTATTTCATAATTGACAATAATACTCATCGTTGTCACTCCTCCAGACGGGTGTCAGTCTGACAGACGAACATTTCTTGTATCATTTATGTATGAACCTATACGTTTGAAGATAACAAGAACTTTCCATTATTCATGTAACTGTACACAAATATAAAGTTATCAAAGTGTAATCATCTGTGTCACACTTCTAAACCTTTGATAAAAAATTCCCTTGACGAGATCTTTGAACCATAAAAGGATAAGGGGAAAAATGTAACGTCAATTCAGACTACTGATATAACATTTAGTGTATATACATGGAGTTCTTTATGAGGTAAACTGATGTCTTTTCACATTATACTAGAGTACAAGACTTTGTTATTATGAGCGTTAAACCCGAGATAAATTTATAATAACATAACAATACTAATAAATTACACAGGCACACAAAAAAAAAAAAACGTCATGAACCAGAGGGGAGACCCCATTATTCCTAGGTTTTTGGGATCGCTGAAACCGAATATGACAATAAAAACTAATTTTAAATGCCAGTTTTCCCGCTAGCACCCCCTTACTACCTCTTAAGGGGTGAAAATTGAAATTTTTGTAAAAAATCAAGATAGATGTGTCTTTCTACGTTTTTTGGGATGCTGAAACCGAAAATGATAACTAAAAATAAATTCATGACCACTATCACCCCCTACCATACCTTACAGGGGGTGAAAATTTCATTTTTTTTCTATAAAATCAAGACAGATGTGTATTTCTACGTTTTTTGGTATAATGAAACCGAAAATGACAACCAAAAGTGAATTTGATACCTCTTTTACTCAATATCACCCCCTAACTACCCCTAACGGGGGGGAGGGGGTGGGGGTAGTTTCAATTTTGTATAAAATCAAGATGTATGAAGAAATTTTGACGATTTACAGTAAATGACATGTTTATCAAACTAGTTTGAAGTTACTCTTAGCTCTTATATTAGAAATTCAAATGCTTTATCGATCAGAAGTATCTGATATATATTCATGATTTAATTCTATTCTTAGCGTAACCCAGGAACAACGGCGTGGACGTAGTAGATTTCTGTTCCCTTTTGGAGTGCTGGATTAAAGTGAGTCCTCTTGCCTCTCACTATCCGGGGTGCTGAATTAAAGTGAGTCCCCTTGCCTCTCACTATTCAGCGTCTACCTGTTTCTACGATAACGAACTCTCTTGTTGTCAAAAGTTCTTCTAAGTGGTTTCCTTTTATTGGTTCTTTTCTGTTCTGACAAATCTCTTTTTAAATTCCAACAGTAGTCTGCTAACATATTGACATCCCATTTACCCTGATAGCGCTGTTCCATTGTCTTAAGATCCTGTCTGATGGAACCTTTCACCTTGCTCCTCACTGTAGTCTCCTAAATTGGCCGAAAAATAGTAACCTTTCTATTTCGGAGGCATAGAATTAGGTTCAGCATCTTTTAAGCGTTTTACAAGACTGCCGGATGGATAACAGTATAAACAGAATTAAATAGAAAGCAAAAAAAAAACAAAAAATGAAACAACTTGTTAAGAATAGGACAAAAATCATGATTCAGTCTTAGTATCATAATAACAAATATATGCATACAATAAGGTTACCATATACTTTATAATAATTTTTTCTCTCAGCATCTTGAAAAACAAAGAAATTCACATATTTTCGGTTCCAGCATCCTAAAAAACGTAGAAATACACATCTATCTTGATTTTATAGAAAAATTGAAATTTTCACCCCCTTTAAGGGGTAGTAAGGGGTGATAGTGGTCATAAATTTATTTTTAGTTATCATTTTCGGTTTCAGCATCCCAAGAAACGTACAAATACACATCTGTCTTGATTTTATAGAAAAAAATGAAATTTTCACCCCCTGTAAGGTATGGTAGGGGGTGATAGTGGTCATGAATTTATTTTTAGTTATCATTTTCGGTTTCAGCATCCCAAAAAACGTAGAAAGACACATCTATCTTGATTTTTTACAAAAATTTCAATTTTCACCCCTTAAGAGGTAGTAAGGGGGTGATAGCGGGAAAACTGGCATTTAAAATTAGTTTTTATTGTCATATTCGGTTTCAGTGATCCCAAAAACCTAGGAATAATGGGGTCTCCCCTCTGGTTCATGACGTTTTTTTTTTTTTGTGTGCCTGTGTTATTAATAATATCTTTATTTTTTATAATATCTTAATAATTATTTAGTGTTACCTCTTGATAATTTCATGACATATATAAATGATTTAGTTTTATCCTCCATCCACAGACCATGGTGATAATTATATTAATATTTTATTATCATTAATTTTCATTCAAATATACTAATTAATTATGTTATATTGAAGTATCCTCATACTCATTGTTGTCAAAACTATTATTATGATTATTGTATTCATCTAACGTATTTGTTACTTTGCAATTTAAAAATCTTTTATTGTTTTCAATATAAAATACTATAGATCTAATTCAAAAACTTAATTAAATACACGCCATACTCATTGTTCTAATCATAGATGATTGTGAAGAGCAGATATGATGAAGAGGAGGATGATATGCAAGAAGAGATAGAAACGGTATAAAGACTATAATAACCAAGATCTTCATAAACAGGCGTAAAAAATATATAAATGTTTTTACAGGATAGGTGTTACAAGAAACACATAGTTGCTTATTCTACCTACTTCAATATGTTTTTTGTTACTTTCATTTCACAGCTGTTAATATTAATATATTTGGTCATCTTTTATAACCCCGATAGCATCAAGCCATGTGTAGCACACACACCCAGACAATTACACACAGAATAAACTAACTATTTAACCCTAGATAACTAAACTGTTTTCATTGTTACATTATTACTACACCTTCGTCCAACGGACTACGGAATAAAACAATGAAATATAATAAAAAATATTTAATTAAGATAGGAACTTGTTTCATCGCACAAAAGTAAGGATTATAATGAACAAATTAAGTACTAATTAATGTTGTAATATCAATTTACACAGTGACCACACATACCAACATTTTGTGGACCACAAATAGCTTTTCTACATCTGGTGCGACGGTGCTTGGTCATTCTCCGGGCCTTTGATGGACATAGGTAGCAAATTTTACGCGCGTTTGACGTAGAAGGAACAGGAGCTTCTATTGTTGAAGATTCGCCAAGAATATCCTCAATCATGACCCTTATATTACGCCCCAAACTCACGGTCTGTTATCGTTGCCGAAGCCAGGGTTCCATTAGCTGTTCTCCTAACTTCATTACAAAATCGCCCCCAGTCATTGGCTTTTTCTTATTTCTTATGTTGTTACAGACATGAATAGCGTAAGAATTAAGAGAACATATATTGAGAATGTTATAAAAGTTACACACCGGCCATCTCTTGGTTTCCCGGTTAGAGCTTATATTTGCACACATTTGATCGACAGTGTCCACTGAACCTTTTGTGCTATTATAAAAATGTTTTATTTCTGGTTTTCATGTCGTTTCATTAATAATAGGTTGATCATGAATAGTTGACAATAAAAATACAACTTCGTTGGATTTGGCTTTAAATGAAACTAATATATTTCTCTAAAATGTCGTCCGTTTCCGATGTTCAGCTGTCAGATCTCTCCGTCGATTCGCTTTCCGATGCTGACTCCAGCCAATGACGAATCTGATCCTCTTGATTCCTCAAATCCATCTGAAATAAATATAAAAAAGTGAAAACATCTCTACATTTCTCCGTACCGTGTATCTAAACCGAACCAAAAATTTACTTACTACCAAATTTTGCATTAAACTTTCTATTTGAATCAATCCAATAAATTAAATTAGAAATGTAATAAATACTATTCTACATTTATCGATAAAAAGCAGATCTACAATATGTAAAACAATAAATATAAGAATTTATTAATGTACGTACCGTAACAATAAAGTTGTTGTTATTACTAAACCTTCGTCCAGCGAACGACGAAAAGGTCACAGAGCACGTCCTATGATGCG